>OU892285.1:38927841-39092662 GCA_917834065.1 Ceutorhynchus assimilis
CATATCAACTCCAAATTTGCTTTTTATCATGGAAAAACTGTAATTGATAAATCCTAAAAATTTCCAGTTGCTATGATGGCTCAAAGTATTTTTCAGGAACCTTCAAAGATGATTTTGCAGGAGTTTTTGATTTTCTCAGGTATCAGTAAATACAAAAATCTGTAACTTTAGTTGTGAATTTCAAATCAACCTTCAACTTATTTTGTATCATGCAAAAACTACAATTAATAAATTCTGGAAGTTTCAAGTTACTATGATGGCACAAAGTATTTTTCAAAGATGATTTTACAAGAATTTTATGATTTTCTCAGGTATCAATGTGTAAAAAAATCCGTAACTTTGGTTGTGAGCTCCATATCAACTTGCAACAACTTTTTTTGTACATATCATGAAAAAACTCAAATCAATAAAACCTGAAAGTTTCAAGTTTCAATACGGTTCAAAGTATTTTTCAGGATCCTTCAATGATGATTTTACAGGAATTTCACGATTTTCTCAGGTATCAAAAATCTGTAACCCATCAACTTGCAACTTGTTTTGTATCATGAAAAAACTTCAGTAAATCCTGAAAGTTTCAACCTTCAAAGGTGATTTTACTCAACCCAATAAAAAAATTACTACTCAGACCATATTGTACCAATAAACAAAACAAAATAATAATCTATTACATTAACAATTACTGGCGCATGAAAGCTTATCAACGCGATTATTATTATTTTCTGCAATAATTAATCAATTATCAGTTAATAGCAAGTATGGGCTCAGGCGGATCGAGGGTAATTATTTTTTAATTTTCTAGCTTAATTATTTTTCGGCTGGATATTTGCAGATTGACGATTCGAAACGTCGAGATGCACCGTCGGAGAGTTTCTTCAAAGTGATTTACATAGACATCACTTTTTACTATTGGCTTTTGCTTATTATTTCGGTTGTTGCTATTGTTGCTAATTTGTTTGTTGTACGGTCAGTTTTAATAAGGTAAGTAATGTATTTATTAAAAAAAAATAATCAATAATATTGTTTATTTATATAGGAAATACAAATACTTACAAAAAACTTGTATAATTTCGCTGGCAATCTCTGACATTTTAACAGTAGTAACATTTTGCATCAACTATCTAGATTTATTAGGCAAACCATTGAATTTTGTTTGGGTAAGAATAAATAAACTATAATAATAAACAAATTATTGTTGTTTTATAGTCTTCAGGTGAATTTCTATGCTGGTACAATCCAGTAGGACAAGTTTTAGGAAACCTGCTCAGCTCTCTAGCGCTTCTTGTGATAGCACTAGACCGGTACCACAACGTCATTTACGCACTGAACAAAGCCTGGAACCCGAAATTGTGGAAATGCATCGTCGGGGTACTGCTTTCCTGGGGTTTGTGCCTCGGCATTTCGTATCCGATGGCGACTTTTTACTTTCACATACCGTTGCGATTGCCTAATGGCAAAGACGTTTACATGTGCACTGGTACCAGTACCACTCGTGGAGACATAACTTTTTACTATGTTTTAGTTGCTGCATTATTTTTTGTGCCACTTATTACAATGTTTTTATCGTTTTATTATAAAATTGCCTTTCTGGTATGGAAGCATAGGAAACCGGTTGGTTCCAGAACAAAAATCGAAGAGTTAGAGGTGTCTTCGTCAACAAAAGCCCCATCAGATTTGCCCAACATTATAACAAATAACGTAAAAAAGAAGAAAAACATGCAAATGCAAAGGAAAATTAGGACCTTCAAAATAGTCATTGTGCTAATATTTGCCTTTATTTTTTGTCGAATGCCTTACTGGTTGTACTGGCTACTCAAAATGCTGACTCCGATCAGAAACAGCGACGCAATGTGGAGGCTGACGCTGACTTTTACCGCACTAAACTTACTGAATTGTGCTATGAATCCGTTTCTGTACACTTACCTGAACCAAAGTATTTACGTATGTCGCAAAATCAACGAGTGCATTTGTACGACTTGTTGCTGTTGCTTTTCAAATGCTGAGTTTGATGAGTACGAAAAAGGTAAGCCGTTTGCCGAAGGAGTAATGGGCAAAGTAGTTGCTACAGTGGAACAACCCAAGGCAAATCCTTACTATGAGAGGTTTCCACAGGTGCCGCACTTTCCGAAATATACTTCGATTAACAGATTTTAATGAGCAAATAAAAATATTTTGACTTTTTTTTTGTGGTTTTTATTGTCAAGGGTTGTTTTAGAGGGTGGGCCATAATAAGCTGGTGAGTAGTTCCAATATATGTGGACTAAATCCCTGATGATTTCAACTTATTTGGACTTATAAAATCTCATTAAGGAATAAGCAGGGAATTTTTCAATTTTACAATTTCAATTCCAAATCTCACATTGACGCAGTAAGAAGCTTTAAGAGGGTCATTTAAAAACAACCTAGGAAAATTTGAATTGTCATCATTTTTGTACTGAAATAAGTTGTCATGGAAAAAGGGCGAATAATTCCCGTTTTAAGACTTAAAGTCCACCCCTGGGTATTTTTAAGTAAAATCTACAGACAAGCTACAATAATTATTATACATCTTTCGAATTTTCACTTTTTTTGATTTCAGCTATTTTAGACAAAAGAATCCTTCCTACGTCATGATGCGCTTTTTCTCCATCCCTGTCTTTATAATTTAAAAAAAAAATAATACTAAGCTCCGCCAATAAAAACCATCAACTTACCTTCATAAAACACCAATTCGCACATAGAATCCATCTTATTGCGTTCTAAAATCTGCTTCAAAGTTAAATAAAACTGCAACAAAATATCATTTTTGTGCCTGTTGTAGTAATCTAAAAGAAAAACCTTGTAGTGAAACATTGTATAAAATTAAATACAAATTACCAGTATGTGCAGTGTTATGTTTAACAACTTCCTTAAAAGTTTTCAAAGGAGTTGCATATTCAGTACAAACGTAATAAACATTATTTGAAGCTGGATGTTTAATAGAGTAAACTGAATTTTTATAAACTCTATCTCTGACACCGGCAACTGTAATCTTTTTTTCAGGCAAAGTCTATAAAAACAAAATAATTATTGCCAAAACCAAATTATTGTACATCTTACACTACACATATCCATCAAATGAGATCCAGAATTAACGCTTTCAAAGCAAATTAAAGATTTAGGAATCAGAATGAAAATTTTGTAAACTTCGAATTCGATTTTGTGCTGGGACTCGTAGCATTGCATCATTTCTTTTAGGTTTTTGTTCGGCTCTCCGGCTTTGTCCAGCATGTAATTCAAATAGCCGTAAAAGAAGGAATAAGCCATGCCAGAACCGTAATCTAAACCTTTGTCTTTTGATATGTTTAGAGAGTCATTTATTGGGAAATCTTCCTGAAATAATTCTTCGTTTTAGAGGACAATTTTCTACTGGAAACTTCAGTCCATAATTACTTTAAACTGTGTATTAGTTTTAAGGCAAAAGTTGAGTTGATGGACTAGAAAGAGCTGGAAAATTCTGGACTGTAAATATTTTATTTTATTTTTCACCATCATTAAAAGATTCCCTACAGTCTTTGAAGCATTTAATTTTTGGTGTTGTGCTACAAAATCATTCATTTGCAATTTGGAGAGGAGTGAAAGGAAGGTTTGAAGCATGTCATATTAAATTTACAAGTTAATTGAGTGGAAACTTTAAAAAATACACCCTGAATAGTTTGATGAGGAAGGGAATTTTTCAAAAAATTTAGACACAAGGATGTAAATGATTTGCTTACCCACGAACTGTTTCAATTATTATTCAGCAATTTGGAAAGGAGTGAAAGGGAGGTTCAAAGCATGTCATACTAAATTAACAGTCCATTGATTGTTTTCTGTCGCAATTTTCATTTATTCCAGGTTCTCGAACCAAAATGCTTATGTGCCAATGTTATCTATACTATGTACTACTTTAAAAGACTCCCCCTTATTCCTCCAAAAATGTTGAAATTTCAAGTATTATAATTTCCAGAGAATGTTATAGCTCCTAATTTTTCAGTGTTGTGTCTTTAAGTTTCTCTAGTCTTTAGTAATATAGTCTTCAAGACTACTCAGTCTTAAAAGTCTAAAATTAATATTAATTTTGAAGTCTTTAGATTCTTTAATGTCTATAAAATAACAAAGACTCCAAATTTTCCTGCATCTTGTTCAATCTGTTGACTCTATAAAATCCCAAGTTTTCGATGGTATTTTCATGCTCTGACTATAAGAAAGCTTTAGGAGAACCGGGAATAGGGTAATTTTTATGCATTGCAAATTCAAATTTCATCTATAAGAGTAAAAGTGTTAATTATACCCAGTTTGAGGTCTATATAATATATTTCTTACAAGATTTCTTATAAAAGTGAAAATTTGAAGTTTCCAATACAAATAATTTCTCAAAAACACCTTGAAACTTACCAAAGCTGTAAATCTATGCAAAATAAACAAAAAAGGCACAAACAACAGCCAATAGTCATTTTGCAACTTTGGAAATCCGTGCCTTGTTACATAAAAAGTCAAATAAAAAGTATGAACAATCAAAAATATTATTGCTATTGGCCGAAAATAGAAGGCCGCCTTTAAAATCCATTGGTAGTTATTCTTGTAACGCGAATTGCTGTGCCTTAATTCGTATATGAATAAAATTAAACGGTAAACACAGCAAATTGAGTAGTAAAAGACAATAACGAAGGAATAAAGTCCTGAAATAAGTTAGTTTTAAATTAATTTGTAGTTAAGGCCTGGTTTGTTCATCTTCAAACTTACTCTGGTAACTAGATTGCATAGTTTATCAGAAGATGAATAAACCTGGCCTTAGTGTGTGTTTATCTTACCAAATAGTTGAATCCAATCTTCAGTCAAGCCAAAATGTACTGCAATAATTTGAAAATAAGCCCTAAATAATTGAAACAGTTTTTTACAACTTACTTATTATGATAATTAACAAAATAGCAGCGTGTATGTAATTCATAGATTCTCGTTTACGAGGAACAGTTTTGGGATAGTAATGTTTGTTGCCTTTTTGGGCAACACATACCTATGGAAAGTTGATTATTATTTTGAGCTTTATTAATGATTTAATTAAACTTCTTACCCTTTTTAGGTTTACTTCCTTTGATATTCTAGTCATTTTTCTTTACACTACTATAAAACTGCATGTAGTTTGAGATAATGCAATTTTTGAAGGTCGAAAGATTAGCAATTTCGTGGAATTTTGTATGCAAATTTTAATCTGCCGATAATTTCGCTCAGATTAGATGACATACTGTAGAAAGTTAATCTTATATAGAAAATACATTGTTTTAAAAGATTATTAATTAAAATTAGTTGAAAATATTGTTTTAAAAGTTAATAATTAATAATAATAAATTACCTTTTTGTTGTTCTGGCCAATGGTTCCGGCATCAGCTCAGCTGTGTTTTAGTGAGGTTATGTTTACTTTTACTGATGTTATGAACAGTGGTTCTTCTTATTTTCAATAGATGGCGCCATGAGTGAAATAATTTACAGGTTGTTATTCGATTTAACAAAAATTAAGGGTCATTTACATCAACTTAACTATAAATAACGTACAAAACTGAGAAGATGTGTGTTTACAATTATCGATAAACCTTGCTTTAGAATTAATATCGATAACGTAACGACTGTGCATCTTTTTTCTTTCTACGCTACTCTTGCTTGCTTTCCTTGTCTTTCGCGTAACATTGCACCACAACTCTATCGATCACGTGACCATGGAATTCTATTTTTATTCCAGCGGATGCCCTTCAAACGACATTTAAATCGTGTCCGTCGATCCAGTGAGGTGTAGATCCGATTTTTCCGAAAAAGTAAAAAAATTCTAGGTAAGAATTTTTAGTTTTTAATTTAAAGAATTTAGGTACAATTGTATTTTGTATTTGTTTTGTATTACAATAAATATGTGGGAACCGGTATTATATGATAAGGATTGTATGTAGTTTTTGGGCGTATTTTTCCAGAAAATTCTAAGATTTTTCTACAGTTTCGTCTCAATATTGTGAGAAATTATTGCAAGCTTTTTAAGCCATTTTATTTCGGTTTTATAGCGGTATTTATAAATTAACTGCTGGTTTGACCTTGTTGACCTTGTCTACTAGACAACTACATTGAAAAAAAATCAAGTGGTCCTAGATCCAGTGAGTGTATTGGCTCAATGATAAGGATACTAGAAAGCTCCAACTTTTTAATTTGTACGTATTAGGCCAAGTTTATTCATCTAGATAAACTTGCTGGTAACTATCTGCAAGATAAATTAACTGTATATAATTCTATTGGTTGCTGCATACTTAACTGGCTGATCACTGGGATATCCGTTATACCTGACAGTTTATCAGAAGGTGAATAAAACAAATAAATCTTCCATGTAATAACATTTTTATCAACCAGACATGATTCCATAGTCCATTTTGATAAAAAGTCTGGAATTTGGATTTGAATCAATTTATCAAGAAAGAAGACATACTCTTAATCTTCTGAAAGGTCAATATTATTCAGTGATGGATACAGGGGGAGGCGTAAGAGGCGCACACCCCCTTGAGAGTGTAAAAAACTAGGTATTCAAAACATTTTAAAAAATGTCCTATATAACATCTCAACTTTTAAGATACTTACACGGTGATGAATTTTCATAAATAAATCATTTATCATTAATAGCTGTATAACGCCACTGAAGATATGAAAATGAAATTTAGCACACAATCATGTACAGGGTGATCTATTATAAATTTCACCTCCTTTTAACTTTTAAAAAATTATCCAAAATTCATAATTGCAAAAAAATTATCCAATGGATGAAGGAACCATAGATAATCAAAATTTGAACTATTACCGGCTTTTGATTGTTTGGAAAACCTTCCTAGAGCCAATCAAGAGCTGGTAATAGTCAAAATTTGAACTTTTATCAACTCTGAATTCCCTAGAAAATTGTTCCAAGGGCAGTCAAGGCTCAAGAGCCAATTAAAACTGACATAGTTGAAAGCTTTTGTATTTGACAGTTTCGTCAAAAACTTCAAATGAAAAAGTTAGGAGGAAGTAACATTTATAATAGATCACCCTGTACTAAGTATCAAGAAACATTTTTAATGTACAGGGTGTTTTTTATATATTGACACCTCACCTACAGCCTTTACTTTTACAGGTTAAGAAAGGTGTAAATACAAAAGTTGTACAGTTTTGGCTGAATTTTTAGAAACCATGGTCAGAAACAAAATTTGAATGTCGAATTGTGAAATTTTGCATGCTCCTAGCTATATTCTTGAAGAGCACAATGCCCTGATTCCAAAAATATATAGTTTGTCTCTCGGTTTGTCTATATTTGATTGAACAGTCTCTCTTATATTCGGCTCCAAAAATAGTAAAAATACTATCCTACTACTGATTTTGTGAACCATTCTACCTGTACAGGTGAAAGCTGCAGGTAAAATTTGAGGTACTTGGTTTTTCTGAGAGTATTTTTAAAATTTTTAGAACCAAATATGTTGGAGAAGGCTCTACCAAATATAGACAAACTATATAGTTTTGGAATCGGGAAATTGTGCTCTTCAAGAATATAGAACCAAATATAGGGCATGCCATTTGAAAAAAGCTAAAAGCATGCAATATTTCACATTTCTGACATTCAATTTTTGTTTCTGACCATGGATTTTAGAAATTTAGCCAATACTGTACAACTTTTGTATTAACACCTTTCATCTACTTGTAAAGATGAAGGCTGTAGGTGGGGTGTCGATATATAAAAAAACACCTGTACTTGAACAATAACTTATTATATAAAGTCAGAATTTATAAGATAATCCACTTTTTGTCAATTTGCCTTTTAACAGGAATTAGTAATGTTCCTTTACCAAACTAGTAACATAATGTGATAAGTTATTCAAATACAAACGAGTGGATTGTTGCGAAACTATTCATTAATATGTTGTTCCAGTATGATACTAACTTGACTCACTCAAATGTGAGTTATTCTCATTAGTTTAAAAAGTACACGTTTCAGGTGAGTGTCTTATTTGAATAGTCCAACAGTATATTGGTGAATAGATGGCTGCGGAACTCGCTGAGCTCGTCCCGCAGAGGTCCACCTATAAGCTCCGCAACAATACACTTATTTGTACTTGAACAATAACTTATTATATAAAGTCAGAATTTATAAGATAATCCACTTTTTGTCAATTTGCCTTTTAACTGGAATTAGTAATGTTACTTTACCAAACTAGTAATATATTGTAACAAGTACAAACGAGTGGATTGTTGCGGAACTTATGGGTAGACCCAGCTATCTATTCACCAATATGTTGTTCAAGTACAATACTAACCTGATTCACTCAGTTGTGAATTTTTCTCATTAGTTCAAAAACTACACGTTTCAGGTAAGTGTCTTATTTGAACAGTTCAACAGTATATTGGTAAGTAGATGGCTGCGGAACTCGCTGCGCTCGTCCCGCAGAGGTCTACCCATAAATTCCTCAATAATACACTTATTTGTACAAGGTGTTTTTTTATATATTAACACCCCACCTACAGCCTTTACCTTCACAGGTAGAAGAAAGGTGTAAATACAAAAGTTGTACAGTTTTGGCTGAATTTTTAGAAATAGGTGAAAGCTGCAAGTGAAATTTGAGGTAGGGACTTGGTTTCTCTGATAGTATTTTTAAAATTTTTAGAACCAAATATGTTGAAGACGGCTCAACCAAATATAGATAAACTATATAGTTTTGGAATCGGGAAATTGCGCTCTTTAAGAATATAGAAACATATATAGCACATCCCATTTGAAAAAAGCCAAAAGCATGCAATATTTCACATTTCTGACATTTAATTTTTGTTTCTAACCATGGATTCTAAAAATTTAGCCAATATTGTACAACTTTTGTATTTACATCTTTTATCTACCTTTAAAAGTAAAGGTTGTAGGTGGGGTGTCAATATATAAAAAAAACACCCTGTACATACATACTAGATTTTTTCAAATTTCCATCAGTGGCGTTTGTACGGAATTTGACCTGCATATATTGGCAGACATTGATGGTACGCCACTGATTTTTATTCAAATAAAAAGTATTCTTGAAATCCTCAATAATTTTCAAGCAGAATTGATCGCTTAATTTTTACAGTCTAAGAAAATTAAATCGATTTATATGCATGATTTTAACAATATCGTTAATATGACTCACCTGTGGCGTATCATCAATGTTTTCCAAAATATGCTGGTCAAATTCCGTACAAACGCCGCTAGTGGAAAAAAATGTGGTACATTAAAAAATGTCTCTTGATACAATAGTACATGTATGCCAAATATCTATAGTGATGATACAGATATTAATAATAAATTATTTATTTTTGATTACTCTATATCTTAAAAGTTAAGATTTTTAGGACGTACATTCATGAAGTTTCTTTCTCAAAATGGACCCAAAAATTACCCCCTTAAATAGTGGCATCCAATTAAAAAACACCCTGTATATAGGGTATTCTATTTAAAAAAAAAAATTGGACTGTAGTCAATATCTTGATTGTATCTCCCTTGAAGTTTCCTATTAAAAGTGCACCACCCTGAACATACTTTAATGTATAATAAATAAAATAAATGTTCAAAAAAACCATTGTTGATAATTATTGTTAACCTACTCCACCTTTCTTCTGGAATAAATCCTGGATCCGCCACTGAAAATATAATTTTTCCAGTAAACCACAATGTCTAAAATTGGTATCAACGGATTCGGTCGTATCGGACGCCTCGTCTTGAGAGCGGCAGTCCAAAAAGGCGCCCAAGTAGTCGCCATCAATGACCCCTTCATCACCGTTGACTACATGGTCTACTTATTCAAGTATGACTCCACCCATGGACGTTTCAAGGGCAGCGTCGGCATCGAAGGCGGCAACTTGGTAGTCAACGGCCAAACAATCCAAGTGTTCCAGGAAAGAGACCCCAAAGCGATCCCCTGGGGCAAAGCTGGAGCTGAATACATTGTAGAATCTACAGGTGTGTTTACTACAATTGACAAAGCTTCAGCTCATTTGGAAGGCGGTGCCAAAAAGGTCATTATTTCTGCTCCATCGGCTGACGCTCCAATGTACGTTTGTGGCGTCAATCTTGATAAATACAATCCAGCTGATAAGGTAATAATAAAACAATCAATCAATGCACATAATATATTATTTGACCTTCTTATTCCATAGGTTATCTCCAACGCTTCTTGCACTACAAACTGTTTGGCTCCATTAGCCAAAGTAGTTCACGATAACTTTGAAATCATTGAAGGTTTAATGACCACTGTTCATGCCACTACTGCCACCCAAAAAACCGTAGATGGACCTTCAGGTAAATTGTGGAGAGATGGACGTGGTGCCCAACAAAACATCATTCCAGCTGCCACTGGTGCTGCTAAAGCTGTTGGCAAAGTAATTCCTGCTCTCAATGGTAAATTGACTGGTATGGCATTCAGAGTTCCAGTTGCCAACGTGTCTGTTGTTGATTTGACTGTGAGAATAGCCAAAGGTGCTTCTTATGATGAAATCAAAAACAAGATCAAAGAAGCAGCTGAAGGTCCACTCAAGGGAATCTTGGGCTACACTGATGAGCAAGTGGTGTCTTCTGACTTTATCAGCGACGATCACAGTTCTGTTTTCGATGCTGCCGCTGGTATTTCTTTGAACAACAATTTTGTCAAGTTGATTTCTTGGTACGATAATGAATTTGGGTACTCAAACCGTGTCGTTGACTTGATCAAGTACATCCAAACTAAAGATTAAGTATTAAGTTAGGTTTAAATCTCAGCAAATTTCGATGTTTCACAATAATAATTAAGGCTCAAAGCCTCCATGATGTGTATTTATTTTGTAGAATTTGTGAATTGTTTTTATTTAATTATTTATGTCTTCAAAAGTACTATAAACAGTTGTAGAACAGTTTTGGGTTTTATTATTCTCTTCAAGACCTTGGAAAACTTTGTAATAATATCAAGAAATTGGGAATTATGGGATTTTTAAAACAGAAAAATGTAAAAAAACAATCAAGAAATCCACCAATTGTTTATAGAGATTGTATGGATGTAAGTTTAAACTCAGAAACTTACTGTTTTGTTTGAGGAAGGGATCAAATTTATACCAATTCAAACGCTTCCTTCTGATTCAATTAAGATCTGATGATTTGAGGGAAATATTCACGATAATGTCTTACTTTCTCTATTCGTATCTAAAATTTCAAAATTTTCCCTTTGTAATCTTTCTAGAAATGGAGAAGTGAGAGACTGTATGATTCTTCAGAAAAAATTTGCTCCTTACTCCCTTTTTTACATGCAAAAATTTCAGAACTTTCCCTTTATTAGTTTTCCAGAAAAACCTTGAAATGTGATTATGTTGTTATTTGTTATTTTCCACTGGAAAAATTTAAAATTTTGGGAAAATGACTGCTTTCCTTTTTATATGCAAAAAGTTTCAAAACTTTCCCTCTATTAATTTAATTTTTGTAACTTGATTTTGAAGATTCTTCATAATCTTCATTGTTATTTTCCATTTTCTTTATTTTTTATTTCATGTTTAGAGAAGGAACACATAAGGAAAATTTAAGAGCCTGGAATAAACTAAAAATTGGAGAAAATATAGAGCAAAGATGAAACAAATAGATTATAATAGCCTAGAAATATCTTGTCTTTAGTTGAGACAAATTAAGCCTTAAATACGGCCCCAATCTTAACGCCATTCTGTTTCTCAACCATCTCGAACCATTTCTCGAAAGCCGACATCCTAGTGAACGCCCTTGCTATAGGCCTTTTTGCACAATCAGTCTCAAATGATGTAATTCCAATAACAATATTATTCTGAATCAAAGGACCTCCTGAATCAAATCTACAATCGTTGTTTTCAATGTTATAAGCGCAAACCATCGTTTCATCTACTCTGCCTGTTTTAATCAAACTTTTACATCTTTGAAATGATATCAGATTCACTTGGAGATTGTAAATGAGGCTGTTGCTTGGAGATTTTTTGGAGCTCCAGCCTAAAGTTGATGCAGTTGTGTCTGTTACATAGCGATAGCTACAACAAATAATAGTTTATTGAAGTCAACTCATTTAGTTTAACTTACTTTACACTAGCTATAGAGACAATTTGCTCGTTTACTTCCTTAAAGGGCGAACCTATTTTTATAAGGCAAACATCATAAGAAGGACTTTTAGATGTAAAATTGATGTGCCTCACTAAATTTTCAATCGAATGCTTTTTGCCCTTTTTCCAATTGTCCGAGTTGCTAGAGATTTTTAAGTTTTCAAATGGGTGCACTCTCACACGTTCGCAACAGTGGGCAGCAGTTAATACCCAAAATTTACTCACAATAACTGTACCTATAATGATTTTAATGAATAATTTTGTATTATTTTGAAAATTCTTACCGCAAACTAAAGTTACAAAACTTCCTTTTATTAAAACAAGGGCTGCCATGAAGTTTGCTTGATGATTTTGAGCTTTGATTAAAGCTCCAGATCTGTAATTAGTAGAGTCGGTCAATTCAACATCACTCAAACACTTTTTTCTCGATTCCAAAATCATTAAAATAAGTAAAATCAGATTTGCCAATGAGACCACCAAAAGGGTGGTTATTGAAAAACAAGCTACACCTGAAAATCCTTCAGACATGTTTGGTGGAAATGGGGTTTGTTGAACCTTTTGCGTGATTTTTGTATAATGGCGTGTGAATAATTAGGGGTAAAATGGTTTTGCTTTTATTGTTTAATAACTATTTACAAGTTTATTGAATTTTCCATAATCCATTGTTTGAATTTCATTTCGTTGAACTCAATCACTTGTAGTAGTTTGGCACCAGTTTCCAACTGTTTTTCATATTCCAAACAATTTTTATTTTCTTCCAGTATTTTAGTGATTTCCTCAATCAAATCTTCACTTGCTTGTTTGTTTTCGGGATCGAAATCTCTTGTTAGTTGTTTGAATTTTGCCATAAATTGCTCATTGAGAAGTACTGCTAGATATAGAGCCAACCTATTAAAAAAAAAAAAGTTTTGAATATTCCTTGTTGGTCTTGGTAATGGAAAAAGTATGGATGAAAAATAACACAGGAAGATTCTGACTGTATTCTATTACAGTACTTTCAGAATCAGATGGAAATCCAGTCATTATTTGATAGTTTTATGGCTGGAGATTTAATGGATTTAGATTTTTACCTAGTATTACCAGCATCTAACTTCTTAGTCAAATCAATCAACTCTTGGCACATTTTCAATTTGTCCTGTAAAAACCCATTAGAAATTTCAATTTCCCCATCAATTTTATACAATTGCACCAAAGAATGTTTAATGGTGTACACCAGATAATGATTCGCATGCAAAAACACCTCCAACTTGTTTAAAAACTCTTCCAGCTCCTCCAACTTAGGTTTCTTGTCGATTTCCTTATCAACTTCCTTTTTAAGATGCTCCACAAAATTACTGATTTCCCCATTGGGCAATTTGATGTTGCATTTGTTGCAAACCCAATCTGGATTGTCTTGAGTGGGGTTTTGAGGTAATTGAATACCTTTACAGCCTTCGTCATCATTGCCAAGGCAAATTAAAGCACTGAAAAATGTATTGAATTCAGTAGGGTCCTTGCATCTATTGCAAAGACAAAAAAAGTATTTTGTTTCCTTAAGATGTTTTCTTCGTTCTTGTGTGCCCCACAAAATATTTGTATAAGTTGTAGTAATGTGCTCGTTTTTTTTAATAGGCACAGCTGCACGGAAAGTTACTTTGTAGTCCAGATTATTTGTAGTTTGGCAAGTGTTCGGGGCACAATTGTGCTCCAATAAGCTGGCAATTGGATATAAAACGTATAAATCTGCTGGCTCGATGAGTTCTGTAGCGTTCACATCTAAAGCGCCGTAGATTTTGTGGATGATGTCGTTGGAGGCTTGCGGTAGAATTGTTTGGTCGGTTTCTTTTTCGTAGAGTTTCAATGGGGCTATGTAGTTTTCCAGTAGGAAGTTGACTTTTTCTTGAATGGACCTGAAAAATCAAGCCAGAGGATTGACAATTGCTTATATTCAATATATTTTTTAGTTTATTGTGTTTTATTTGATTCACTTGAAATTTTATTGGAGGCAATAACAAGAGAACAGGGGTGGTGATATTCTCAAGTGCTGTAATGTCTACTTTTACAATAACTGACACTGAAAGAAAAAAAAGAACCTAGTATTTTGAATTAAATACAAAGAGGATACATTTATTTCCTGGAATAGACAAATATAGTTTGATCTGGAATGAAGGTGGAAACGTTGTTAGTCCAAAATACCCATTTCTCTAGACCCAACCTCTATGATCTATTGAAAAAATTCATATCTTGGTAACCAAAAGCGGTAATGTAACAAAATTTTCAGCAATTGTAGCTCTTAAAACCAATTTTGCAACAGCTTATAGAGAATCTAATACTCTTTCCAACCGCAATATCTTGGCAGCCAAAGGTAGTACTGGGAGAAAAATTCTAAGGATTGTAGCTCTTGATAAGAGCTTTCAAATGGTATCCAGCTGAAATCGCTAGCGTTTATAGTTTTTGAGAAAATTGAGTTTGGATTTCTAGACAAAGTGTTGACTGAATTTCAACTTTGAGGCTCAATATCTTCAAAACTCGACAAGCTATTGAAACCAATTTTGCACTGGCATATATAGAATTTATTACTCTTTCCAATGACGTATAATTATTGGCAATTTTCTCAAATTTCATCAAAGATCTGTGCAATTGTTCATAAGCGTGTCAAGATTTCAAAATTACCAGAGCCAAAATGATATTTCCCTTTGGATTTTTTTCCTGGTCAAAATTTTCAAATGTAGCCGATGTTAGAGTGGTTTCTGACTAATTTAAACTCGCTCTATCGATTTCTGAGATCAGAATTGAGAAAAATCCAAAAATAAAAGTTTTCAATTTTTTGCAATTTTTCCTAAGGGTTTGGATTTTGATTTGCAAATCTTTAAATCGCAATATCTCGACAACCAAAAATGGTACAGGGACAAATTTTTCAGACTTTGTAGCTCTTGATAAGGGCTTCCAGATGGTATCGCTAGCGTTTGTAGTTTTTGAGAAAATTGAGTTTGAAGTTTTAGACAAAGTTTTGACTACATTTCAACTTTGATGCTCAATATCTCCAAGACTTGACAAGCTATCGAAATCAATTTTGCACGGCCTCTTAAAGAATTTAATACCCTAGTTGTAAGCGATTTTCCCCAATGTCATTGAAGATACGGACAATTATTCGGTTGGTGGTGAATAATTCACTCATTGATAAATTATTTGAGAAAAATTGACCCTCGAAATGATTGAATTATTGAACTAATCGATGAAGATTTTGATCTAAAAATTAGTGAGTTTTCAAACTAATGAGTAAAGATTCTGATTTGAAAATAAGTGAGTTGTTGAACTAATGAGTAAATTGAGTAACTTTCGGTTAATTTTATCTTATAAAAGAATCTCTTCAAATTATTTACAGAAAAAACAAAAATACTAAAGAAACAACAACATATTATGTATTTTATAGATAGAAATGGGTACAAGCTCAGCCACTCAGCAGGAACTTTATTCTCGAAACCAAGAAACAGCGTTCTCATAAGAACAATTGCTCTGTCATTGTTAGTGTTATGCCGGACAACAAAGACAGAAAATTCGTTCCAATGAGAGCGCTACTCCCCTGTTTCGAGAATAAAGTTCCTGCTGAGTGGCTGAACTAAGCCGCTGGGACCGCCTGAATGTACCCAATGTTTAAGGATAACAAAGAAATTACTTACTTGAAAATGTCACTTTTTGGCCCTCGATCGTCCAAATGATCTTCAAGATTAAGCAGAGCTTCCCATTTCTTAATGTTGGTTTTTTGCAAAAACAAAGCCCTCAATATAATTAACACATCAAATCTAAAAACAATTAAAAACCTCATTCATTGTAACATAGGTTTATTATTTACCTGAAAAACTCATGACTAGTTGTTGATCCATCGGGCTTAAAACTTCTCAACTTCAAAACTTGACATTCCAAACTGTGCCTTTGAGGATTTTTAAGATCCGGACATTCAGGATCGCAACAAGGCCATCCGCATTCCGGACACGAGGCCATTTGATCCAGAAGCAACTTGCAACAACCTACACAAGGAAAAGGGCCCCGGTCTATTTTATGAGGCCGAGGTCCTACCACAATAGGAGTATCCACAAAAATGATTTCGCCTTTTTCTAGGTTTCTTCTGGCGATTAAATACCGGCCCAATTCGATGTTACTACAAATCTAATAAAGATTCATTTCTGATCTTGGTTGAAAATAGGAAATTTACCTCGTAAGATCTGCAATTATTTTTGTGCTCGTTCCAATGCTCTTTTTGGTGGTCGGCGGAGCAATAGAAGACTAGTTTGCATTTCGAGCATTTTTGGGTGCTCGGTTGTTTGCATTGTTCGCATTGGCCTGACATTTTTCATCCTAATACAGAAAAATCTTACGTTTTAAAATTACAAATATTTCCAAAAACCAGTAGTGCAATAAAACAACAACAATTTTCGTGCCAGTCGATTACAAACATGAAACATATAGTAAAATATTTACAATTATTGGATATCATATTTCGATTTGATACCGAGATTAGCACAGTGTTTGCCTTCAAGGATTATGCACTGCGATTATAGTTGCACCAGATCCAAAATAAACTTTCGGGGACAAAGGACATTTTTAGATTTTGGACGCTTGTCGCGCTTGTCTGAAGGCTCTCAATCTACAAAGTCAAAATTCTTCTTATTTTTAAAACCCTGAAAAGGATTTTCAGTCTATTTTAAACTGAGTGACTTCGAATTCATAGGATTTATAAGATACAGACTTTTTTGTAAAGAATAAAGAACAAATCTTCAAAAATTGACTATGAAAAATACTTTCTTGTCATCACAGGCTAAATAATCAAACTTTTAATTATCTTGTCTAGAAGCACAGATAAATTTCTCAAAGCCAATCAAATCAGACTTCCACATCAGGTTAATGTATGACAATTTTTTTGTTTATTCCAGGCTCTTGAACAAAAAAATCCAAAAGCTGGTTTGTAGTTAATAATTGGTTTTTTCAATTAGAGCCTAATCACGTTAAAATCGGATTGAAATTAGCATAGTTGTGAAACATAATGTGAGTTGATGTCATTTTGGGAAAAATCAAATTTTCAAAACATAACTTCAAGGCACCGTAACTTCGAAACTATTGAAGCTGCATTGAAATTATTCATTAGACATTTGTAGGGGATTTAATTGGCTTCAATTCAAGCCTGATTTCGTTAAGATCGCATTAAAATTAACAAAAATATGAGACACAATGTGTATTAATGTCATTTTAATAACACAAATAAACTATAAAAGATTTATTGAATATCATCAATCAAAGAAAATTGAAAAAATTTAAAAATAATGTCAATAATCACTTCTAAAACATCCCTGGATTGTTACAAACCTACACTAAAATTGTATTTCAATCAAAAACCTTATCATATCCACTCTAATATCACAATAATTACAATCCACCCCTAAACCCTTTCAAAACAACAAATAGAAATAAAATTTATTCTAAGCCCTCTATTTATGTACAATTTAAAATAATTGTCCCTCGTCTTTCTTTTCATTTGCCTCATCCAAAGATGTGGCCAACTCATGAGGTTCAGTGACTGGCAAACTACAAGTGAAATTTCTACAAACGTAAGCGGCAGCTCTGCCTTGAATGGGTTTGAGCCTGTGAAGCGTCTCCATACGCTGGTAAAGAAGACCGGCGCGTCCTCCGGGTCCATCAGCAACTGCCAGAACCCGTCCCGGAATCAAACGCGATCTTACTACATCAAGTAAAGCTTGGGTAGAATTGTCTTCTGTTACTCCAGCTATAAAAACCTACAAATTCACTTTTTATAAATCAAGGCAATAAGAAAACTAACCAACCTGTGTAGGAAAATTATTATACAGCATCAAAGCAGAAGTCATTTCGGGCAAAGCAATTGGAATGTTCCTTAAACGTTCCGAAAAGAAACTCAAAGTTTTCCCAGCCTTATCCCTTAAATCATTTCTTTGCAAATAATTGGCCAAACGAATCAAATTATGAACTGCTATGGAATTACCACAAGGCTCCGCCCCATCTTGATCTGCAACACACTCATAAATAACGCAACAATAATCTCAAATAATTATTACCATCTTTGCCTCTAAGCAAAATACTCTTGTCCATGGCCGAGCTATTAAAATAACCAGCCTCTTTATCATCCCAAAACAGCTTGTCTTGAGTTTCTTGCAAAGTTTCAGCCCACTGCAACCAATCAGCGTCCAACGAGGCTTCGTACAAATCCAAAAGACCTCGTATCAAAAAGGCGTAATCTTCCAAAAAGGCTTGAATTGGCACAGAAATTTGCACCACCTGGCCCTTGTTGCCTCTGTAGCAACACCTCATCAAACTTTTATCAGATTCATTATACAAAAACTTTCTAATGAAATTAGCTGCCAAAATGGCACGGTGTATGTAGGTTTGGTTTTTAAGCACAAAACCTGCCTTGGCAAAACCTGAAATCATTAAACCGTTCCAGGATGTTACAATTTTGGTGTCTGTATCTGGTTTGGGACGTTTCTGACGTTCCTCGTATAAAATTTGATGCGATTTTTCCAAGATTTCTTTTACTTGTTCAACGCTAATATCAAACTTAGTTGCTGTTTGCTCATAAGAGCCAAAACACACTAAAATGTTTTTGTTTTTGAGCTCATTATGAGGATCTTGCTTGGGATTAACGTTGCCATTTTTTTTGATATTGTAATGGTGACATAAAAGATCAAAGTGTTTAATGCCATTGGTTTCCTCTGTAATTAGTTTGGCAACGTCTTGGAAATCCCAGACGCAAAAAGCGCCTTCCATTTTGTGCGGGGCACTGTCATAGGGATAAGAATCAGCGTCTTGGGCCCCATAAAACCCACCCAATTCGTGACTCAAATCACGCGAGACGTAGGTTAAAATATCTTCCGCTACGTCTGCGTAAAATTTGTCTTTTGTGACTACAAATGCATCGCAATAGGAAACTGTAAGTTGGGCTTGATCGTAGAGCATTTTTTCGAAATGAGGCACATGCCAACGTTCGTCTACTGAATATCTTGCAAAACCTCCAATAGAAAATTATAGAATTGTAATTTTGCTGAAAAATTCTTACCTTTATTAACATGATCATGTATACCACCATAAGCCATCTTCTTCAAAGTGTGCAGGCACATTTCCAAACACTGAAAACCTCTTTCCGTTTCTTTTTCTTTGGCGTACAAGTGAAAGAGAAAATCAAAGTTTGAAGGTTGCGGGAATTTGGGGGCCACAGAAAAGCCCCCAAAATCAGCTTCGTAGGAGCGGGACAGTTGCAGGGCACACTTTTGCCAGGCGTCTTCTCCTGCCACTTGAAGTTGTTCGCTGGTAGAGGCGGTTCTTGGTTCTCTTACTTCTTGGAGAGCTTTGAGGCTGAATTTTCCTGGAAAAAGATTGGAAATGTTGGCACCAAGAGGATAGAATGGTCTAGGATAATTCCTTGCAATTGGGAAAAGTTAAAAAGATCACAAGGCTCATCAAAAGTGAAGTTTTTGTCTTGAAATATTGGAAATAAAAATCCAGAGCGGTTTCCAGCTTTCAGGATTTATTATTTGGGATGTTTTTGACAGATAAAACAAACTAGAGTGCATCTGAGGCTCAGAAATAAACTGGTGAAATTCCTTTTGAATAAACTTTGAAAGCTTCTAATAAATACTTCAAAAATCCAGGATCTAGAGCAACTCGATAACCCGAATTCAAATAATATTAAACAAATCGTTGTCTACAAGATGTTACCCAGACCAGTTAAAGAATGGTAGAGTTACTCCTATTCATAAATCAGGAGATACAAGCCTGATAAGTAATTACAGGCCAGTTACTGTTTTACCAGCACTCTCAAAAATATTTGAAAAAATACTACATAAACGAATTTTTAATCATGTCAGACATGTTATTCTGCCTCAACAACATGGGTTTCAAAAAGGCAAATCAACAACAACCCATCTTTGTGTGTTATGGAGTTTTTGGCTAAACATGTAAGCAGTGGCCTACAAGTTGATATTGTGTGCACAGACCTAGCGAAGGCATTTGACAAGGTGTGCCATATAAGGAAACTGAAGCAATTCTTATTTAGTGATAATCTGATTAGTTATTTGGTCTCATACATTGGCAATAGGCCTCAAACTGTCAAATTTGAAGAAGCTAACTCTCAGAGCTATTTGGCCATGTCTGGGGTACCATGACCGCTGCTCTTTGTGTTGTTTGTTAATGGTATATCTAATTAAGTGGGTAGTTCAGAGTTCTTAATATATATATATGCAGATGATCTATAAAGATCTTCAAAATTATTGAAAACGAAAGTAATTAATGCAATACTTCTACAGAGGGATGTAGATAAAATCCTATCTTTCTGTGAAGATAATAGGCTGTCACTAAATATTGGTGAATGTAAATCTATTAGCTTCTGTTATAGTCAAACTAGATCGAGTTCAAGAAATTCTGGATTTAGGTATATTATTCCCAGAAAATCTATATTTTGCTCATTATATCGAGAAACTCCATGCTGATGCTATAAGAAAGCTGAGATTTATGATGAGAACCTGTAATAACTTTAAAAATTCAATTATTTTTGCTTGTTATATAACTCATTAGCAGGGGCGGATGGGCAGCATAAAACCTGCCCGGGAAACTGTTGGCACCGGCCGAGCCTGCCATATCAGTATTTTATTTTAAGGGCTGTAGAAAATGAATCGCGCCGCAGCCAATTTTTTTTAAAGTTCAAGGTCACGCAGTTTAAAAGCCTACTCGTCCCAATTTTTTTTTGGTAACACAAAAAACTCTGGATGGAACTTGAACCAAGAAGTCTAAACTCTTCATTGAAGGACCATCTGAGAGCAGAACAGAAGAACTGCTTAGCTTAAGCAGGAGTCAATTGAGAGATGTGGTTGGATTGTTGACAGGATACTACCTTCTCAGAAAACACCTCAACATAATGAAGCTAGCAGAAGACTTGATGTCAATGTCCTAACCTTAGATGGCAAACACAGCGGCACTTTGGGACACAGTAATCGAAACCCGAAACCAAAGGAAATCGTGAAAGCGAATATCAGGGACATCCTAGGTTTTACTAAGGGAGTGAACCTGACATGAAAACTTCAGGGTCCTTATTCTTGAATTAGGGGAGCAACGTTCCCAGGAGAACGAGCGTTCCGTCTTTCTCAATGATATGCAAATGATAATACAATAAATAACGAAGAAGGAACACTGGTTCTCCTGGGAACTCCGCTCCCCTGTTTCAAGAATAAGTACCTGGGGGGGCACAATGAGCTACGAGCTACAGTGCAGGTGTCCGCACACATCAGGGTCCTTATTCTTGAAACAGGGGAGCAACGTTCCCAGGAGAACGAGTGTTTCGTCTTTCTCAATGATATGCAAATGATAATAAAACTGACAAAGACGGAACACTCGTTCTCCTGGGAATGCTATACTCCCCTGTTTCAAGAAGGGCCCCAGGGAGCCGATTATCGGGCCAGGGAGTAGAGCTTCCCGATAGAACGAATGTTTTGTCCTTGTCAACGTAATCTAAAAGTAAACCAGAATGATAAAGACGAAAAATTTGTTCTCTCGGGGAGCTCTACTCCCTGGCCCGAGAATCGGCCCCCAGGAGGGAATAGAATAGAATAGGGGTATTTGGAAATAAAAATATAAAATACTCATATTTCAAAAACATTCTAGGTATTTTTCTAAATCTTAGATTAGGAAATTTCATGGCTTGATTTAGGATAATAAAATAATGAATAGTGGGGATACGGCCCCACGGCCAATTTTCATTTTTTCAGAAGTACACAAAAAATAGAAATTGACGCGTCTGAGAGGAAAGTCAGGAAAGTGTTAATTTGAGAAGAACAGGGCCAGTAAATTGTTTCTTATTTATCCAATGGCAACTTTGACTGAATATCTTGAGAACTAATCATTCGATTAAAAAAAAAATACGCAGTTGTGACGAGAGTCAAGATACCTTTAAAACAAGGTACCACTCGACCCATCTTCCCTATCTAAAAAAGAGGGGCGAAAGTCACCCCACCCAGGGGGTGCACCCTATCGAAACTCCAATGGGATCAAGAAGTTTTCCCCTTGGCCGGTCGGCCCGGAAGCAAGCGGCCCTTCGGGAAACTTCCCAAAATCCCTGTTGGCCCATCCGCCCCTGCTCATTAGTTCGATCAATGCTAGAATATGCCACAGTAATCTGGAATCTTGTAACTTATGTCCATACAGACCTAATTGAAAAAGTTTTTGAGGTATCTCTTTCTAAAAAAACATGGTTTTTATCCAAGCTTTCCAATAGGCTACTTGCATGGAAAATTAAATTGATTATTATTTATTGCAAATTGTAGGGAATCGAAAAAAAATCGTTACTTTTTTTCTTTTCGCCCAAATATGATTATTCCGGAAGTTATATAAATATTAAGTTTTGTATACAGGTCTGGCAAGCCAGCATTTTACAGGCCAATTTTAATGCAATAGAATGAAATGTATAGGAAAAAACGATTTCCCCTGTTCCGCCTCCAGCACGCAGTGCTGAGAACGCTGGAGGTGGAACAGGGGAAATCGTTTCCGTTTTCTATTCGACCTTAGACTTTTTCTAGACATTTCATTCTATTGCATTTAAATTGGCATGTAAGATGTTCACTTGCCAGACCGTTATATAGATATACTGAGCATGTGCGACGTCACTAATTTATATGATAAGTGACATCATAGGCATATTTCATAGCATTGTATCTCTGTCAATTTTTGACTAAGAAGAAAAAGAAAAAAACACGTGTTGACTTATTTTTCATGGACTATCGAAATCAGCAATAAAAAAATTTGATGCAAGGGGCCTATTAGAGGAATTTGATATAGTGAAGTTGAAAGCACGTAGAGAATTTTGTACCTGAGTTGTTACCATATAGAAACTTCAATGTACTTACTCACCTAATGTAAAATTGAGGCAAAGTAACATTACTTTTAAGGTACCTAAATAGATGTCTGAAGAGTGTCAATCAATTTGTGTTAGATAATTTATACAATGGTGGTACTATAGGCAACTATAGGTGTACTGAACTGTATTTTTTTTAAGGACGTAAAATCAGTTATTTGTGCATTATAAATAAAGTTCTGTTATCATTATTATTATTGAAATTTTCAGGATTTATTGAGTAGAATCTTTTTATCATCAAACAGAACAAACCACAAATGGATCTGAGGCTAAATTATTGAAAATATCAGAAAACTCATTAAAAATAGAGATTTTTATCCTTCTTCTTGGGATTATGGATGGAGAACTACTACCCTACAACCATCTTCAGGGATTTAAGATTTAATAAAATATTATGGAAAAATCTCTAGACTGCATTCAAAATTATTCAATTTTTTATAAATGAAATTACATATTATTGTCGTTCCTCATAAATAAATCTTACCACACCTTTAGCAGATAAAACTAGAAACCGCATTAGCATAATCTCAATAACAACAATATTGTTTTGCAACATTTTTAGTATTTATTCTATTTTCAAAAGCATTGACCCAATTAACAACGCAATAAATTCTTACCAGACTTAACCAAAGCCTCTCGATTAATTTCCCATTCCTTGGCGATTTTTAGCAATAATTTTGGAAAAGTTGGCATCCCATAGCCTTTGCTCTCTACAGGAAAATATGTGCCCCCTGTTATAGGCTCCAAACTGGGGGTCAAAAATACAGACATGGGCCAACCCCCACTGCCTGTAATGGCTTGTATAAAGGACATGTACATCTTATCAACATCTGGACGTTCTTCTCTGTCCACTTTTATATTCACAAAATGCTCGTTCATTATTTTGGCAACTTCATGGTTTTCGAAAGACTCTTTTTCCATTACATGACACCAATGGCACGTAGAATACCCTACAGATAAAAATATTGGTTTATTTTCGGTTTTGGCCTTGCTGAAGGCTTCTTCGCCCCACGGATACCAATCCACTGGATTACTAGCGTGTTGCAACAAATAGGGGCTCTTTTCCAATGCCAATCTATTCACGGGCTGTTCTTTAGAGGAACTCATTGTACGAATTATGGTGTTGGTTCCAGACAAACAATGGAATCTTGAACAAGGATTTGATGGTATTTTTTTTTGACATTGGCAATTAATTTGAATTACCTTATGGTGGAATTGGGTGCGAGGGGGCTGCACTTGGCAATTCCTGTGGTGATTTTAGGCGGCTCGCACCTGAATTGGTGAATTCTTCTACGGAAAAAACACTGCAAAATGTTACTTTGTTGAGCGATCCTCGGCAGAATCATTTTGATTTTCTGCACGGGTCATAATAATTCTAAAATCTTATTTATTTTGGTATTTGGGAAGTGGAACAGCTACGCAATTAATAAAAATACACTGGTGCAAAATTATAAATAAACAAAATTGATCAGTCAGCTGATACCATTTGCTGTGTTGCCATGTTGTGCTCCACCACACAAGAATTAGCTTTGTCTTTTTTTAATAATGTATAATAAAAAGAGATAGTAAATATCAGATCGGTATTTAGCTTTTAAATGATTTTTGTTTACTGATTATTTAAATTTAAATTTTATACCTTCATTTATTCACGTAAGCCACTTAACTTTTTGGTTAGTTACTTCCTTTAACCAAAAGACCTTGTTTGGTAAACAATAATTAAATAAATAAGAAATCCAAGCTTGATAATTTTGTTACCAAAGTTGTTTTTGCGATCTTTCTCAGTTTTGAATCGATCGGCTTGAAATTTTGGTAAGAGATCCTTTAAACCTTTTTCAATAAACCCCAAAAGTTTCAAATTTTCATCATTATCGGATTTTGAGATGAAAATTCAAATGTCTCACAATGGATTTTTTGCATTTGAATGTCTGAGAAAGTTGATTTTTGGGAACTTTTCCAATTTTGAATCAATCGGCTTGAAATTTTGCTGAAAGATCTTCCTAACCTTCTTCTATAAACCCCAAAAGTTTCAAATTTTCATCATTATTGGATTTTGAGATAAAAATTCAAATGTCTCATATAATGCATGTTTTTCCTTTAATTGTTTGTCAAGCTTGATTTTAGGGATCTTTTGCACCTTTGAATTGATCGGCTTGAAATTTTGCTAAAAGATCCTTTCAACCTTCTTCTATGAACTCCAAAAGTTTCAAATTTTCATCATTAACGGATTTTAAAATAAAAATTCAAATTTCTCACACTCACAATGCATTTCTTTCCTTTGAATGTTTGCCAAAGTTGATTTTTGGGGTCTTTTCCAATTTTGAATCAATCGGCTTGAAATTTTGCTAAAAGATCTTCCTAACCTTCTTGTATAAACCTCAAAAGTTTTAAATTTTCATCATTATTGGATTGTGAGATAAAAATTCAAATGTCTCATAATGCATGTTTTTCCTTTAATTGTTTGTCAAGCTTGATTTTAGGGATCTTTTGCACCTTTGAATTGATCGGCTTGAAATTTTGCTAAAAGATCCTTTCAACCTTCTTCTATGAACTCCAAAAGTTTCAAATTTTCATCATTATCGGATTTTAAAATAAAAATTCAAATTTCTCACACTCACAATGCATTTCTTTCCTTTGAATGTTTGCCAAAGTTGATTTTTGGGGTCTTTTCCAATTTTGAATCAATCGGCTTGAAATTTTACTAAAAGATCCTCCTAAGCTTCTTCTATAAACCCCAAAAGTTTCAAATTTTCATCATTATTGGATTTTGAGATAAAAATTCAAATGTTTCATAATGCATGTTTTTCCTTTAATTGTTTGTCAAGCTTGATTTTAGGGATCTTTTGCACCTTTGAATTGATCGGCTTGAAATTTTGCTAAAAGATCCTTTCAACCTTCTTCTATGAACTCCAAAAGTTTCAAATTTTCATCATTATCGGATTTTGAGATGAAAATTCAAATGTCTCACAATGGATTTTTTGCATTTGAATGTCTGAGAAAGTTGATTTTTGGGAACTTTTCCAATTTTGAATCAATCGGCTTGAAATTTTGCTGAAAGATCTTCCTAACCTTCTTCTATAAACCCCAAAAGTTTCAAATTTTCATCATTATTGGATTTTGAGATAAAAATTCAAATGTCTCATATAATGCATGTTTTTCCTTTAATTGTTTGTCAAGCTTGATTTTAGGGATCTCTTGCACCTTTGAATTGATCGGCTTGAAATTTTGCTAAAAGGTCCTTTCAACCTTCTTCTATGAACTCCAAAAGTTTCAAATTTTCATCATTATCGGATTTTAAAATAAAAATTCAAATTTCTCACACTCACAATGCATTTCTTTCCTTTGAATGTTTGCCAAAGTTGATTTTTGGGATCTTTTCCAATTTTCAATCAATCGGCTTGAAATTTTACTAAAAGATCTTCCTAATCTTCTATAAACCCCAAAAGTTTCAAATTTTCATCATTATTGGACTTTGAGATAAAAATTCAAATGTCTCATAATGCATGTTTTTCTTTTAATTGTTTGTCAAGCTTGATTTTAGGGATCTTTTGCACCTTTGAATTGATCGGCTTGAAATTTTGCTAAAAGATCCTTTCAACCTTCTTCTATGAACTCCAAAAGTTTCAAATTTTCATCATTATCGGATTTTAAAATAAAAATTCAAATTTCTCACACTCACAATGCATTTCTTTCCTTTGAATGTTTGCCAAAGTTGATTTTTGGGATCTTTTCCAATTTTCAATCAATCGGCTTGAAATTTTGCTAAAAGATCTTCCTAACCT
Source organism: Ceutorhynchus assimilis (assembly GCA_917834065.1). NCBI lineage: Eukaryota > Metazoa > Arthropoda > Insecta > Coleoptera > Curculionidae > Ceutorhynchus > Ceutorhynchus assimilis. The sequence goes on from OU892285.1 coordinate 38,954,623, forward strand.
TCTTGTATAAACCTCAAAAGTTTTAAATTTTCATCATTATTGGATTGTGAGATAAAAATTCAAATGTTTCATAATGCATGTTTTTCCTTTAATTGTTTGTCAAGCTTGATTTTAGGGATCTTTTGCACCTTTGAATTGATCGGCTTGAAATTTTGCTAAAAGATCCTTTCAACCTTCTTCTATGAACTCCAAAAGTTTCAAATTTTCATCATTATCGGATTTTGAGATGAAAATTCAAATGTCTCACAATGGATTTTTTGCATTTGAATGTTTGAGAAAGTTGATTTTTGGGATCTTTTCCAATTTTGAATCAATCGGCTTGAAATTTTACTAAAAGATCCTCTTAACCTTCTTCTATAAACCCCAAAAGTTTCAAATTTTCATCATTATTGAATCTTGAGATGAAAATTCAAATGTCTCACAATGGATTTTTTGCATTTGAATGTTTGAGAAAGTTGATTTTTGAGATCTTTTCAATTTTGAATCGATCAGCTTGAAATTTTGCCAAAAGATCCTCCTAACCTTCATATTTACACAATAAAGCACATTTTGAGTTTGAGTATAAACCCCAAGTTTCAAATTTTCATCATTATCGGATTTTGAGATAAAAATTCAAATCTCATAATGCATTTTTTCCCTTTCAATGTTCGCCAAAGTCACAGATATCTTTTCCAATTTTGAATTGATTGTCTTGAAATTTTGGTATAAAATACTTTTTCTATAAACTGAAAAAAATTTAAATCTTCATCCATATCAAATGATTTTTTTCCCCCCCAGAAACTATCAAAGGATAAACAAAATCAAACAAAAAAACTAGTGTTTATATTGTATATTAACTATACAAAAAATTATCACTTAATCTTCTTCTTCTTCTGCAGCAGCACCACTAGTAGTACCTGAAAACAACACAAAAACCAAATAAAATAAACATATTAAACAAATAAAATAGACAATCAGGCCTATGATGTATCATATTCTGTTATTTTAACAGCAACATTAAGTTGTCTGTCACTGTTCATTGTATATGTCAAAATAGAGAGAGGTATAGATATTGAGCTATAACATAGCTGTTAAAATAACAGGGGAGGATACATCATAAGCCTGATTATTAAACAAATCAGATAAAACTGTCTCCTTCACTTTCGGCACAGACAAATTCATGGCATAATGAATAAAGTCTGCTTCCTAGCAGGAATTCAATTTGCCCCTATGAAATAATATTTCTGGCACTTCTAATAGGCATTCTGGCACTATTGAAGCGTGGCGTTGGGGCTGAATAAACAATTTAAACTCAAAATTACCTTTGCGGAGGTTCTTCCTCTTGACACGACCTGGACGACCACCACCAAAGGGTGATTTCAATGAGAAATCAATGTGCTTTTGAGAGTCTAGACGTACAACAAAGGATGGGATGTTGACTACTTGTTTGCGAACTCTGGAAAATAATAAAAATAATGTAATAATTGGGGCTTTTTTTAAAAAGGTTTTTGGAAATTATTGTGGAAAATATTGTCGCCTCACAAGGTACCCAATCAAGCCACAATAAGCAAGCTTGGGGCATAAGCTGGTATCATTACTCTTCGAGTTTCTTTAGCACTAATTTAAGCATCAAATAATTCCTAATTAGTGACTCTAAGACTCGGACAATTTGCATTCAAAATTAGTTATCATCAAATACCTGTTGTTTTTTGTATATATTTTCAAGGCATTAGTTAAAAAAACTAAGTGGCCTTTATGAATTAATTACCGGATATGTCTCTGTCTGATCAAAACACGTGCATGATGGATTGATTTGGCTAATCCAAGTTTGAAAACTTGAGTTTGGAGACGCCTTTCCAAGAAATCTTCAATTTTGAGACCCAAAACGTAATCGAGCTTCATCCTGTTTTCATCCAGCACTCCAATACGGACCAAACGACGCAATAAGGCATTACCTAATAAAATAATTAGTTAATAAGTTATACACATAAATGAATAATTATTGTTTCCTCAACTTTCGGCACAGACAAATTCATGGCAATTGAATAAAGTCTGCTTCCTAGCGTGAATTTAATTTGCCCCTTTTGAAATAGTTATTTCTGGCACTTCTAATAGGCATTATGGCACTATTGAAGCGTGGCGTTGGGGCTCTATAACAATAATTACTGACTGCTTACCTTCGAACAATCTTTTTGAGTCTTTTTCTTCCAAAGTCAGCAACTCACGGGCAGCCTTACGGATTTTGGCCAAAGTGTACTTGACCCTCCACACTTCACGCTTGTTGCGGAGCCCAAAGGCGCCGATTATTTTCAATTCTTGGTCTAAACGTGCCTTTTCATAGGGACGTCTAGGGGTTACGTATGTTTTTGAACATACCGTAGGGATTCTACCGTTTACCATTTTGACGGTTTAAAGGGTTCCTCTGAAGATAAACAAAGTATATTTAGTATTGGCTTGTGGAGATGCATAAAAATGATAATATGGAATTGTTGAATGGGGTGTTACCTTGCCATGAATCAGATAAACAATAAAATTAATGTTTTCTGGGATTAAACATGGTATTTAATGTTGCCTCGAACGATTAGGAGCCTTTTGCCAATAATTTAGGCAAAGCCCCTTGCCCAGGGTGCGAGGCATAAAACATAACCTCAAAATATTTAATCTTAAAATATCTATGGAATCCTTATACATTTGTATTGTTTTATTGATAAATCTACAAGAATGAAGTTCGATTGATATTTTAAGGTAAATATTTTCAAGTTAAAACGATTAATTTAAGAAATATTAAATAAAAAATGAACTCACCCCAACCTATCACTTCGGAGGACGTTTCAAAAAGAAATGAAAAAAGTTTCTGGCAAAAGGATGTTGACTTGTTGGAAATGGAGCATGCGCATAGAGGTTGGCAACGTTGCCAAATTGCAAGACCTGAAGAAAAATCTATACGAAATAGAACTTGTTGAGCTACTCTGGAGTACTCCGTAACATTTTAAATACTCGAAGTAAATAGTTACTAATAGCGAATGTTCCATTGCTGAAATTTGAGAGTATCAGTCATTTACATAAACTACTCTACTCTTTCTGTTGATTTCAACTTTGCTCTACACGACTCTATTTGTTAGAAGTGCTCCCAATACAAGTATAAAATCCATTTTGTTTTCGTTTAAAACACCTTTGGCAACGTCGCAACATTTTTGACATTTATTTGACGTAATTAAAGGGCTTGTGATAGATGACTGATTTTTTGGTGTTTATACATGTAAATCTTAATTGATTTTTATTTAATTGAACGATAGTTAAATGCAGTATTCAGGGTAATAGTTAATTATAAAAACTCCTATAATTAAATAAATCAAAGAAATCTTCGAAAAAAATCCATTGAAATGGCTGTGCTGGCTGCAGCTCAATTGCTCGATGAGCTCCTGGGCAGGCACCGAAACGTCGCCCCAAACGAGAAAGTTAAATCTACCAATTGGGAAGACCCTGAGGTAAGAATTATATGATTTGTTTCCAGTTTCTAGCAATACTTAAATCATTTGTGAAAAGTTTATTGGATGTTTGACATAGTTACCCTCCTTCAGAGCTGTAAATATTTGAAGTATTTTCCTTGAAGTATAGTAGATAACAGTACTTGAATTGTTAACAATGTACTTGATTTCATCAAGCACAAGTACATTGATAATTACTTCAAGCACATCAGATCAGATGTACTCCAAATTCCAAGTAAGTAGAGTACATCAAGTAAAATTAAAGTATTGCAGCAAGTACTTCAAAAGTATACTTGAAGTTTGATTTGAAGTAGTTTATATTTTTAAATATTTAAAAAGTGGTTTAGTAATGTACCTGTGACAGCTCTGCTGCATTCTTAATTTACTCATTCAGAGTGTTGGAAAAAGCACTTTTTCTCAGGTAATATGGATGAGTAAAACAATTCACAACTTTGGTTGTCAGTTTCAATTGCTTGAAGTAAATTATTTGAAATTTTACTTACTTGAATTCCTTTTTTGTTATGTACTTGTACTTCCAATATCTGTTCTAAAATACTTGGGTTTTTACTTGATTATGTCAAGTATTTTGAGTACTTACTTGCATGCAGAGCTGTCATTACTTGAACTTGAAGTAGATATCTTGAAACGAGTCTTGAAATTTTACTTCAAGTACATATAGTTGACTTCATAAGTATCCTACTTAAAGTACTTTATCAGATCAATCTGTTCTATTTGACTATTTACTTCCATGTACAATGCTGAGCTGTCAATACTTGTAAGTATCTTGAAATTTTACTTCAAGTATGTACCATCGTCACCAAAAGTAACTGGGACAGCATCATATTAGCTCTTGTCCTATTATATGAATTTTATTGTCAAATATTTGTCAAACTATAAATTAAATGCATTGAAATGAATGACAGTAGAATTAGTCCAGGAGATTATTGTGCATTATTTATGTCCCAGATAATTTTGGTGACGATGGTACATATAGTTGGCTTCAAGTATTCTTCCTAAAGTACATTATAATTTGTAATACATAAGCAGATCAATCTGTTCTGAAATACTTGGGCACTAAAGCACCTTAGTACTTTCATTATTTTGAAAAATCCAAACTAAATAACATAAAGCTCAAATAAGGTTCTAGATAGAATAGCGAGTAGAATAGATTGGGGATCAGATTATTATTGTCAAAAAAAATTACTTAGAAATGTACTATTGTTTCAAACAAATTTTAGATATTTGAAGTACCAATATTACTTCAAGCAGTAAATATCCCAATAAATATATCTAGACCAAGATTTTTACTTGAAATAAATTAGGTAAGTACCACTTAATGAAATTCAAGTGAATTTCATGTTTACTTGAAGATCAAAGTATAATTTTGAAAAACTTGTACTTGTACTTCAACTTTACTTGTGCTGGCTCTGGCACAAAGTATTTTTCAGGAATTCAATAATTCAAGGTGATTTTACAGAACTTTTATGATTTTCTCAGGTATCAATGACTGAAAAATATCATAACTTTAGTTGTGAATTTCAGAATTTCATATCAACTTCAAATTTGTTTTGTACCATGAAAAAACTCCAATTAATGAATCCTGAAAGTTTCAAGTTGCTAGGATGGCTGGAAGTATTTTTCAGGAGCCTTCAAAGGTGATTTTACAGGAATTTTGAGATTTTCTCAGGTATCAATAAGTAAAAAAAAATCGTAACTTTAGTTTTGAGTTTCATATCAACTCCAAATTTGTTTTCCATCATGGAAAAACTCCAATTAATAAATCCTAAAGGTTTCAAGTTGTTATGATAGCTCAAAGTATTTTTCAGGAACCTTCAAAGATGATTTTATAGGAATTTTGTGATTTTCTCTAGTATCAATGAGTGAAAAAAATCGTAACTTTAGTTGTGAATTTGATATCAACTGCAAATTTTTTTTCTATCATGGGAAAATTCTAGTTAATGAATCCTGAAAGTTTCAAGTTACTGTGACAGCCCAAAATATTTTTAAAAAAATTTCAATGGTGATTTTACAAGAACTTTATGATTTTCTTAGATATCAATGAGTAAACAAATCTGTAACTTTGGTTGTGAGTTTTATATCAACTTTAAATTTGTTTTCCATCATGGAAAAACTGTAACTAATAAATCCTAAAAGTTCCAAGTTGCTGCCATGGCTCAAAGTATTTTTCAAGTATCTTGAAACATGATGTTACAGCAGTTTTATAATTTTCTCAGGTATCAATGAGTAAACAAGTCTGTAACTTTGGTTCTGAGTTTCACATCAACTTTAAATTTGTTTTCCATCATGGAAAAAATGTAATTAATAAATCCTAAAAGTTCCAAGTTGCTGCCATGACTCAAAGTATTTTTCAAGTACCTTGAAACATGATTTTACAGCAGTTTTATAATTTTCTCAAGTATCAATGAGTACACAAATCAGTAACTTTGGTTGTGAATTTCATATCAACTTGAAATTTGTTTTCTATCATGAGAAAACTGTAATTAATAAATCCTGAAAGTTCCAAGTTGTTGCCATGGCTCAAAGTATTTTTCAAGTACCTTGAAAGATGATTTTACAGCACTTTTATAATTTTCTCAGGTATCAAAGAGTAAACAAATCTGTAACTTTGGTAGTGAGTTTCATATCAACTACAAATTTATTTTCCATCATGGGAAAACTATAATTATTAAATCTTGAAAGTTTCAAATCGCTGCCATGGCTCAAAGTATTTTTCAGGTACCTTGAAAATGATTTTACAGCAATTTTATATTTTTTTCAGGTAGCAATGAGTAAACAAATCTATAAGTTCTTTTGTAAGTTTCATATCAATTTCAAATTTATTTTCTATCATGGAAAAACTCCAATTAATAAATCCTGAAAGTTTCAAGTTGCTATGATGGCTCAAAGTATTTTTCAGGTACCTTGAAAGATGATTTTACAGAAATTTTATGATTTTCTCAGGTATCAATGAGTAAACAAATCTGTAACTTTGGTTGTGAGTAGTGATGTGAGTCGAGGATATTCCCATGCGAATATTTGCGAACATTGGGAAATTTCCGAGAATATTCGTCGATAAAAAATGGAAACGTTCGCCTGAATGAGAATATTCCCGGAAACTTTCAATCAAAAACTCTCAAATAATATTTTCGAGAATATTTCCAAGAACTTTCCAGAAGAATTTTATAAAAATGCGAGATTATTGCGAATACCTACAAGGTCTCATTTCACTTTATGTGGACGACATAGCCAAGTCCAACTGTCTTTACGGAAACGCTGATCCAATTAGCTGATCTTACAGAAAAAAATAGGTGTTTTTCTTGGTGTATAGTCTATATAGTCAGTACACTATAATAATAGGTAAATAAAGCTTACTACGATTTGTCTTATTTAGCTATGAATTAAAAAAAAAATAACAATATTTCCATAAATTCCCAAAAGTTTCCAATATTCCCGGAAAGTTTCCGAGAATGTTCGCAGCTTTTGAATGTTTCGGGAATTTTACATCACTAGTTGTGAGTTTCATATGAACTTCAAATTTGTTTTCTATCATGGGAAAACTGTAATCAATAAATCCTGAAAGTTTCAAGCTGCTGGATTGACTTAAAATTTTTTCAGGATCCTCCAAAGGTGATACTACAGGCATTTTATGATTTTCTCAGGTATCAATGAGTAAAAAACTCCGGTTGTGAGTTCCATATCAACTTCCAACTTGTTTTGTATCATTAAGAAACTCTAATTAATAAATCCTGAAAGTTTCAAGTTGCTGTGATGGCTCAAAGTATTTTTTAAGAACCTTTGATGTTGATTTTACAGGAATTTGATAATTTTCTCAGGTATCAATGAGTAAACAAATTTGTAAACTTGGGTTGTGAGTTTAATATCAATTTCAAATTTGTTTTCTATTATGGGAAAACTGTAAATAATAAATCCTGAAAGTTTCAAGTTACTGGGATGGCTTAAAGTATTTTTCAGGAGGCTTCAAAGGTGATTTTTCAGGAATTATATGATTTTCTCAGGTGTCAATGAGTAAAAAAATCTGTAACTTTGGCTGTAAGTGTCATGTTAACTTCCAACTTGTTTTGTATTATGAATAAACTCTAATTAATAAATCCTGAAAGTTTCAAGTTGCTGTGATGGCTCAAAGTATTTTCCATCAACCTCCAAAGGTTAGTTTATAAGAAATTTTAAGATTTTCTCAGGTATCAATAAGTAAAAAAAATCGTTCGGAGTTTCATAGCAATTTCAAATTAATTTTCCATCAAAAGAAAACTCTAATTAATAAATCCTGAAGATTTCAAGTTGCTGTGATGGCTCAAGGTATTTTTCAGGAATTTTCAAAGATAAAAGATAATATGAGTCAGTTTTTTTCTTGGAATTCTAAACGAAACTTGTAATAACCCCAACCCCATTTCTTTCCATTCCAGTACTGCAAATTCTTCATGGTAAAATTCTGTCCTCACGACCTCTTCGTAAACACCAGAGCCGATTTGGGACCGTGTTCCAAGACCCACGACGAAGAAGCCAAAAAACTGTTCCAGGAAGCCAAAAACGGCCACTTTAGAAAAATCCAATACCAAGAGGATTTTGTTCGCTTCTGTTCGTCAATGATTAACGACGTAGAAAAGAAAATAATCAAGGGCCGTCAGCGGTTGGCGCTGAGCGGCAAAAACGTGCTGGCAGTGACCAACCCGCAACAAGCCGAGAAAAATCAAGAGCAAATTGAAATTCTCAATGAGAGAATCAATGAGTTGGAAAAGGAGGCTGAACAAGCGGGTACTGGTGGTAATGTAGAGCAGGCTCAAGGCCTAATGAAGCTGTGTGATCAATTGAAAGAGGAAAGGGGGGCTCTTAAAAAGGCTGAATTAGGCCAACTTAATCTTACAGCCCAATTAGCTGTGGAACAAGAAAAACAAATGGAAGTGTGCGAAGTTTGTGGGGCTTTTTTGATTGTGGGCGATGCCCAGCAAAGAATTGATGATCATTTGATGGGCAAACAACATATGGGTTATATGAGATTGAAAAAGGCTTTAGAGGAAATCACTGATTTGGTGAAAGAAGTCAAAGAGCCTAGGAAATTTGGCAGGGAAAAGGAGAGGGAACGTGATAGGGATAAGAGGAGGGACAGAGTCAAGGAAAGGGAGAGAAGTTTAGGCAGAAGTCGGTCAGAATTAGGAGGGTGAGTTTTTAGGTCAATTCATCTGATGATTTTATTTACAAAATCATTTATTAGGGATAGGCGTAAAGATGAGGAAAGAAGTGTGCATGAAGCAGGCCATAGTAGGGATGGGGAAATGAAGCCAAGGGATAGAGAGCGTGATAGAAGGCATCGCTCTGGCCCAGAGCGAGAAGGTAATAATAATTGTTTAAATGTTTAAAATTTGATTCATTTTTATTTGTAGAGCGTCACAGGCATCACCATCACCATCATTCGCACAGGCACAGGCACTAGAGAGATGTTCGCCAAAAAAATGTTGACCAGTAAGACCATCCCTCATCAGGTAGGTGCTATTTTATAAGACTAATTAACAAAATTGTTTTCTTTCAGATTATACAGGTTAGTGGAATAATAATGTAGCTTATTTTTTGATTACTTTTAGAGGTTTTTGAGGATGTTTTTCAATGATTTTTTTACGTTTTTTTATATGGTTTTTGGTTTCTACTTTCCTTTCTGTATTTGTAGAAAAAGCTGGTTTTTTAAATGCCACTATTATTTAATATTTTTTTTACAGTAACTGGCTTTTGTCCAATAATTTTTTCTTCATTTCCATTACTAGGTTTGTTCCAATGAAGTCTATATCCAGTTTTGATAATTCCCATGTCAGTTCCTGTTTTGTCTTCGATTTTCCTGGTTATTCAACTTTATATTTTTTATAAAAAAATTGTACCTACCTATCCCTTTTGTATCAACTAAAAATTTCATTTGCACCGTTGCCCTAAGTATAATTATGAGCCTAATTGTCACTGGAAAACATCCTCAAACATTTCAAAGTTAATTACCAAAATGTGCAATGAATTTTTGGTTCAAGGTATATTTTATTTGACAAATCCTTGCACCCTCTCATTATTTGTGATATAAATAATTATTTCTCAACTGAAAAACATTGGTGTGGTTTATTTTACTTCGTACAAGGCCAAAACAAAAAATTATTTGTGTGTGTCTTTGATAAGTTTTCAGCGAGTGAAACGTCCCGACAAAACAGTTAAGTTGGCAACACTGTGGCTGTAACAAATTTTTGTACTTTTAAATGACGAGGTATTTATACAGCTTAAGTTCATATTTTTTTTTTTTTTTTAAATACATATTATATTTATGCCGGGGGGTACCCTGCTACACACTCGTCTCGTGTGTCAAAATAAAAAAGAGGTATTTATTTCAAATTTGTATTAAAATCAAATATTTTTGAAATATTCTCAATGAAAAAAGAAGAATTAGGCTTGTTCTAACAGAAATCACAAACCAATCAAAAAAACGCCTCGACTGTTTCAAAAGTATTTGATTTTTTTGTAAAATCCACCAAAAAAAAATTCCTGGTCCCGGTCTCATGCTTTGGTCTGGCTCTTTGCAGTTGTCACAACAGGTGAGCTCAAACACACTATCCAAAAGAAAATACTGGTTCCAGCTTTGTCTGCCCCCGTCACACTAGCCTCCTCCAGCAACATGTAGTCCACAGGTGACCCATATTTATTAGCAAAAGTAGCTTTTAGTGGTTCAAATCGAATAATGGAATTTCCGCTTTGTGTCTCTATTTTTAGTATTAATTTAAATTTAAAAGTGGAACAGTCCATTGTTGATTTTAATTTAGGAAAGTAGCTGAATTTTTAATTAATTAAACAATCAGTTTATTGGCATTTTTTGTTAATCAAATGACATTATTATAATGAACATTCAGCTACTTTGGGTATGTTTTCACAAGAATCTCTTGACAGTTTGCAAACATGTTTTCAATGCTGCTTCGTTCCAAGATACTTAGTTGAGTGAGTTTGCAAACTGTCAGAAACTCTTGTGACAACATACCTTTGTTTCTAATAGTTAAGTGAGTTTACATGGGAACATTTAATTTAAATTTTTAATTAATTTGTATAATACATATTACAATTTCCAATAACTAAATAAACTACTTAATGGTAATTTTAGGTGTTTTATTTTATCAGCCAGAAAATTTATTTGTTTTTGAACCTGGTCAATGTGTTTCTAGAGGTTATCTACCACTAGATTAGGTTTTCAAAAATATTGAATTTTCTGGTGGAAAAATTCCCTTCCCTTTTCATCGTTTTAGTAAGTAAGTAGGTAACTATTTTATGATTAAGTTTTGGAAAACTTTGGAATATCATAATTTTTTTTTCATTATAGATAGAAAGCTGAAATTTTCACTGAATTTTATTCCACTCAAGGAACTACAATCCCTGAAAATTTCAGCTCATATGCACTTATAGTTCCTGAGATAAAATCGTGTTAAACAATTTGGGGTGATTTATCAATTTTTCTGAGTGTCTTTTTTCATAGATTTCGGTTTCAAATCTGGAAATAATTTAGTGTATGGAGTTTGGGGGATCACAAAGACCATCAGGACACAAAATCTCAACAACAAAAAAATCTGAAATTTCATCCTACCTTTTGATTTAGATTTTGGAAAACTTTGAAAGGTCATAACTTTTTTTCTAATAAAGGTAGAAAGCTGAAATTTTGAGCGATTCTTATCTCAGTAGAGGACTACAATCCTTGAAAATTTCAACTCATTTGGACTTACAGTTCCTAAGATTGAGATAAAATCGTATTAACTAATTTGAGGTGATTTATCAATTTTTCTGTGTGCCTTTTTTCATAGATTTCGGGTTCAAATCTGGGAATAATTTAGTGTATGGAGTTTGGGGGATCACAAAGACCATTAGGACACAAAATCTCAACAACAAAAAAATTTGAAATTTCATCCATTCAGTAAGATTTTACCTACCTTTTGATTTAGATTTTGGAAAACTTTGGAAGGTCATAACCTTTTTTCTATTAAAGATAGAAAGCTGAAATTTTCAGCGATTCTTATTCCACTACAATCCCTGAAAATTTCAACTCAATTGGACTTATAGTTCCTGAGATAAAATCATGTTAAGCAATTTGGGGTGATTTATAAATTTTTCAATGTGCCCTTTTTTCATAGAATCCGGTTCCAAATTGATACAGTGATTCAAGAGCCGGGAATAGTCTCAAATATTAATTAATTAATTAACAAACACAAACCTCAGATTTATTATATAGTTTATTCATCTTTTACAATCACCTATAAACAATTTTTTTTTAATTAATTAACTCTAAATCTAATTTTACAAATCGAAACAAAGATTCCAATGTACAAAGAGATAAAAAGAAGGCACAGGTTAGAAGAAGTTCTGAACAAAACAAAATACAATTATTGCTTATTATAAATATAAAAATTTGTTTCAATTCTATTGGATCAAACCATTAAATAATAATTTAGAAAATATATGTATTTTGGCATTACTATTTTTTATCAATACACTTTGTGTGCTGAAACTTAAAAAGTGAGGGGACTAAAAATATCACAGACAAAGACATTTGAAACAAAATATTTGATTTTTTCTTTGTAGGCCATTTCAAATAAATAGTTTTTGAGCATTAATTCTAATGACCCACAGTATTGTTTTAGGAAGAATTCAAAAAATTGCTTTTTACGATAATTGACATAAACGAGATTTGTATCAAGAGCTGCGGACAACAATTAATTATTTTCAGCTCTGGGGCACCTAAAACATAATCAGATTGTCAGTTTTTTAAATTCTACAGTTTCTATAATATTGTACCGGTAATGTTGTATAACATCCCTATCTAGAATAAATTATATTATTAAATATAGTTTTTTTAAATTTTTTAAGAGAATAACCCTGTAAAGTTTTTGGTTAATAAGTATGCATCGCCAAATAAGTATAGTAGAACCCCTGGTTATCCGGGATAACTGATAATTCGGATAATCCGAATACAAGACATGTCACTTTTATTTTTTCAAAAATCGTTCGTATACGTAATTTGATTGTGTAAGTGTTTGAAACATTTTCAGCACTAACTTAATCTTCTAGCGGAGGTGGGACCAACCCTTACCATTCCAAATGGAACAGGGGTTCGAGTGATACCTGTTTCAAAAGTGCGCTCAATTTTCTTTCAAATAGTAGAGAATTCAAAACTCTTTTGAGAGAGGTATCACTTGACTTCTTGTTTCATTTTAAATAGTGAGGGTTGGTCCTACCCCGCCTAGAGGGTTGAAGTTGATATGCCGAAAACTTCCCCCTTTGAAAATCAAATTATGTGTATGAGTGATTCTTAAAAAAATAAATGTAGCATCAGATATTTAGCCTGGTACACCCTGTATGAATGTACAGGCTATATTTTTATATATTGATACCCCACCTACAGGTAGATGAAAGGTGTAAATATAAAAGTTGTATAGTATTGGCTAAATTCTATGGTCAGAAATAAAAATTGAATGTTAGAAATGTGAAATTTTGCATGCTTTCAACTGCTTTTCAAATGGAATGCGCAATATTTGGTTCTATATTCTTGAAAAGCACAATTTCTCGATTCCAAAACTATATAATTTTTTCTGTATTTAGTTGAGCCGTCTCCAACATATTTAGTTTTAATAATACTATCAGAGAAACCCAATGACCTGAAACCAAATACCTCAAATTTTACCTATAGCTTTCACCTGTACAGGTGAAATGGTTCACATAATCAGTAGTCGGATAGTATTTTTACAATTTTTGGAGTCGAATATATGAGAGATTGCTCAATCAAATATAGATCGGGGCATTGTGCTCTTCAAGAATATAGAATTAAATATAGGGCATCCCATTTGAAAAAAACTGCAAGCATTACAAATAAGTGGATTATTGCGGAACTTATGGGTGGACCTCTGCGGGACGAGCGCAGCGAGTTCCGCAGCCATCTACTCACCAATATACTGTTGAACTGTTCAAGTAAGACATTCATCTGGAACGTGTGGTTTTTAAACTAATGAGAATAACTCACATTTGAGTGAGTCAGGTTAGTATTGTAATTAAGCAACATTGATGACTGCGGAACTCGCTGCGCTCGTCCCGCAGAGGTCCACCCATAAGTGCCGCAACAATCTACTCGTTTGTACTTGAATAACTTGTCACATTATATTTTTAGTTTGATAAAGTAACATTACTGGGTGACGGTCTGTTTCTGCAGAAATCACAAACCAGTCAGAGTGAATTTGATTGGTTGAAAACAGTCAGAAACAGTCAGGAAACTAGTTTCAACCAATGAAATTCACTGTGACTGGTTTGGGATTTCTGCAGAAACAGACCTAATAATTCCTGTTAAAAAGTAAATCGACAAAAAGTGGATAATCTAACAAATTCTGACTTTATATACAGGGTGTCCCACGGTGGATGGCGTATTAGACGTTTATGGAGAACTAAAAAGCGAATCATTTTGAAAATTTGGCAGCCGGGATAAACGACCATGATCTACACTTTAAAAATATTTTTGACCATGCGGTGTTGCCGCTTCTACTCTAAACTAGTGGCAACATCACTATTTTAAATGGAACACCCCGTATTTAATTGCATATTTGGATTCTACGTAAAATTCTGAGCAGATTTCATGTGATATACCCTATACCTAAGTTCAACTGTTTTGGAAATATTGACAGTTGAAAATTGACTTTTTGCAACTTTGACAGGCTGTAAAACCTAATCGGTTAATTTTAGAGGAAAACCGATTTCACATTCCTATCTTAGATTTTGATAAACTATCATTTAACACCAACTTTGAACTTAACCAGAGATTAAATTTAACTGAAATTTTTAATCATGGATTTAATTCTAAGTTGGTGTCAAATGATAGTTTATAAAAATCTAAGATAGGAATGTAAAATCGGTTTTCCTCTAAAATTAACCGTTTAGGTTCTACAGCCTGTCAAAGTTGCAAAAAGTCAATTTTCAACTGTCAATATTTCCAAAACAGTTGAGATTAGGTATAGGGTATATCACATGAAATCTGCTTAGAATTTTACGTAGAATCCAAATATGCAATTTAATACGGGGTGTTCTATTTAAAATAGTGATGTTGCCACTAGTTTAGAGTAGAAGCGACAACACCGCATGGTCAAAAATATTTTTAAAGTGTAGATATCATGGTCGTTTATCCCGGTTGCCAAATTTTCAAAATGATCCGCTTTTTAGTTCTCCATAAACGTCTAATACGCCATCCACCGTGGGACACCCTGTATAATAAGTTATTGTTCAAGTACAAATAAGTGGATTATTGCAGAACTTATGGGTGGACCTCTGCGGGACGAGCGCAGCGAGTTCCGCAGTCAACTACTCACCAATATACTGTTGAACTGTTCAAGTAAGACATTTATCTGAAACGTGTAGTTTTTCAACTAATGAGAATAACTCACATTTGAGTGAATCAGGTTAGTATCGTAATTACACAGCATATTAATGAATAGATGGCTGCGGAACTCGCTGTGCTCGTCCCGCAGAAGTTCACCCATAAGTTCTACAACAATCCACTCGTTTGTACTTGAATAATTTGTCACATTATATTACTAGTTTGGTAAAGTAATATTACTAATTCCTGTTGAAAGGCAAATTGACAAAAAGTGGATAATCTTACAAATTTTGACTTTATACAGGGTAGATAAACTGACACATTTTACAGGTGAATATCTCGAAAACGAGATGCGGTTTGTTCTGAAAAAAACAAGGATTTTTTAAAGTTTTTTTTTCATGGTATTAACGAATCCTGAAATTTGGTTTTACAGACATTCGATTTTTTGAAATAATAACATATTACCTTATTCTTGATGAAACACCCGTTATATTTTGTCATCGTCAGAAAGTGTGACTTTTCTACTTTACAAAAATGTAATATATTTTTTCTACGAGCGTGCGGAAAATTGCATTTTCCGCACTGTTTTAAGTGCAGAAAATCGATTTTTCCGCACGGTGCGGCAACATTTTTTCCACACTGATATGTCAAAATTTATAAAAACATGTACCTAATTATTTTTGACGCTAGTTAAATTTATAGCAGACGCTAGCTGATGATTGGTCAACGGCGGCAGCAGCGACAGCAGTTGTAGAGACGCTGGCTTTTACTCCTCAACAAGATGATGGCATTACATTTTAAATCCGACGGCACCCTTTATTGACATGAAATACATGGTTACTATTGTGTAACAGATATATTGCCATGTGTAACTAACCAGTTGTTTACGCCTTTTACGCCTTTACGCGTTCATTTATCATTGTCAAAAAGTCTCGTTCTTTTTAAAGTCATTTTGGTGATTTTAATCGATAAAAATGAGTTCAGACGACGGAACCAATAAAAATATCACTGATGGTGTTCCAGCAGGCATACTTCAAGCTGCAGAAAATGTGAAAAACGAGTTAGTACCCGATAAATCGAAAAAAAAGGTATGAAAAAGAATACGCAACCTTCCTCAAATGGTGCATGACTCACAAAAATACCAATTTTCAAAAAGAGGAAGTTTTTCTTGCTTACTTTTCTGAATTGTCAAGATCTTGCCAACCGTCCACACTATGGTCTAAATATTCAATGCTAAAATGCATGCTGAAGCTAAAGAAAAACGTCGACATTGGCATGCATTTCAAGCTTATTGCTTTCCTCAAGAAAAAAATGGTCGGCTTTCGACCGAAAAAATCAAAGATTTTGAGTATGGAAAACATTGCAAATTTTTTAAACAACTCGCCAGATAATATTTATCTCCTAATTAAAGTTGCAACAATTTTTGGTCTGGCTGGAGCATGCAGGAGGGAAGAGTTAACCAATCTGTTGTTCGAAAACGTAAAACTGGAAGAGTCACTAGTTTTGGTTGAAATAGCGGATAACAAAACACACACCAGCCAAAGCTTTGTAATAACCGAACAGAAAAATATATGCCTTGTAAGAAACTATGTTCTTCTTAGACCAAAGGACACTCCACACCAACGGTTTTTCGTCCAATATCGCAATGGAGAATGCACTATCCAGTGTGTTGGTATTAACATGTTTGGGAAAATGCCATCTGAAGTTGCCGCATATTTAGGACTTCAGAATCCAGAAGAGTTCACAGGCCACTGTTACCGCAGGTCCTCTGCAACTGCCCTGGCAGACGCTGGAGTCGGTATAACCAACCTAAAACGGCATGGAGGATGGCAATCTACAAAAGTCGCTGAAGGGTACTCGGCTGCTACACCGAACTCCGCTACGCGTCGTTCGGTGAACGGCAGACTCGTGCGGAAAAATTCATTTTCCGCACTTGTTAGGTAAATAGCTATTTTAATCATCATGAAATTGAATCGTAAAAATTGCACTTTGTTGAAGAGTGTACCATCAACTGGCCAAAAAAAAATGATAATAATAAATTAGTGATTTATATGCACTTATTTGTATTTATTACTTGTATTATTAGTTAACTATGCGCTAATTAGTTAATAAAAGCATTGAACACAAATTAATTCTCAATTTTTTTCTTGTTTTGTCGATGGTATTCTCTTCGACAAAGTGCAATTTTCACGATGCAAGTTCAAGATAATTGAAAAAAATATATACATTTTTGTAAAGTAGAAAAATCGGGCTTTCTGACGATGACAAAATATACAGAGTGTTTCATTAAAAATAAGGCAGTCATTTTATTTCAAAAAATCGCATGTCTGTAGAACCAAATTTCAGCAAATTTTAGGATTCGGCAATAATGTGAAAAAAAAACTTTAAAAAATCCTTATTCTCCCAGAACAAACCGCATCACCTTATCTTTTCCCGTTTTCGAAATATTTACCTGCAAAATGTGTCAGTTTATCTAAGGACACCCTGTATAATAAGTTATTGCTCAAGTAGGTACAAATAAGTGGATTATTGCGGAACTTATGGGTGGACAGCTATTCTATTCACCAATATACCTACTGTTGAACTGTTCAAATTAATGGTTTTCATTTCCATGATATACTTAATAAAACCAGAAAATGCAACTCGTACCACTGTGCAAACAGCTTCAATTTTGGATCATATAGCAACAAACAAAAACTTAAATTGTACATTATTTTTGGAGGATCACCCCATATCGGACTATAAAGTTATTTACGCAAAATTAACACAATTTATACACAAGAAAGGAGACTATCACAAAAAGACAGAATTGTGGAGAAACATTGTAAGAGAAAAAGTAGAGGGGGAAGATGTGAGGACTTTTGGAAAATTGGTGGAAATCATAGATAAGGCTACAAAGGAATGTATGTACAATAGCAGGAAAACAACTATTGAATAACATACGAATACTTGGAAAAAATCAAACTCAGGGACAAGCTAAATGTTCGGCATAAGAAAATACAAAATGAGTGGACAAAAAAAAGAATTCAACAAATTAAAAAACGAAGTAAATTACCTAAGGAAAAAACTACAAAAGGAGTATGCAGCAAAAAAATTTCATGACGCTCAGGGTGACACCAAAAAAACATGGGAAGTATTAAATAATTTATGTAGCAGAAATAGACAAAAACACAGGAATATAAATAAAATTTTAAACCAAGATGAAGAGGCGGTTGAAGAAGGAAATGAAATCACTGCTTTGTTCAACGAACACTTTGCAAGCATAGGGCAGAAACTAACTTCTAACATAAAGCACATAGCTTAATACAATTATGTAGAACAGGAGGTTTCCTCAAACCAACAAATTTGCCTGAAAAACGACTGTGCACCTGAATTGGACAACCTATTAAAAAGAGATTTTGTTTCACTATTTGATATCATTGGAAACAAAATTATGGATACAACTAACGAAATATTAGCAAGTGATATTTAAAAATTGCTAAAATGATACCGATCTACAAAAAAGGGGCTCAAGATGACTTGAACAATTACAAATCTCTCGACTCTCTGCTCAGTTCATTCTCAAAAATTGTAGAAAAAGTTATTGAAACCAGATTGAGTAATTTGATGATGAGAGTCAGTATGGTTTCCTTAAAAAGAGTAGAGAGAGTAGATCTTCTGGATTACATCTCGTGACAAATAGATAAAAACAACTATGTTGTTGTTATGTTCGTGAACCTTTTATTGAATAAACTCTGTAAAATGGGATGTCGTGGTGTGTGTTATGATCTTATGAAAAACTATTCAACAAATAGGAAGCAATGTACTTATTTACACAATCATAGGAGTTGTGAATTTGAATTTATGGGTGGACCTCTGCAGCCATCTACTCACCAATATACTGTTGAACTGTTCAAATAAGACATTCACAAGAAACGTGTAGTTTTTCAACTAATGAGAATAACTCACATTTGAGTGAATCAGGTTAGTGTCGTAATTACACAGCATATTAATGAATGGATGGCGCAGAAGTTCACCCATAAGTTCTACAACAATCCACTCGTTTGTACTTGAATAATTTGTCACATTATATTACTAGTTTGGTAAAGTAATATTATTAATTCCTGTTGAAAGGCAAATTGACAAAAAGTAGATAATCTTACAAATTCTGAAATTTATATGTTATTGTTCAAATACAAATAAGTGAATTGTTGCGGAATTTATGGGTGGATTTCTACCCACCATCTACTCACCAATATACTATTAAACTGTTCAACAAATAAGACACTCACCTAAAACACGTATTTTTTAAACTAATGAGAATAACTCACATTTGAGTGAGTCAGGTTAGTACCTATCGTAATTACATAACATATTAATGAATAGATGGCTCTGCCATCTACTCACCAATGTACTGTTGAACTGTCCAAGTAAGACCTGAAACGTGTAGTTTTTAAACTAATGAGAATAACTCACATTTGAGTGAGTCAGGTTAATATCGTAATTAAACAACATATTGATGAATAGATGGCTGCGGAACTCGCTGCGCTCGTCCCGCAGAGGTCCACCCACCAGTGCCGCAACAATCCACTCATTTGTACTTGAATAACTTGTCACATTATATTACTAGTGTGGTAAAGTAACATTACTAATTCCTGTTGAGAGGCAAATTGACAAAAAGTGGATAATCTTATAAATTCTGACTTTATATAATAAGTTATTATTTAAGTACAGGATGTTTTTTTTTATGTATTGACACCCCACCTATAGCCTTTACCTTTACAAGTAGATGAAAAATGTAAATACAAAAGTTGTACAGTATTGGCTAAATTTTTAAAATCCATGGTCAGAAATGTAAAATGTGACATGCTTTCAGCTTTTTTCAAACGGGATGCCCTATATTTGGTTCTATATTCTTGAAGAGCACAATTTGCCGATTCCAAAACTATATAGTTTGTCTGTATTTGGTTGGTTGTGCCGTCTCCAACATATTTGGTTCTAAAAATTTAAAAAATACTATCAGAGAAACCAAGTACCTCATCTTTAGACTGGCTCGGTTAATCCAGAGCTCGGATAATTGCGACTCGGATAATCGAGGTTCTACTGTACTTGTATTGTTCAGCGAGGCCTTAGTTAAAATTTAAAAAAAAAAATACAAGAGTAATTTACTCTACATTTTTCTCTATCTAATAGGTTACAAGATTTTTTTTTTGTTTTTTTTTTCTTGGAGAATCAAAAATCAACAATTTTTAAAAATATACACTACAGATTTTGTGTTCTGCCAACAGAAATTGATTCAGGAACCTTATTTTGTAACATTTTTTTTTTGAAAAATATCCCTAATAATTACATATTTAAATTTACACAATTCCTAGTTATAGATATGTAGCAACAGAACAGACACCACTAACCTTTTTTTTTTGAATTTTAAATACTAATACACCTAACAAGGACTAATATCCTTTAAATCCTCACTGGCCGAAAACAAATGTTCCTCGCTACTATGTTTCGTATCAAATATATCATACCGATCGAATTGTTTAAAATTATCATCTAAATTCCTTCGTTCCGTTATTATTCGTTGCACACTCTCTTGACTGTCGTGCCTACTACCAGGAAGTTTTAAACTATTACTATTATCACTACTAGTCACTTTGAAAAACGGAGTTTCCTCGTAGACCTCCATTGAAACTTGTTTTTGAAACAAATGTTTCGTGCTGCCGGAAAGTTTTTTGTTCACTGACAACCGATGCACGTCCAATGTTTCGTTGATTTTTTTCTCTTCGATTTTTGGCACTTTTAATAACTGCACTGGAACAGGAGGAGGATACGTTAAAATCTCATCCAAATTAATCCTAGTAATTTCCCTTTTAGGACTTGTAGATTCTTCTTGGATACTGTAAATGTCTGAAATTGAATCGTCGATGTTTTTCATGTCTTCCATGTTGGAAATCATGATCGGTAAGTGGCCGTGCATTGTTTGACGGCGACTTTGAGACGGTTGACGTTCCAGGGTGACTTTGGTACCGCCCGGAGGGTTGAAAACGAAGTTCGATGGCAGGGAGAGTACCTTGAACAAAACACAGATATGTTTTTTTATATATTTGGGTTTGAATTTGAGTTAACTATGTACACAGGTTGCCAATAATTGATGCCTATGCTTAGCAGATAGGTAAAAGTTCAGGTAAAGTCAAGTAAAGATTTTTCAAGAAGGTTGGCATAGTTGAGGAATTGTAAGCAACTTATTTTTTGTCAAGGCTAAAGCACATTAAAAGCTTTAAGTTCTAAAGCAAAGATGAGTAGTAATTTTTACTTCTTAGGGTGCGTGAGTATAAGGATCTCAGTAACCAGGGTTAAATTGACGTTTATGTTTTTGGACCACCTTTTCTCAACCTTGTCAGAAAAAAATTAGATGTTATTTTTGGATTTTCATCAAAAAATGCCGGTGTAAATCCAGTAATTTCGATTGAATTAAAACTTGAATAAGGTGGCAACCGCAACAAGACTGGGTTGCATTCTTTTGTGGAAAAACGGTACCTAAACGTAGTGCGGTTTGTTTTAGTTGGAATAAAGACTTTCTGAAAAAATATTTTAAAAATAGGTAGCTGAAGCACACTCAAAATGATTTGACAATGAGAAGTCTCTATCTGCAAGTTGCTTATAAGTACCAAAGTCAGTCCTAACAAAAACTGCCACACTACTAGCATGTGACGAGTCTCTGCAGAAGTAGGTAGCTATTTCATAGTTGTTAAGCTTACAACATGTAGCTTCTGTACTTGTCATCCAGGTTTCAGTGATGCACACAATTTCAGGGTAACCCTCAGAATGCAAGAAAAGTTCCAGTTCCGAAGACTTAAGTCGTGTGCTCCTGGCATTAAGGTTGACAATTCTTATTCAATTTCTAACTCTGCCTGAATAACCGTTCTTCGCGGCATTATACGTACTGGATTTGGATTCCTGGTCTTGGGCACGAAAAATTGACAGCTATACCTTCTGGCCAGCTATAAGACTAAAACAAAGTTGCCTCCAGTTCTTTAGATGCCATGACTTTAAAAGCTTTGTATTCTCCGGATTTCAGCTCTGAATGTTCTGTCCAAAATTGGTTTTCAGATACTCCATAGATTGACTAGTGTCAAGTGAAACCCTTGAGACAGAAATTGTAGTCAGAGGTGTGGATGCCACCAGTTGTTGACTGGCAGGCAAAGACAACCAAGTGCGTTTGGAAAAATTGACTACTGACAGAAATCAACGTTACGGCCTATCCAAAGACTGTAAGATTTGGAATGTGTACCCCATGAAGCCCTTAGAAAACATTACTCTGATTTCGGTGTGGTTAATGATTCGAAATCAGAATGTCACGATGTTGAAGACTGTCGTCCTGGAATCTCAGCGACTTGTGAATATAGTTCGGGTAGTACGGAAGTGAAAAATAATGTATTTGTTTCGTCAGTAAAGAAAGATAATGTTACTCACACTGGTCATATTATTCACAAACCTAGGAGTGCGTTCGAAATCACCCTGGGGCGTCACACAGAGTGCACACCAGCCATGCATTTTTCATGGCTGGTGTGGACTCGGTGTGACGCCCAGAGTGATTTCGAACGCACTCCTGAAGATTTTTGTAGATTCTTAATTTAGCTTTTGTTGGATGTTACCATAGGCGCCGGAACTATGAGGGCAATAGGGACAATGGGGGTTTGAGCCCCCGTAGTGAATTGGCTATGGGGGCGGAGCCCCCATAGTGATTTTGATATTATCGGTATCCTATCTCAAACTACTTATCTATGGTTCTTTTATATACCCTAGCCTTTTTTGACTAGTTGAAAAGAGGCACCCTGTATATTATAAGTAACGTTCTACTATAAATTCTCATCAAAATTTGTTGAAATGTCCGCATCCCCCCTTGCCACCACCATTAGAAATCCCAAAAATACCGTAATAGACCCAAAAACTTCGGGCTTGCGGCGCTTTGTCTCCGGCAGCGCTTGCGGCGGAGCTGCAAGGATCACTTTCTGCAAATTTGCCCCCTCCCCTCAAGACAAAATCCTGGCTACGCCAATGGTGCTGGTCCCATTTAAGCCTATGTGTCTAGTAGCCTAGTCTTCTATGTATAATTAATTCTATTTCTGTCAATTTTTGGAGCGCGAGCCTCCATAGAAATTTTGAAATTCCAGCGCCTATGGATGTTACTGATATGAATCTTGTATTTTTTGATTGAAACTTATAGTAGGTACCATATTGACTGAGGTATTGAAATGAGACACTGTAATAAAAAATGTCTGTTGTCTCTCAGGTGGGAGAATGTCGGATTCCGTTGTTACGATCCTTGTTTTTTTTTTCTGTATGCGTCAGTAGTACCTACGACTTTTTTAATTGACAGTTTTCACTCCATCAATCATAATTGCCGAGATCCTCATACTTACTTCCGAATTTCTAACACCCTGTATGTACATTATTAATTCAATAAGCATTATGTTTAATGGGACTTGAGACAAATAACCTCATCAAGACAGAGTCGGGATGCACACAACTATAGGTTAACATTTTTATATTGGAATTAAAACTTCTGAAAAATACGTTGCAAACTCCTCAAGAATCTTTTGCAAACTTTAGAATCTACATGAGTTCTGACTCGTGACTGTGAGGTCTCTTCTTACAGAAATCTCAAACCAGTCAGAACTAATTTAATTGGTTAAAAATAGTTAGAAAACTGGTTGTTGGTGATTTCCACCAATCAAAAACGTTCTGACTGGTTCGTGATTTCTGTGACAACAGACCTTTTATGATTCAAAGAATTATAACGGTAAAATTTTGGAAAATGTATGGCTTATGAGCCCTCTCATCAAATATCCAAGGAATATTCAAAAAATTAATAGTTCAGTTGGGATAATATCCAGAATATTCCAGAGATGGGATATTCAATTTTGAATTTGTCGTAAAGTGGTTTTGTGCGCCCTCTCTTATCTGATCAGTGATCAGTTTCCTCAAGCCTCTAGTCCATCCTCATTCAAATCTCTGAGCTTTTGTAGCTCAACAATAAAATCTACAAGAATGAATGAATTTACAAAAACTTATTAGAAAAAAAACTACCTACAGTAGTAGATTATTTCACAAGTTTCATCTACAACACACTTTTCTAAGTTGGTCAAAAAATAAAAAGCTCTAACAAGAAGTAGCCTAAAGGAATCATCGTCCTACCTGAATCCAAATATAGTAGGGGCATTAAAAACGGAAAATCAATTCACAAATTAAACATAACAAACCTCTACCCGGGAAAATTTTTGTGTTTGAATGTTTAATACATTGATTCCAGACTTACTTTGTGCAATTTTCTCTGTTTCTCTGGATGACATTCTTGAGCGTCCAATTGCAACGCCAAGCACAACTCCCTGCGCTCATTTTGCTCTTGCTTTTCCTGAAACTCCCGTTCCAACTGAATGTCCATGTCTTGTTCGTCTTCCAAATGTTTGTGCGATTCTTCCAAATGTTTCATCAAAACCGCTACTACAACATTGACCAGCACAAACTGAGCCATCAGCACGAAAATAACGAAAAATATCGGCGCAATTATCGGCGAAATGCAACAATTCTTAATGCAATCATCCCTTTCATCACAATTCTCGTTGTACAACGTATCCTTCATAATACCGTTCCAATTGTCCCCAGTCGCTACTCGGAACAACGTCAAGAAGGCCATGCCGAAATTTTCGAAATGGGCGTGCTCTCCTAAACCTTGACAAGGGGTGACTTTGCAATCTAGCCGGCCAAATAGTTCGACCCCCAGGGCGGCGAAAATGAAAAAGAGAAGGAAAAAGAGCAGCCCCAGGTTGCCGACTTGCGGCAGGGCCTGCATGACCGTGTCTAGAAGTGCACGGATACCCTTCGCCATTTTTAGGAGCTTGAGGACGCGTGCTATACGCATCACTCGTAATACCTGCAACAATAAGAATTATTAGTGTTTATCAACTAGTGGTCAAATACGAAGTAGTCTCCCAATCTGTAGGTACTTTGTTATGTATGTAATGCGATACTGGAAAATTTGTGAATAGATTTAGGATCCATCAATATATTTCAAACTATTTCTATTTAAATTTTTTTTTTTTTTTTATCCGATACCAGAGTCGCTTGCCAGTGAGTTCAGTGACGCATTTTACGCACTCCAGAGCTGTTCTAGAGCGCTCCGGGCTGTTTATAGGCGTTCCAGTGTATCAGAGTTTCGCGCAACTGAACTTTTTTTTTCGGGATAAAAAATTGTCGTAGGCAATTCCACGAATGCATAATCAAAATAAAATATGGAAATATTTACTTTTTAAAATGAACAGTTATTGAAGGTACAATTAGAATAAATATTTTGCCCCTTAAAATTTGACTCTACAGAAAGAGAAGAAGACTGTGTTCTCAGGAATTGAATTTTCTATTTCGCTATTAATTCATCTTTAATTGTCCCAAATCGCTGCATGTTGAAAATATTTTTAATTTTATTTAAAAATACACTTTTAATAAGCTAAAATGATAGAACTTGTGAATTTTTGTGACAATTATTTGACAGATGATTCAAAAATCAATTTTATATGCAATTGTTACTATGGTAACGATTGCATCAACAGAAAAAATATCCGATTTTTTTATCCAGTTATATTTTCTCTTCCTTCCTATTTATCCGCTTACAAACTACGATTTTTGACATTTCAAATGGGATTATTTATACATGAGTGGAATTGCCTATAGCACTCCCCTCTTTAGCCGAATTCGATTAACCGGATTAGATCGATCTGGTTCAATTTAAATGAACCACACTGTGTTCGATTGAGGCTGGATCAGTACACCCTCATCAACAAAAAAATAATCTAGATCAGAAGAAGTTCACTTAAATTGAACCCAAATCGATCTAATCTGGGTCAATTGAATTCAGCTTATATAGAGATACGTGGTATTAAATTCAAGATCGGTCCAGCCGTTCTCGCATTCAAAAAAAAAAAAAAAAGTTACGTCGGTTGAATGGCAAGCCTAAATAAATGAAATATGGCAACGTCGTTTCATGCTGTCAAAAAAAAGTTGGGTTATGTTGTTATGTAATGTGAATGAGTTTGTTTACAATTAAATTAATAATTAATTCAAAATTAATTTATTTTTCCGAGATGCGTAACCTATCCACAAACCTTCCTTGGGATGGACATAAGAACCTACCAAAGTTTCATCGTAATCGGATAAGTGGTTTTGGAGCGCATATCCGGATACCCCGCGAACATTGATTTTTATATTCCTGTTAAATAACTATCTTAGCTTTTTAAATGTGAAAATCCATCTACAAGTTTTCTTAAATTTTTAAGAGAGTATTTACATTAAGATTGATTAAAGTTTTCAGACAACTGTCTTGCAACAGAGTCGAAATTTACTAGTAGACGATTATCATAATAGTACGGGATACAAGGCCTATTTCATCAAATCATTTTACACCGTCTTGCATTGTTATCATCAGTTAGATAACATGATGCTGAAACGCACCTGTACGGGGAAATAGATGGGAGTGGGGGATTTCGCTGAAAAAAAATTTCCAGAAAATGTCGTCATAAACAGGGAAAATATATAATTATACACCGTCTTGCATTTATTTATTGAGTTAATTTGTACACAAACAAAATTGGATCAACACATGCAAGACGTTTTCATGGAGGTTTTGGGGTTGTTATATTGGATAGAAATTGTCAATTTTTCAGAGGGGTGAAATATCATTTCACACCACTTCATTATTGATTTAGATTAAAGCTTGAATGTAGAATAGCCACTGGATACTAATGCAAGACGTCCTGTGGAGGGATAACGGACTGCAAGACGGAGGTCAATGTGTTGTCTTATGAAGGAGTGAGAAATCATTTTACACCGTCTTGCACTGATACTAATGGGAAAAACAGAACACATTGATAACATTTTAAAAAATACAAGACGTTCTAAATGGAAAGAAAGGACTGCAAGACGGTGATGAAGTTGACTAATTTTGACGGGGGTAAATCCATCAGGTACAAATGTGAATACTACTCCAAATTACAAATTACGCACAATAATTTTAGATATTTTTGCTTTTACCTCGTAGAATAATTCTATTTTGCAAAATTCTCTTAATATGTATATTTGAATGACTCTACGGACATCAAAAAAAAAAGGTTGAAAATTGTTCTTTTTCTGACAGCTTATAATCATTTTATTTATTTTTTGAGGTGGATATGTCATAACACCTAACGGATTGTAAGTAGGTATTAGGTAAATTTGAGAAATTTGATTTTAAAGCAGCAAAAAAATGATCTGCCTGGAATTGTAAACAGAAATTATAATTCCTGTATTCAGCAGACTCCCCTGTTGAGCTGCTATGTCAACAGTCCTTTTCCATCTGTATGATTTAGAAAAGAATGAACAGTGAACGGTTCAGTAAATAACTCAAAAGTTCAGTAAAAAAAGAAAACGGATTTATTAACTTTTTTCCCCGAAAAAACGTCTTGGACTGATGTATTACCATTTTTTAACATATATTCTTCCGGCGGACATAAGCATGAAGTGGTGTAAAATAAATTTTCACTCCCTCATGAGACAACGCATTGACATCCGTCTTGCAGCCCGTTATCCCTCCACAGGACGTCTTGTATCAGTATCCAGTAGCTATTCTACATTCAAGCTTTAATCTAAATCAACAATGGAGTAGTGTAAAATGATTTTCCACCCCTCTCACAAATTGACAATTTCCATCTTCTATTGCAACCCTAAAACCCCCATAAAAACGTCTTGCATTTGGTAATTCAATTTTGTTTGTGTACAAACTGACTCAATAAATAAATGCAAGACGGTGTATAATTATATATTTTCCTAATTTATGACGACATTTTCTGAAACATTTTTTTCAGCGAAATCCCCCACTCCCATCTATTTCCCTGCACAAGTGCGTTTCAGTACCATTTTATCTAACTGATGATAACAATGCAAGATGGTGTAAAATGATTTGATGAAATAGGCCTCGTATCCCGTACTATAAATTGCTGAGAAAATATCAAGATTTATTAGATAAAAATGTCTTGACCTCGGTCCTAATCTACCATTTACACTTTCTCAAGTCAAAATTCAGCAAACTTATCAGACGAAAGTGTTTTACAGATAATGTCTGAATTTACTAGACGATTGTCTTAAACTACTAAGAAAGTACATAGGTACATGTCCCAAACGAAATGTCTTATGCCCGATTGCACCGTCTTTCTTAAACGAGGCTTAAAGATAACTATTCCTTAAAGTGACATTTTCCCATGCAAAACTGTCAATTTAAGGGATAGTTATCGTTAAGCCTCAGTTAAGAGAGACGGTGCAATCGGGCATTAGATGTCTAGACCTGTGGCTTAACTTAATAACAGTGTTGCAAGAGGTGGTACAATTGTACCAGGTTTGGTACCATTTGTTTTGAAAAAGTACGCTGGTACGACGTATATTTGGTACAATTTTCAATTTTTTTATTTTTTTCAAATTCTCAAAGAGTCTTAGACTACTGTCTACTTAGGACGGGTATTATAAAACTTCTTTGAGAGTTAACTTAAAGTTAACTTCTGGAATTACATGTAATTCAAAAAGTTAACTTCAAGTTAACTGTCAAAGCAGTTTTATAATACCCGCCCTTAGTCTAATGTCAATGTTCTAATTAACTTGTATTTCTGTATCCAAATTCGATATAACAATAATTTTTTATTCGTAAATAGATGGCGTCACCAATGTAACACTCGTTTTGTGGTTTTTGGTTGACGTAGTTTGTGTTTAGTTTAGGTTTTCGGCAGAAAATAAAGAAAACTCAAAGCCTGTTACTTTAAATCGATTTTCCTGATCGGAAAAGCGGAAAATCTAAAGAAAAACCATTGAAAAATGACATTCCAAAGCCTACTTGATGAAACTTAAGTTTTTGTTACTTACCCCGTTGAAAAAATCGAAATTTGTGATACAAAATGAAGGAAACTCAAAGCCTCGTACTTTAAATCGATTTTCCCGATCAAAAACAGCCCGGAAAAGTGGAAAATTCGAGGAAAAGTGGAAAATTCGAGGAAAAACTGGATAAAAATGTAAACACGTCAAATGAAAATGGCCGACTGTCAAAAATGACAAATGATATTTGTTATAAGGCCTCCTTGATATTGAAGTTAGCGACAAGCGGTATTGCCACATCAAAAACATTTTAAATGCTATTTTGTTAATTATGGCATTTAAAAGTGGAAATTTTGCTAGAAAATGAAGAAAACTCAAAGCCTCGTATGTTAAATCGCTTTTTTCCATTAAAAATCCCCGGAAAAGTCGAGAATTCGAGGAAAAACGCAAAAAATCACAAGAAGTCACTTCAAAATGGCCGACTAAAAACAACATTGCCACATTACATCTCGGAAAACAAAAATAACATTTTAAATGATTTTTTTGTTTAAAATTCAATTAAAAATCGTCAAATACTTAATAAATAATAATTATAATTATTAAAATTCCCTAGATAAAGCATCGGAAACTTGTTTTTAATTTAATTTCAATGAAAATGACATTACAAGGTTTATTTATTGATTATAGTGAGTAAGACAAAGACAACGATAAAGTAGTATTTGTTTGCAAAAACCACCTTTTTCTGAAAAAAATCAAAATCTTAAGAAAACCCAATAGAAAACCAACATTCGAAAGTCAACTTGATAAAATTAAAGTTTTTGAACATTTCCGGCTCTATGATTGAGCGCTAAAAATCGCATTTTGAATATTCCCGGTTTTTGATTGGCTTAAACTGGGCCCCGTGACTGAAATAACTCCGGCCCTTCGGGCTCGCATATAATTAATAATTTTCCCGCTCGAAGCCGGCCTAGAAAAGAAGAAAATTCGAGGAGAAACTCGATAAAAACAATCGAAAATGGCCGACTGTCTAAAATGCCAAATGACATTACATTACAAGACCTACTTGATCAAAAGCGACGTTGCCATAATTACAATCTCAAACATAATGTTTTTCCAGATTTTAGTGAGTAAAACAAAGAAGAAGATAAGGTAGGATGCTTTAGTAAAAAACCATAAGCGATTATAAATGAGTAAGATAAAGAGCGAGATAAAGTAGGAAACAATTTAAATTTTCAGTTGGTCCCAGCCAAACTATCATCAGAGTAAATTTTCGATTGTTCTCGGTTCAAACACTTGGAATAATTACTCAATTTTTTTTTGACAACTGACAAGCCTACAGACAATATTATGACTTTTGACAATTATTGACGAGTTCATTTTCAGGACCACCTATGATTGTTATGACTTTTTTTGTCAATTGCGTCAGATTGAGGTCTACAACAGCAACGTTGCCACATTTTAATGGTAATTTTGGAGTATTTGTAATTGTAAATGTAAAACGTTAACAAGTGGCAATTGACAACAAGAAACGAATGTCATGGCGTTTTTTTTTTAAATCATGAGCCCGAAGGGCGAGAGTGTTTTTAATCTTGAGCCCACAGGGCAACAAAGAAACGCCATTTTGTATCGAGTTTTAAAGAAAACAAGACCTACTTTGAAACGTCAATTTTTTAACGTTTGCTGTATCATAAGCAATATTGCTATATGTTTTTTTCAAATCTCCAGCCTGAATGGCCGGTGTTGTTTTATTTACGTTACGAATCCGAAGGGCCGAGGTTATACAAGCCCCAAGGGCCGGAGTTATATGAGTCCGTTCAGTGTCAACTAATTTTAATACCTATTTTGAATATTACAAGTCTGTGATGCCCTTAGATGTTCTGAGCTGCACGCGCGCTACACTGAAGGAATCAGCGTGTCCTCCCTGGCCGAGTGGCCGGATAACCCGCTCTGGTACAATTTTTCTTTAATTTTGGTACAAAAAATTTTTGCTCTCTGGCAACACTGCTTGTTAAACTACTATTTTAGTTTAGATTAGAATGAGAATCTATACAATTTTGAATCTGTATGAGTCATGAATCAATGTCAAACAATCAAAAGCTTGACTACAGATTCTCGTAACTTACAAATTAGATGAATATATAGTCTGTTAGGTTAACGAATAATGAATAAAGGAAATACTTACCCTAATAATCGTTGGATTAATAGGAATAATCTTCATCTCATTCTCCTTCATTTCCTCAATAATAATCCCAAACACAGACAAAATAACAATGACAACATCCAAAATATTCCACTTGTCTTTGATATACATCCTGAATCCGAGAGCAATCAATTTCATTATACTCTCTAATATGAACACCGCAGTGAAAAAATAATTAAAAATCCGCAAAAGATATTCCCAAATGGGTGGCATTCGATAGCTTTCAGTTGCCATCGTCACAACGTTTAAGCCTATAACTGCCGCTATGGCTAAGTCAAAATACTTAGAAGTGACTATTTTGTGAATAAACAGCCTCCACGGTGGATAGTTTATGTAATAAGGCGGCTCTTTCATTTCTAAAACAAATTACATAAAATACCCAATAAGTTTGTTTAATAATCCATTACTTCTTCTACGTTTTTCTAATTGCAAAGCTCTTTTAGCTGCCCGTCTAATGCGTTCTTCTTTTTCCTGTTCCTCTCTGCACCTGTGGAAGTTTTCCACTACAACTCCAACGAACATGTTCAACACAAAAAATCC
Source organism: Ceutorhynchus assimilis (assembly GCA_917834065.1). Classification (NCBI taxonomy): domain Eukaryota; kingdom Metazoa; phylum Arthropoda; class Insecta; order Coleoptera; family Curculionidae; genus Ceutorhynchus; species Ceutorhynchus assimilis. The sequence goes on from OU892285.1 coordinate 38,986,070, forward strand.
CACCAACAAAATAAACGAAATGAAATAAAGCAATCGCCATTCGTTGAAGTTGGTTACAGGCTGTTTGTCCACCCCAACAGCATCTAAACCAGTATACATTATATTGACCCAACCATCTCGGCTGCTAAGTACAAAAAGTGACATCAAAGCTTGCACTAAATCATCAAAATTGTATTTTTCGTTTTTCCAATCGTAGCCGTGCTGCAGGCAATCGTCCTTGGTCATTATCATTGTCAAATTTTCCCCGATGCAATGGTAAAAGGTGCCTTTGAACAGTTGCACCCCCAAAATCCCGAAAATAATAAAAAACGTGCAACAAATCAGCACTATGTTGCCGATAGGTCGCAACGAAGACAACAACGTTTGTACTACGAGTTTTAATCCAGGTGCTCTGTTGATTACCCTCAAGGGACGTAATGATCTTAAGAGACGAAACACCTGCATAAAATCAGAATTAGTTTATGATGTTAGTTTTGATGTTAAAATATTTACCCTAAGGATGCCGAAAATCCGAGATGTCGTGTCGTTGATGAGGAACATTAGGATGTCAACTATTGAAATGATTACCAATGAACCGTCCATGATGTTCCAGCCAGAAGTGAAGTAGGCATTTGGGCCGTAGCACATACCACTGGAAACGACCTGGAATAATCAAATGATTTAGATGCAAAGATTTACAATGAAAATGTTTTATTATTATTATATTGTTGGTATAATTCACTAATGATCTAGTCCATTCGGCCAGTCTGTTGACTGAAGATGCATTTACAGTGTCCCAACTGAGTCGATTCCAATAATTGTGAACTACTCTACCTATGCAGTCTTTGTTGGAAGGTCACAATGAGCTGAAGGAATTTTTGTTGCTCTACGTTGGACTTTTTCAAGTCCTTGCTTTGAGGCTTATGTAGGATGTGGGATTTTTAAATGTCTTGGAAATCGGGTACACGATGGAGTTTATGATGCCACTGATATAGTTTTCCCACTTCATGTTGTCAAATTAAACATTTTGTAGGTAGGTAATGCTTTTCTTGACATCTCAATATTTGATAGAAATTTGTATTGTCAGGATTTTTGAAATTGTGTTGTTAAAATTATATAACGCACTATGTTGACATAGATTATAGAGTATTTATTTCTGAAGAAGAAAATTTATTTAAAGAACCAATAAATAAACATGAAATTACAATACATATTTCCAATGAAAACAATTCCCTAATCATTTTGTCCAGCAAATCTAATGAAGTATTGTATCCTGTTTTTGTCCAGGGACCGAGTTCTCGTCTAAGGGAGTAGAGCTCGCCGATAGAACGGATGTTTTATCCTTGTTAACGAAATCGAAAAGTAAATGAAAATGACAAGGACGAAAAATTTTTCTACTCTCTGGCCGAGAATCGGCCTCCGGTGGCAATTGCCCTGAAAAGGACTTTTGTCGGATATTTTAATTTAATGTAAAGTACTCCCCTAGGACACCAACCTCCAATTCGAGGATTGATGCAGGTTTCCCTTACGACGAACTGAGTTTTCCGAAAACCTTATTTCGCGACTGGGGGATTTAAACGTTGGCTCTCTCGTTTCTTTCTTCGTACCCGAATGCAGCTCGCACCAACAACACTCGTGGGGCTCATCCACTGACCACTTTAAGTGATCCCGATAGTGAGGGGACCCACGCAAAGCGTTGTCAGCCTAATACGCGCTCCAAGTGCAGAGTAAGAAAGTCACCAAATGTCAAACAAAATGAGGGGAGAGCTCTTCGTTTTCTCTGGCGTAGAGAACAGGGGCAGACAGGTGAGATGATGTCTTGATCTTCGTCCGTAAAGAACTAACTCAGGTGAAGAATTGAACACTTGGAGTTATTTAGTGGCATTTGCCAGGTGGTTGTCCACTGTCTGATGACCCAAACTTGGCTGAGATTCCATAACGAATAGAAATATTTTCGCTATCTCTATTGGCGTCCCCTCTCTATTGATTTAGAAAAGAGAAAATAAGACAGCAGGTGTTATAGCGATAGGGATAACGAAAATTTGTGCGTCGAATCCAAAATTCGTATACTGAGTGGTTTCGAAACCGTTCATCGAATAACGATCTCTATCCGTTACAGAGTTTCAACCTTGACTCCTCATTCCATTTGGCAGTTCATTAATATACACCGTGATTTTCGTAGCCTGTGCATTACAACTTCTTCAGTTTGCAGGTGGATTAGTAGAAATAGCATAAAATCGTAAAAATCACCCTGTATACAAGGAAGAATAAAAAGCCAAGGACTGACCACTAAAAACTTCACAGGAATTTGACTTCATGGACCCTATCCTGACATAGAACTATCGATCTTGCAGAAAATGTTGGATAAGGTTAAGTAGAAGACGTCCTCTTATACCATAGTGATACAGTTTATGGAGACGTCGTCTCAATGGTACCTTTTCCAAGGTCTTTTCAAAATCCAAGTGAAATACATCAACAAAGTGGCTAGAATCATCTAACCGTATTTTTTAGTCATGAACCTTAATAAGCATGTTCGTGAAAGTGGAATAACATAAGCATCAAAGGTCAAAGAAAGTTCTAGAACTTTTGGAAAATTTCTAAGCTTGGTGCTTTTCCTATTGGCTTTCCCTTACTTTTTTTGTTTTCCAATGTTTGAAATTATTAGATATAACTAAGGTTAATTTCATGAAAGTTTGTCGCTCTATGGTTTGTCGTAAATTGATTCATATAAGTTTTTGAATAATTGTCATCTGATTATAAAATTTTGTATATTTTCCTATGAATCTCCATTCGTAAGTCGAACGAGTGTACCTACCTACACCACTGGTATTTTACATTGAATTTGGCTCCAAACAGAAGCCATATGTTTGTAGAGAACTCAATTAGCTTCATTTCAAGCCACATTTTATCAAGATCGATTGAAAAATACAACAGTTATGACGAAAAATACGAATTTATGTCAAAATTTTGAAGAAAAAAAAAACGACATTTTATTGGATTTTGACACTTGACATTTGACAGTTGATTGAAATCGAAGAAAAAAATTAAAATCTATCGTTATTTATTTGTTTGGCCAAGGTTTTTAAATTCACCATTTGCTTATTGTGCATTTGTCTTGATGAGTAACCTCTCCTTGTTTTGCTGGTGTTAAATGACAAGGACAGTATTACATTGGTGAAAATGCGCATATGTCATTGATGATTTGTCATTTATTTATTGCTTATTTGATTTTCATTATTGATGTGGCAACACGGAAAAATTGCGCAAGTGAGCTTTGGACTTTTTTTTTGTCAGTTGGCACTGTCATGGCGTCTTTTGATGGTTTTTGGGGCCACGTCTCGTTTTTTTTGCAAAATTTCGGGGTTTTTTGAAATAATTAAGGGCTAAAAAGTGTTCTGAAGTGTTTATTGAAGTGTTTTGCATCGGAAATATACAAAATCCCAGGCCGGGCCATCGATTTTAATTGGAAACTGGTAAGTTACAAAATTGATTGTAAATTTTTTTTTAATTGTTTTTTTTTTGTTGGTATTTTATATTGGATTTGGGGCCAAAAAGAAGCCATATGTTTGTAGGGAAGTCAATTAGCTTCATTTTGAGCCAAATTTCATCAAGATCAGTTGAAAAATAAAAAAGCTATGACGAAAAACAGAAATTCATGTCAAAATTTTGAAGAAAAAAAACATTTTATTGAATTTTTGACACCTGATTGAAATTGAAGAAAACAAATTAAAATCTATCGTTATTTATTTGTTTGGTCAAGGTTTTAAATTCACCATTTGCTTATGCGCATTTCTCTTGATGAGTAACCGAAGGTTCCTAAAATTAAGTTGCCTGGTAATGGGTAATTTGATGACGCGTCTGGGGTGCCTTATGGAGATTTGCATTATGTTGAGGCACCCCAGATGACGTCATAAAGTTATCAGGCAACCTACCTCTCTCAAACAACCTTGGAGTAACCTATCCTTGTTTTGCTGGTGTCAAATGACAAGAACAGCATTACATCGGTGAAAATGCGCCTACGTCATTGATGATTTCAAAAATTTGCCATTTATTCATTGCTAATTTGATTTTCATTATTGTATCAAAATATTGATGTGGCAACACTGAAAAATTGCGCAAGTAGGCTTTGGATTTTTTTTTCTAGTCAGTTGGTACTGTCATGGCGTGTTTTGATGCTTTTTGGGGCCCAAGTCCCGGGTTTTTTTGCAAAGTTCGGGGATTTCCGGACTAATTAAGACCTAAAAAGTATCCTAAAGTGTTTATTGGAAAATTTCACATCGAAAATACACAAAATTCCAGGCCAGACCATTGATTTTGATTGAAAACTGGTAAGTTACAAAATTGATTGTAATTTTTTGAGTATTTTTTTTCTTTCGCATTTTACATTGGATTTGGGGACAAACAGAAGCCATATGTTTGTAGACAATTCAATTACCTTAATTTTGAGCCAAATTTCGTCGCTCGTGAATCAACATTTTCCACTCACACAGGTAAAGTATCTTTTAACCGTCTTGTATAATAAAATAACTATTAATTTTATTTGCAACCATATATGACGTAATCTCGACATTACTGACTTTTTAAAAAATTGAAAGTGACACTTTACCTGTGTCACTTCCCTCTTCAATTTCCCTCACCGATTTCCCTATTCGACTTCCCTCACCGATTTCCCTTACTCTAATTTATTTACCTTTACTGGCAACACTGAGAACATGTCAGGTAAAAACGTCAAAGCAGTGAATGACACATTTTGGCATGTTTGTTTTATTTTTTTAATATTAAAAAAATTGATTGACTAATCATAATTAATTGTGTGCTTGCAAATAAAATAGTATACAAACCTCGGAGGAAAGTTTCCATTTCTGTCTCGAGATTAATAGTCAAGTCTCGATTGACTATATAAATCTCTCGACAGTAATGAAACACTTCCCTACTCGGTATGTAATATACTATAATTGAATGAAGTTTTATTTATCCAATAAACCAAAAACTATCACATCGAATCCTAGCTTGTAGGGTACCATTGAAAAGCATTTTTAAGAGCTTTCAGATAAGGTATCACAAGTAGGAAGTTACTATTTAGAATTATTAAGTTAGGGTGGCTGGGGTTGAGGGGGTAAGCGAAAGCAGGTTGGTTATTACATCATTTTGCTTTCCCTTCCCTATTATAGAAATTGTTTTCAGAGATTTTTTTTTTTTGTTACCTAGATATAGTCATTGTAAGTTTTCAAATTGACATCCTGTATACAAGGAAGAGTCGAAGGGTTAAATACTTCATAGGAATTTGACTGTAGTTCAAGTTGTCATTTTCACTTATCATCAGTTCACAAACATTCCAAACCAATTGGAATCACTCTTATGTACATCCTTTATAAGTCCCCTCTATTACTTTTTGTGATTTTTCAATATTTTTCTTCGTATAAAATCTTGTTTTGTCTGGCCAACGAATCTGAAGCTATAGGGCATCGACGTATTAGTGCATCGTTGCATTCACTTTGTACGGAATTTTTTGAAAGTAAATCATATTGGGCTGGTACACACACGGAAATCGAAATTTTCGTCCGAATTCTTTCTGTAGCTTCAGATCCATTGGCCAGACAATTGAGAAAAATTTCCCTGTCACTTGGCTCGAGATTGTTTTGATTCAGACAATTCCAATTCTCGACAGGTTTAATTATCCTTCGCCGAATCATCAAAACTTGGCATGTAACTTATCACAAAAAACAGTTCTGTATTATTAAGCTTCACAGACGAAAAATCTTAATGATAAATCCATAGTTTTTCCAAATTCTATCCTCAAAGTGATAGAGGCTGTAGAACTTCAAAATTGCTGCTGAACTATCCCAGCTTATCTACTAGGGTTATTATCAACAATTTGAATAACTCTTACCTTAACAAACATCTCAAAAGCAAAGACAATAGAAAAAATATAGTTGCAGCTTTGTAAGAAAAGTTTCTCGTGACTCTCCGGTGGTATGTTGGGCCTCTCCATAGCCAAAGTAATGCAATTCAAGGCTATAAAAAGTAGAACGACATTGTCAAAGTATTTCTGCTCTACCAATTGGGTGCATTTGTGCCGGAAACTACAAAGATTTTGTATTAATAATTTTGTTAAAATCACACAATTTCGTATATACCTGTTATCTGGCGCAAACAAGTACAACGAATATTCGTCTTTGCCCTTAATACAAACATAAGGTTCAAGCCACATTTCCAATCTTTCAATCGTTGATAACCTGGGGCCGACATCATTTTCTTCCAATTTGATCTGTTGAGGCAAATCTGTTAGATCTTTAAGATTATTCAATGGTTTTAGTTCGATATGGTCGCATTGTTTGTGCTTTGGTGGTGATTTTGTGAGGGAATTGCGTCTAGTCAGTGCCGGCGGAGGGGTTATGACCTAAAAAAATTGATATTCCAAAAAATAACCGCATGCAAGGTACAATGAATTAAGCGCAACACAAAATTATTACTTTTTGTCGTGTTGAAGTGGCGCTACAAGTGTTCGATCTACATCTAAAAGAATTTTGCGGACTAATCGTAGACGGCATCAATTTGTTATTCGGGGTGTCTCCGTGAGTGTCGTTCTGAATCCTAATGGATGATTGCAGCAGCAATGAATCGTTCCGGTTCAAGCTGGCCTGCAAATATAAAACGTGCGAAACAACGAAAGCGAGCTATATAATGGGTGAAGGATTTAGCCAATAGTTTTTAAAATAATCATTAAATAGTATTTACAAAAATTCAATCTAACATACAACTACTAGAGAATCAGGTTGAGATGATTTCAGAGGAAAAATGCATCACTTATGTTATAATTCAATGGTTTATGATTTGCCTTTGATGATACAATTTCTTTCCTCTAAAATTTCCTGATTAGATACAAAAAGCTAATTATTATCTACTCACATGTCGGATGACTCCCTTTCCGTTGCACTGAGAATGATCTCTGCCATTGTTCAACGGCACTGCCTCAGAATCTGAACCCGATTTGTCCCTTTTCCTTCTCAAACTTGGTTTCCTATAAAAAAGATCTTGCATTAGGTACATTTTTGAATAGGTCAATTTTTGTCTATTCCCGGCTCTTGAATTTGTCGAAAGAAAGAAAATTTAAAAGCCACATGAATGTTGTCTTATCTATCAAATAGTTTGTTGAGGAAGGGAATTTTTCAAAAATTCAGACACAAGGATGTAAATGAATTTTCTACTCATGAACTGGTTCAAGTATTACTTTGCAATTTGGAGAGGAGTGAAAGGAAGGTTTGAATTATGTCATATTAAATTTATAAGTTGATTGAGTGAAAACTTGGAAAAATACTGCCTGAATAGTTTGAGGAGGACGGGAATTTTTCAAAAATTTAGACACAAGGATGTAAATGATTTTTTTCCTCATAAACTGTTTCAAGTAGGTAATAATTTACAATTTGGAGAGGAGTGGAAGGAAGGTTTGAACATGTCATTGCAAATTTTCGAGTTGATTGAGTGAAAACTTTGAAAAATACAGATACAGCCTGAATAGTTTGAAGAGGGTGTTTTCATATATATTGACGGCCCACCTACCCCAAGTTATTCAAGTACAAGCGAGTGAATTGATGCGGAACTTATGGGTGGACCTCTGCGGGACGAGCGCAGCGAGTTCCGCAGCCATCTACTGATCAATATACTGTTGAACTGTTCAACTAAGACATTCACCTGAAACGTGTACTTTTTAAACTAATGAAAATAACTCACATTTTAGTGAGTCAGGTTAGTATCGTAATTAAATAATATATTGATGAATAGATGGCTGCGGAACTCGCTGCGCTCGTCCCGCAGAGGTCTACCCATAAGTTCCGCAACAATTCACTCGTTTGTACTGGAATAACTTGTCACAATATATTACTAGTTTGGTAAAGTAACATTACTAATTCCTGTTAAAAGACAAATTAACAAAAAGTGGATAATCTTACAAATTTTGACTTTATATAATAAGTTATTGTTCAAGTACAAATAAAGGATTATTGCAGAACTTATGGGTGGACCTCTGCGGGACGAGCGCAGCGAGTTCCGCAGCCATCTACTCACCAATATACTGTTGAACTGTTCAAATAAGACATTCACCTGAAACGTGTACTTTTTAAACTAATGGGAATAACTCACATTGGAATGAGTCAGGTTAGTATCGTAATTAAACAACATATTGATGAATAGATGGCTGCGGAACTCGCTGCGCTCGTCTCGCAGAGGTCCATCCATAAGTGCCGCAACAATTTACTCATTTGTGTTTGAAAAAAGTAACATTACTAATTCCTGTTAATAGGCAAATTGACAAAAAGTGAATAATCATAATCTTACAAATTCTAACTTATAATGAATTATTGTTCAAGTACAAATAAGTGGATTTTTGTGAAATTTATGGGTGGACCTCTTCCATCTACTCACTAATATACTGTTGCACTGTTGAAGTAAGACATTTACATGAAACGTGTAGTTTTTAAACTAATGAGAATAACTCACATTTGAGTGACCTATTCGGCAATTCAGGGACATCTCTTCATAGAAGATATAATAGAAGAAACTATTCCTATTCTCATTCGAAGGACACTCAGCGGCATTTTAATGTCCTTCGAATTTGATTTTAACCGTAATTTTCTATTACCTAAAGCCTACAGAGGTCTTTGGGAAATATCAAGGAATACTTATTTAGAAATACTTGGAAGTACCGCCCAATACTTGGCAATACCAGGGAATACTCGGCAATACTGTCCAACTGTACGTTTTTTCATGAGTGGTTGACTCCTCGAATTTTACATAAAAAACTCAGAATTAGACACTCTGCAAAAAAAGCATGAGAAAGCATTGAGAATCATGTTGAGATGTAATAGATATACAAAAATAAATGATATGCTCATTGTACAAACCTCTCAAGTGTTAGACAAACTATTACATATAACACCTTAGTCTAGGCCGCCTTAGCCTTTATTTATAAAATGTTGCATCATGTGTTACCCAAACATCTTTTAGATAACTGCAGATTTGTTAAAGATGTACATACATATAACATAACACTCGGTCAAAGAATAACTTCTATTTAGACAGGGTTAAAAGTAGTTTCAGTCAAAACAGTCTATTCTACATAGATTTGAAATATTACAATGAACTGCCAACCAATATAAGGAACTGTGATACTCTGAGTAGCTTGAAAAAATCATGGTTATTAGGTATATGTAAAGGAAAATGTTAAAATTTGATTTTCAGTTTTTGATATATGTAGATTCTAAGATCCTAAAAGTTAGTCTATCAATAATAGAATATATTAATATAGTAGATACCTATATCAATCTGTCATAAACTACCAAGACATTATGTCAGTACCTACTTCCTTTTAGGAAGCTATCATTGTATTATGTAAGAAATATTGTATGTTGGCTAGCCAAGGGCTATTAATAAAGATATTATTATTATTACGTATTATTTTATTGCATCTAAGTGAGAAAACATTCATAATTCAATTTCTGAGCCTGAAATCCATTCATGGTATGTTCTGTTTGATAAAAAGACCCTACTCAATAATTTCTGTAAATTCAAGTTCCAACCAGACACAATTCGAGGCAGTCATATTTCGGAATGATTTAGGTACTAATAAGAAATTTGGCAACCTCATATTTTTGGGACTTTGATGTCACAGTTCTACCTCACGTTTCTACAGCAGTATAATAATTCGAATCTCAACTATTTTGGTCTATAATTATTTCTGAATATGTATTATGCATTTTTGCTTAAATGAGGCTTTCGATATAATTTTTATAATTATAATTTCCATTGGTTGCTTGCTTGATGCTCTTGAAGCACTGGAATATTCTAAAAGTTATCAGAAATCTCCCAAATATTTTTATGCACTTTCTAATAGAAATTCTGAATAAGTTCAGAAGTGTGCGCTCGTGCCGCAGCCATCTACTCACCAATATACTGTTGAACTGTTTAAATAAGACATTCACCTGAAACATGTAGTTTTTAAACTAATGAGAATAACTCACATTTGAGGGAGTCAAGTTAGTATCGTAATTAAATAACATATTGATAAATGAATGGGTGAGGTCCACCCATAAGTGCCGCAACAAGTTTGTACTTGAATAACTTGTCATATTATGTTACTAGTTTGGTGAAATAACATTACTAATTCCTGTTAATAGGCAAATTGACAAAAAGTGGATAATCTTACAAATTCTGACTTTATATAATAAGTTATTGTTCAAGTACAGGTGTTTTTTTATATATTGACATCCCACCTACAGCCTTCACCTTTACAAGTAGATGAAAGCTGTAAATACAAAAGTTGTACAGTATTGCGGTTAAATTTTCAAAATCCATGATCAAAAACAAAAATTGAATGTTAGAAATGTGAAATGTTGCATGCCTTCAGCTTTTTTCAAATGAGATGCCCTTTATTTGGTTCTATATTCTTGAAGAGCACAATTTCCTGATTCCAAAACAAACTATATAGTTTGTCTATATTTGGTTGAGCCGTCTTCAACATATTTGGTTCTAATAATTTTGAAAATACTATCAGAGAAACCAAGTACCTCAAATTTTACCTGCAGTTTTCACCTATACAAGTAGAATGGTTCACAAAATCAGTAGTAGGATAGTATTTTTACAATTTTTGGAGCCGAATATTATGAGAGATTGCTCAATCAAAAATAGATGCTCTTCAAGAATATAGAATGAAATATAAGGCAACCTATTTGAAAAAATCTGGAAGTTTGCAAAATTTCACATTTCTGACATTCAAATTTTGTTTCTGACCATGATTTCTAAAAATTCAGCAAAAACTTTGCAACTTTTGTATTTGTACCTTTCTTCTACCTGTAAAGGTAAAGGCTGTAGGTGGTGTGTCAATATATAAAAAAACACCCTGTACAAATAAGTGGATTATTGCGGAACTTATGGGTAACGATCGCAGCATGAATAGATGGCTGCGGAACTCGCTGCGCTCGTCCCGCAGAGGTCCACCCATAAGTTCCGCAACAATCCACCCGTTTGTACTTGAAAAACTTGTCACATTATGTTACTAGTTTGGTAAAGTAACATTGCTAATTCCTCTTAAAAGGCAAATTGACAAAAAGTGGATAATCTTACAAATTCTTACTTTATATAATAAGTTATTGTTCAAGTACAGGGTGTTCTTTTATATATTGACACCCCACCTACAGCCTTCACCTTTACAAGTAGATGAAAGCTGTAAATACAAAAGTTGTACAGTATCGGCTAAATTTTTAGAATCCATGGTCAGAAACAAAAATTGAATGTCAGAAATGTGAAATGTTGCATGCTTTCAGCTTTTTTTCAAATGGAATGCCCTATATTTGATTCTATATTTTTGAAGAGCACAATTTTCCCGATTCCAAAACTATATAGTTTGTCTATATTTGGTTGAGCCGTCTCTAACATATTTGGTTTTGAAAATTTTGAAAATACTATCCACAAAATCAGTAGTAGGATAGTATTTTTACAATTTTTGGAGCTGAATATATGAGAGACTGTTCAATCAAATATAGACAAACTATATATTTTTGGAATCGGGGCATTGTGCTCTTCAAAAATATATAGGGTATCCCATTATAAAAAAGCTGGAAGCATACAAAATTTCACATTTCTGATATTCAAATTTTTTTTCTGACCGTGGTTTCCAAAAATTCAGCCAAAACTTTTTTTGTATTTACACCTTTCTTCTACCTGTAAAGGTAAAGGCTGTAGGCGGGGTGTCAATATATAAAAAAATACCCTGTACTTTGTATCTACTTGTCTGCCAATTTTTTCTCAATTTCTTCTTTCTATTTCTCAATTTTTCCAGCCTAATTCTTATCTATTACCGGCTCTTGAATTTGTCGAAATAAAGAAAACTCCAAGAGCCTGGAATAGAAAAAACATGAATCTTGAATAAAAATGTTATGCTTGTACCCTATCCAATCAAATTTAAGAAAAATACAATCATCTTACCTCGGTAAATTCCACGACATTTTCCTTTGCAACTTGTCCTTGTCAGGATTCTGTTTCATCTCGTTTTTATTGCTGCTTATTTGGACGACCTTTTCCGAAAACGACATCGTCTTCTGACCGATTTTCTCGTTGTGGATCACGATTTTTCCTGCCTGAGTTTGTACCGGTTCATCAGGAAATTTTTCGAAATTCCGAAACGTTACTGGAGGCGGCGACAATGTTGGCGGTTTCAAAAGACTCAAACTCTATAATAATAGTCTATGATTTAATGAAAAATGAATAATGTCATTTACTTACTGAGCTTTTTTGTGTTGTAGAATCAGTAGCCGATTGGTCTTCAACATCATTGCTAACGTTATAAAGAAACTCTGGAAAATCCGCATCCAAAGTATTATTCGGCGAATCTTGAGGGGTGGCCGCCGTGTGTGTTATAATAGGCGGCGAAGACTGGAAAATTTTAATTAAAATTCGGGCTCAATTATAAAAAAAAAAACTAATTGGGGCATTAATTAAAACGTACTTGTCTCAAAGGTTGCCGCAACATCGACTCTTTTTGAATGTTACATTTTGGCTCTTTTAAGTAACATTTATCTTTTGAATTGACATCTTTAAAATCACAGTTGGCTTGAATTGGTTTTTGACCATTTAAATCTTTTATTTCGTCCGCTGAATGCCAATAATTTCGTTTATCCTAAAAACAACAATCATTTCCTTTGGAATTATGAATCTTAACTTGTATAGAGTATAGATAAATTATAATTTAAATTGTCTTATGAATGAGCACTTACATTAATATAACTATCAGTTGATCCACTGTCTGATCTACTACTATTACTGTCCCTAAAGCTGGCCTCTAGAATAATAGACATTTTCCGTCTAGCAAGCTCTCTTTGCTCTCGTTCCCTTCTTTCATTCCTCTCAGAACTAAATCCTTCGACTAAAATGGCAACTAAAAGATTAAAAAGTACGTAGTTGCCAAAAGTCATCAGGGCAACAAAATAAAGAGCGGCCCAATGTGAGGTACGCGCCATTCCATTTGAAAGTACCATATTCCAGTCTTCTTGGGTGAGAATCTAAAAATAATTTTTAATAAAATTATAAAATTATAAAAAGTATATTAATTAAAAAAAAAAACAAACTGATCTCACTTGAAACACGGTGACGGTGGCCCAAAGGATGTTGTTGAAATGTTTCCTGTCGCATTGGCATCTGGGATCTTTTTTCTCTAACATTTCGCAGCCGCAATCGCTCAGTACGCCCCTTTCGTCTACATAATTGCAAAACTTACCGCCAAACAGGTACATGCCCAGAATGCTATGGAACACCGTGTTTTGTTAAAAAAAAAAAACGTACAAATGTTGTTGTTAAAATGTGTTATTGTTTAAAGGTAGAGGGCGAACTATTGTATTTGTTGCCCCAAAGTTTAAGTAAACTTGGGTATTAAATAACATAGGGGCGGATGTGACCTAGTTTTCAAATTTTGTTTGGTTTGAAAACAAAGTTTGCTCGATTGAATTGAATCAACATTTGGCCGCCGTCTATCTGTAAACATTTTTTGTATCGCTGAATATTAATATATGATCTACCTAAAGCCTTTGAGTAGCTAACATTATGATTGCTAGTCTAAGGTTTGTTTTTCTATAAAAATATATTTGGTTGATTTGAAAGTCCCACATATTTCTCATTTGATTTATTAAAATGTTTTATGTAAACACAGTGTTTTGTAAATAGGGTACCTGCAGGAAATTTGTATTCAAAAATCTGAAGAGTATCTATATCAATTGTAGACTCACATTTATTTATATTTACCTTTGTAAGGACTTCAGTAGCGTAGAATTGAATGTTTTTCTCAAGGAATTGCAAGATGCCTTCGATATTGAGAAAAAAATTAGATGCTTTGATTAAACAAGGAAACCTTCATAAGCATAGACAGGAACAAGGCTCAAACAAATATATTTTTTTTAAATTTCATGATAGGATTATGAACTTGTCAGATGTTGACTTTGAGGATGCGGAGTTGGACATTCTGAAGCTACAGTACTCAGGCCTGAAACTTCAGCAGAAATTGCCAGTTATATTACTTCGTTGGAGGACACATAAAATTGTATTGGGAGCAGATGTCGAGAAAATGTATCGGCAAATTAAAATTCAAATGAAGCATTACAAGAATACAGGCTAACGACAGTTACATAATTATGGAATCACCTCAGCCCCATACTTGGCCATTAAAATGTTACAACAACTGGCAGAAGATGAGAAAGACAATTTCCCATTAGCATCTAGCGTTACTTAACAGGATTTCAAAGTCGACGATCTGCTCTCCGGGACAGATACGCTTGAAGAAGCCATCAATCTTTAGACAGAACTTATAGAAAAACTGGAGGATTCATCCTACGCAAATGGTCCATTTTAGGATGAACTAAGGGCCGTGGAAGACATTTTGCTGCCCCGATGGACCAACCAAAGGATAAACAGTCAGAAGGAATTACACGGATTCTGCGACTTCTCTGAAAGCGTACGGCGCTGTAATTTTTCAAAGTTAACAGCAAGGAAGGACCACCCAGAATATCACTTCTCACAGCTAAATCTAAAGTTGCTCCCACCAAAACAAGGACTATACTCCCAAGATTAGAGTTATGTGCAGCTGCAAAACTCATGAGAAAAACCGTCCACCACCATTATCAATGGAGGAAGTTGATAAATATGCATGGACATTCAATGATAACAATATCATGGATAAAGGAGGACGTTACAAGATTGAAGATATTCGTGGCAAACCGAACGGCAGAGATCAACTCTCTAATACCAGACAAAAGTTGGAACCATGTCAGAACTTTAGAGAACCCAGCAGACGTTATCTCATCATGGATGAAACAGTTCAAAATGTAGTGGAATGGTCCAGATTGGCTAGCGTTAAAATCTACTATGGAAGTTTGAATGTTTTTTGACAAATATTATGCCTGTATTACATCTGTGTATTTTTCCGTGTATTTATTCATGTAGTTCAGGGTGACAACCGAAAAACTTCAAACGCATTATAAGTCAGCATTATGAAAAACAAAATAATGTTGGCATACTGAACTACATGAATAAATACACGGAAAAATACACAGATATAATACGGGCATTACACCCAAACGCACATTGAAATTCAATAATGTGCAAGTACCTTATTGGCCGAAAGGTAGGTACTGAAAAGAACCTTCAAAATCACATTTATATGTGATACTTCAGTATCTATTTTTTTTTTCAAAATATTAGAAGGTACGTTACATGCGGAACTTTCAATCAACCATAATCTAATATAAATATTCATTATGTAAAATCGTTGTATGTTTATAATAAGAACAATAAAAATATAAATTAAGACATACACAAATTGCAGGGGTGACATATTGATGGAAATCACATCAAGCCGCAATACAAACACAATGAGAATAAGTGCAATTTGCACTAACCCAATGTAAATTCAATAAAGACCAATTGAGTTTTATACAAATTGCACATTAAATGGAAGATTTTGTACACAAACATGCAATTTTAAATACAAAAATTTAAATGAAACATGCACAAGTGCGTGAAAGTGACAAAATGCACTACAATGATCAACAACTTTATATAAAAAACCTACCTTGATTTTGGGTGAGTTATTTTATTTATTTTTTTGCACAGTGCCTCATTTTGATTAAAATTACAAAACTGCATTTAAATCATTAGTAAAATGCAATTTTCCAATTTAAAAAAAGAAACAAAAAAAAAAATGGGAAATCAAGAAGTACCTGAAAGACGGTCACTAGCGACCACAAGAGGGAGTCAAAGTTTTTTCGATCTTTGTCTTCGTCTGAGTTCGAGTCGCAGATTCCCTCGTTATACTTTACACAAAACTTGCACCCGAAAATATTCATACCCAGTATACTAAAAACATCCCAAAATTTAGTAAAAATATTAATATTGTTTAGTATCGAGTTGTTATTTATTTATTTATTTTACCCCATTTTTTTATTTACAAAAGCATGCCATTTATGTTTATATGTATTTGAAAATAAATTATCATTGAAGAATAAGAGGAGTTTATATATTGTTTTATGTACAATTTTGTGTATGTGTTATAAATCTTGTGCAGTGCTAATAGTGAAATTGTTTAAAAAAACTAAAAAGAAGAGGTGTCATAATATAAGAAGATAATGAATTTACAAGTGTACACAGTTTCATATAATAATAATAATTATCTAAACATCGAAAAACTAAAAACAAAGTATATAACGTATGTACATAATTACAATATATATATATATATAGGATCAAATGCCACCCCTACCCACCATTTTATTAATATAAATTGAATTGCCCTGTAAAGTGTTAATTGTTAGTTTATTATATAAGTACTACTTTACTTCATTACACAAACTATTCATTGACTTACCTAAATATAAAAATAAACAAGATCAGCAACGAGAAAAATATAGCAACATTATCCATCGTTCGTAGCATGACGAACAGTTGCCGTCTCAAGTTCGGCATGAACCGAACCAATTTTAATATCCTCAAAAGCCTGAAGGTTCTCAGGACCGACAGGCCCGAATCGGTATGTAATTCATCGTCGGCTTTCGTGAAATTTTTAAACAATTCTATGGCACTAAAGAAAAAAAAATGAATTTAAGTGAGAGTGTAAATGTGCCTTGTGTACATCCAACTTAATATTTTGTAGAGGGGGTTAGTGAACATGGAGCAGTGGTCAAACCAGCAACGCAACTCGACCTGATTTGTCGTCAAAGAATTACAGGATGAAGCTTCTGTGAATGTATAATCTATTCACAATCCGAAGTCCGAACTAAAGGTAAGATTTATCACCTTTCAGTTGGTAGTTGATAGGGATTTTATTTTTATTTTCTGAATAAGTTGGTAATCATTTTTATATGTCTTTGGGAGGTTATGATGACAAACTGAAAAATAGCAGAGCAGGACTGAAGCATATTTTTATATTTTGAATAAGGTACTTTTAATACCATTGAAATGAAATAATAATTTTGTATCTTTCGTTTCAAATGCCGAGGAAAAGCCATGACTCTTTGGAATGTGGACGGGGCATTTTTCAATCCAAATGGCATACGTACGAATTCGTAATGGCCATTTTCTACGGAAAAAGCAGTTTTCGAAACATCCTTGGGGTCTACCTTTATTTGGTGAAAACCTGAGGCTAAGTCAAGGGTGGTAAAATATTGACATTTTCCCAATTGATCCAGAAGATCGGAAATATTAGGCAGCGGATATTTGTCGTCTACAGTAAGTTCGTTGACTTTACGGTAATCGATTACGACGCGCTATTTGAATTTGCCAGAAGCATCAAGTTTCTTAGGAACGACCCAGACGGGAGAAGACCATAAAGATACAGAATGGCGAATTATGCTTGATCTAACATTTTGATTTCATGTTTATTTAGCAGAACGTAACATAACATGGTATAAGGTCAAAAGTAGTCGATGTTACAGACGGACTTTCCATAGCTACACCGTCCGCTTGTTCGTAGAAATCGCCGTTCTACAGGAAGTAACTTTTAGTGAGACATGTCCGGAAAAGCTCAACTATGTCATTGGGAAAGGTACTTGATATCAAGTTAAGAGATTTTGTCAATGGCACTTTTGTGAATAGGGACATCGTTAGGTTGAAGAATAATACGCCCAATTTTCCGGACAAAGTGAGTGGAGTCCTTGACGTAAGAGCTAGTTTGTCCTACATGCGATGTTACCACCGCCACCTGGTTACGAGGGTTGGGTAAGGGAGACTTTGTTTTAGCACTGATAAAAGCCTTTTTGTACTGCGGTAGCGTGCCACCAGGGACTTTGTTTAAAGTCCCACTGAAAATTTAGGTCACTTTGAACGGATACTTTTTAGTAATCTGATTAGATTGCCTCTTCCACTGCGGGTTCTTGCTACCTGAGCTGTACGCAGTTAGTTGGAGTGCTAGCTCGTGGTTTTCCAAAGGAAATAAAAGAATCAGTTTTTGTTACTAAACTCTAACAATGGTTTATCTTGGTAAGGACATGAAAGAAAAGCAAAGAATATACAGTAGGTTATTATCAGTGTTCTGTTTTCATTTAAAATAATATGTTTAATCAATCACATTTAACTCTCTTCTTTTCTTGGCTCACTGTGTATCATTATTCATAAATTCAAGTCTAATAGTTTTAAGGCCTTTAAAGGAATATCGCGCGTGTGCGGTGAAAAAGGACAAAAAAACTACTTTGGTGCCAGCAAATAATATTGCTATTAGCCGCAGAGAGAAGCAGACCGAACGTCAACCAAACGACATTGTTTTTCCCCAAAAACTTTTAATAGAGAACCCGCATTTAATTTTTTAATAGTTTACCCGCATAAATGTATAGAGAACCCGCAACTAAGTGTTTACTTTGCCGAGTTTCACGGTTTTGAAACAGAACTAAAAAACGCGTCGACTGGCCAGTCCGGAAAACGTGTGTGTGTGTGAAAAGGGTGTCCGTGGACATGGAAGCCAGAAGTTCAAGGTAAGGTCTCAAAACCTCCATTTTATTTGCATTTAAAAGATTTTATCCGCAGGTAGCATGATCATATCTTCCGCTGAATTCAGGTTCCTAATTTCCATTAGTTCCTTCTTAGAGAGACGTCAGGAAGAAATTCCAACTTACCACGGTCATTAAGCCCGAATCAATAAACCTGGGCCGCGAAAGTCTCACAAACTTTATCTTATTACAAGATTACACAACAGTTTCCAGCACTAATATTAAGTTGGATGTACAGAGCTAGGGAAATTTACTCAGAATATAACCAAAAAACGAACCTTAAAATAACAATAACTCCATCGAAGACGTTAAAGCCATTCGAAATGTAACCGAATGGGCCTTCGGCTATAACTTTCAATATCATTTCGACACCGAAAACTGCCGAAAAGATCACGTTAGTTACTTCAACGCAATGAGTGAGCCATTCGGATTGTTGATGGTGCTCTATACCCATCGATAAGGTATTTATTAAGATGGCTAATAGGATACCGTGTTGGAAGATTTTGTGTTCAACCTGTATTGAAAAAAAAAAATATTTTATTAAAGAAATATGTATTGTGGGACAACTTACAAGTATTTGAATATATTTCCTTATAGTTTTCAAACCTTTAATCATCCCTTTAATGAACATACAAGAACAAACATACAACTTTGAACGGGTTTCGTTTTTGTATTCTGCTTCACAGTGCCACATATCGTTGCAACAGCTGAAATCCTATAGCAAGAAAGAAAAACATTTTGCAACAACCTAAAAACATCAAACTCACCTCTTCATTAGTGTAATACTCTTCGTTATGTTTTTGCCTGTTCATTCCTTTCGACAAAGAATCGAAAAACGAATCCAAAACTACTTGGCCTGTGGGCAAAGCTGCATTAATAGCTCCTAGAGCTAACAATTCCTGACACGTCAGAGCTTCACCGTTCATTAAATCGCTACACTCCTGAGCTAATTGCTGTTTGGTTTCGAACATTTGTTGTTGCGGACCGGTTATTTGCCAAATGTTACCGTCACCTACGTTAGAAAGTTTGCAGTGGATTTATTTTTAAGTCCGGTAAAGTTTCACTTTATTGGCTATTTAAACTTTAAGAAGTTTTGTTGCAGAAACAACAAGAACCAAATACGATAATAATTCTGTTTATCATTTTATATACCTGCTTGTGTCGTTTTTTCGCTCGAGCACACATTTTTCTTATCAATGTTCGCCGTTGCGGTGGCCGATAACAGATTAGAGGCGGACGTCGTCGGGGACACGTCGTTTTGGCCGTGCAAAACGATGATGTCGCTGAACATAACGGAAGACCGGCGTCGGTTGTTTTGCAACGACGTCGGCGACAGTAGATTTGTTGGACTCTGGAATAAAATTCAAATTTACTCGAATTTAAAATGTGTATCATACAATGTAAAATTCATTATTTGGTTCATAGACTCGTAAAACTTGGTTTATATCAGCAAGAAATTTGGCGCAAGAAAGTTCCAATTCCATTAGAATATTATATAAGAAAAGGAGCTTGGAGTTTTGGCAGGTAATTTACATACTCACACACATGATATTAATTGCAAGTTGAGATAATTTTCCAGATTTTACATGCATTTTGGAAGATTTATTCTAGTGAAGTTGCAAAGTTTTTGATGCAGTTATAATCGACACATTTAACACAATAAGCTTTTGCCCCGGTTCCATAAAAATTGAACCGTTCAGTTTCGTCTACGCGCCCTGTATATAGTTCTCGGTTAAATCGGGTATTGATTCGTTTTTCTTTTCCGAAATGTGATATGGCAACGTTGCTTTTACTCGGCCATTTTGACAGTTTTTCCTCGATTTTTCCACTTTTGCGGGGCTTTTTAATGGAAAAAAGCGATTCAACCTACGAGGCTTTGAGTTTTTCTCATTTTCTAGCAAAAATAACTAGCAAAATTCCATTTAAAATGCTTTTAATGTGGCATCACTGCTTATAGTTAACTTCAATCAAGGAGGCCTTTTAATAAATATCATTTGCCATTTTTGACAGTCGGTCATTTTCAATTGACGTGTTTACATTTTTATACAGTTTTTTCTCGGATTTTCCACTTTTCTGGGAAAACCAATTTAAAGTACGAGGCTTTGAGTTTTCGTCATTTTGTGACAAAAATTTCCAGTTTTTCAACGGGGTAAGTGAGAAAAACTTTAGTTTTATCAAGTAAACTTTGTCATTTGGCATTGACAATCGGCCATTTTCGAATGTTTTTATCCAGTTTTATCTTGAATTTTCCACCTTTCGGGCCGTTTTCAATCCGAAAAACCTATTTAAAGTGCGAGGCTTTGAGTTTCCTTCATTTTGTGTCAAACATTTTTAGTTTTTCAATGGGGTGAGTGACGGAAACTCAAGTTTTATCAAGTAATTATCAGGCAAGGTAAATCCCAGATATGTCTATGGGTTCACGTCAGTGTCGGTGACTTATCTCTAATCGGTGACAGATTGTCAGATTAAGCCGGCGCCACACAGTATGGCGAATGCCTCTCAACGTTGGACACTTTAGTGATTTGTGGCATCGTGTAGCCGTACGCTCATGACCAATGTATGTCCAACGCTGGCCAGACGCAACGTTCGGGACAAAGTCGGTAACATTGTACCCAACGTTGGATCTAAGGTTGGAACCAATGGTTGGACGCATCGTGTGGCACCGGCTTTATCAGTCTTCTCCTTCTCATGCAGTCAACCTTGCCGGATTACCTGTAGAAGGTGTTTAAATGGTAACAGCAACAGCCAGGGAACGTCAATAGAACTCAGTATCAGTAAGGGCCAAATTATGGACTGACTGGTAAACGTCTGGTTGTTACCTAGCAGGTACTTTCTATGTACTAGAGAATAGAAAGTACCTGCTAGGTAACAACACACACTTACTAATTGGTCCATAATTTGGCCCTAAGCGTATCAATCCCAGGCAGAGGATTCATGTATCAGTATCAGGCAACGTGAATCCCAGGTAGAGGATTCACGCCTGACGCCAGTTTGAGACTATTAGTTAAATAGCCGCAGATCAGTGTCTCGGAGAAACAGTTATCAGTAACGAGAATCGGAGTGGCTAAGGGGAAGAAGGAGACCATATCAGGGAAAACAAGGCCCCATTTCAGTTATGGTTACTACAGCGGAAACAGGGCCTCATCTCAGTCATTAATAAAGTAGATCTCGCGACAAGGGGTAATCATGACAAGATCATGCAAAATGCCTCAAAGTTATTATTGGATGGTGTCTAATTACAGGGTCCTTATTCTTGAAAGGGGAGCACCGTTCCTAGGAGAACGAGTGTTCCGTCTTTCTCAATGATATGCAAATGATAATATAGGTAACAAAGACGGAACACTCGTTCTCCTGGGAACGGTGCTCCCTTGTTTCAAGAATAAGTACCCAGGAGGGTTTAGGTGTTAATTTCAACAAAATCATACTTGTGCCTTTTACAAGGAATGGAGGCTGAATCTAACAGCCTCAACCATGAATGGGATACCAATCAACTTCGTAAGTGAGCTTAAGTATCTTGAATCAGAAACTCACTTGGAACCAATATACTGAACAGGCTGGAGAATCTTCAGCAAAACTTGAGGTCTCGCAAAGACAAAACCAGTTGACCACATGTGCAAATTTGAACACTCTTTCAAAGTAACTATTAAGGGAGAAAATATCGTACCTACCTGTATTCCTGAACGGGTCATCCGTCTTATAAAACAGAGCAAAATACTAGAACAGGGGTATACAGTCTACTTTGTAGACAACAGCTCTATAGGAACAAGCCCAACCATATTTCAAGCGAAAATAGAACTATATGAGTCAAATTACAGTGGGTAGAATTGTTTTCTATTACCGACTTTCGTGGAAGATTTTCTACATTAAGAGCCAGGCAAAATAAAATATTGACCACCCTGTATCTTTATACAGTGGTGGAATTGTTTTCAATTAACGGCTTTCATGAAAGATTTCCTACAAGAGCCGGGAATAATGAAATATTGATCACTCTGTATCTTTATAATTTGGAAACTACTAGAGATCTAATCATTCCATAACTTAAACACACCAACATCACAATCCACAAGCTTCAAACTAATAATTTTCTACGGCAACAAATTTCTGGGTGGTATATGTTTCTCGTATATTACTTGAGAGCATTTCAAAAGTCGGAGCAGAATTTGAATAGAAACATAAATATTTCAAGTGTGTTTTTTTATACCATCTGGAACAAAAAGCATTCGCGACAACTTCTTGGGCTTTTTCCTCCGAGACAAATTAGTTATCCGAGAAACCCCCTTTTTACTCACCTAACCGAGACAAATATACGTTCTACATTAGTAATTACTTTGAGACGAGTTTTTGGGAACACGAAAATCGATTGAGCGAATTCATACACCATAAATAAAATTTAATCAACTTACGTCATTATTATTGGACGATATTTCCTGATTGGAAATAGCCGGAACGCGCAACAATCCAGGCCGGGAACGAGGAGTCAAATCTTGCACGTCTTCGGCCCTAAGATATCCAGGATCGCTCAGACAAATCGAACTGGCTCTTGACACCGCTCTCGTACTTGGAAGGCTTTGAGATTGCTAAAAGAAGGTTTCGCTTAATATATTTCGTTTCAAACAAAGCGTGTGCTAATTGGCATAGCCTAAAGTGGGATCGGTCAGAAAGAAAAAGGGGGAGACATCAAAGAAAATACAAAAATTAGCCTTTGGCCTTCTCGTCGTGTCCGTTTGCGGTAATTGGGGAGGAGAGCCCGCAGGATAATAATTGGGTCTAATTCCCTTTACCGAGACTGTAGACTAGAATTTCGGTCAACAGATAAATTCGTTAGAGTAATTTGTTGAGTAAGATGGATCAAATATTAAGGGAGAGTCTCTAAAAATGAATGACCTAAGTCCATGCGAAATCTACATGTTTGGACCCTTGACCCAAGATATATCTTTCTTCTCAGATGTCGCTGTTATTTGACTTCTCCCTTAATGATCTCTCCAACAATGAATATTCTGTCAATATAACTCATACTGAAATATAGTTTGCTTCCTTTCGCGTACATCTGTACAGGAAGTTTTTGATGCAAAACAAGCACAGTTATACTACTAGCATGGGAAAAAACCCTTTTAAAAACTGAAAATTCTACAAGAAAATATAAAAAAGTTACTTACTGTCGGCTTCAATTTCGGACAATTCGGATGATGCCGCTTAGTATAATTAAGTCTTATCGTCTCTCCCATGGTAATTTTCTGTTCGCGTCTCAGATCTCTCTGAACCCGGTAAAGTCTGATCCGCTTCAGAACGCGCCGCTTCGACCTGCGCCACAGATGGGCGATGTACTTGACAATTTCCGCGTAACAAGTGGTCGGTTCGCTGTTGTTGGTCGATGACGCCAGAGTGCTACTGCTCTGGAACCGGGCCCGTTCCAGACGCATCCGTTCCATTTCGCGTTTTTTCGTTTCGGAAAATTGAGTAGCTATGACGACCAGGCATAGGTTGATCATGAAAAAGGAACCGATCTAGAATATTTGTGGGTTTAATTTTTTGGGTTGTAGAAAGAGAGAGTACGTACCACGATTAGTAGGACGAAATAGATCCAGTCCCAGAAACTGTGGCCGTCTTGGACGTAGTACATGATTTCGGTCCAGCCTTCTAGTGATATTACCTGGAAAAATAATATAGAAACTTTATTCGGACGAAAAAATAAATCCGTTTGACTGTCATAAGGAAAAATGGAGCGATAAAATTTCAACCAAAACACGTCCAAATTTGTAAAGGGGGTTTAGAATAAACTGCTTTTGAAACCGTTGAACGCTTGGAATCACTTCATATACATCTGATTACAGTTTAACCAATCTGCGGTAGTGGAAAAATAGTGTGGGGGATTTTGTATTTTGGCTCACATATACTACTAGCTAACCATAGGTGTGGTAATTTCAGGCTTCAAAGTATCAAGACCTGACGCCATCTATCCAGCCCTACTCCAGTGAGTCCTGGAACTACTCTTGCCGCACCTGGTAGGAATGTTCAAGGTGTCCTTGGCGATGAGAAACATACCCAAGGCTTGGAGAGAAATCAGAATGGTGTTCTTACCCAAACTAGGCAGGATGGACTACACCCACCCCAAAACATATCGCCCCATAAGTCTGTCATCTTTTTCTCTAAAAACATTGATAATAACACTGTAATAATAGATATAGTTTTATTTAAATTAATGTAGGTACATACAAATAAGTGGATTATTGCGGAACTTATGGGTGGACCTCTGCGGGACGAGCGCAGCGAGTTCCGCAGCCATCTACTCACCAATATACTGTTGAACTGTTCAAATAAGACACTCACCTGAAACGTATAGTTTTTGAATTAATAAGAAAAATTCACAACTGAGTGAATCAGGTTAATATTGTATTTGAACAACATATTGGTGAATAGATGGCTGGATCCATCCATAAGTTCCGCAACAATCCACTCGTTTGTACTTGAATAACTTGTCACATTATATTATTAGTTTGGTGAAGTAACATCACTAATCCCTGTTGAAAGGCAAATTGACAAAAAGTGGATAATCTTACAAATTCTGATTTTATACATATAATAAGTTACTGTTTAAATACAAATTAATGGATTGCTGCGAAACTTATGGGTGGACCTCTGCGGGACGAGCGCAGCGAGTTCCGCAGCCATCTACTCACCAATATACATAGGCGCCGGAATTTCAAAATTACTATGAGGGCTCGGGCTCCAAAAATTAACGTAAGTAGAATTAATTAGACAGACAGGACTAGGCTACTAGACATATAGACTTAAATGGGTCGGCGTTTTCATTCAAAACAAATTGAAAAAAAATAGCTATTTATACAATAAGTTACGAAATGAGCGTCTTTTAGGCACGCGACGTGAAAATTGTCCAACGAGGCAAAGCCGAGTTGGACAACACGTCGAGTGACTAAAAGACATCGTTTCGTAACGTATTGTATACAAGATTTTTTCTACTGGCATTTTATAATAGAAAAACACAATTTTATTTCATGTGAATAAGTCGATTACACCCAAAATCTTTGTTACCTGCTTTTACTTGACACCTGACCATGCGATTTTCTTTTGAAAATTCGACATCAATAATTAAAATCCTAGAAAGTAGGTAATAACACAAAGTTCTGTTTTGAGTAACCCAAACGTTCAATTCAGTAATTCCATTTTCAATATTCATAATAAATACAAAACAAAATTCAAATATGTGTTTAGTGTGTTTTTTATTTCTGAATAATGAATGACACTTTTAGGCACTAGTGCTTAAAAATTACTTTTACGCACTCATAAGTCACTTTTACGCATTCAAAAGTCACTTTTACGCACTAAGTGCCTAAAAGTAACTTTCACGCACTCAGTGCCTAAAAGAATGTCGTTTCAAAACTGAAATGACAATCGAAAAGTTGCTATTATGAAACGTCAGTAGAAAAAACAATTTATGGCACGAAACAAACTTATAAATAAGCTAATGGCATGGCCAAAAAATGAACTAAAGTTCGTTTCACCAGGGTTCATACTTGACCTTGAAACTTGAAAAAAAAAAGGTTGTCGTAGATTAATTCATATGACACATTCAATTTTTTTGACAAATTAAAATGATTTAAGAACCGACGAACGTTTTTGACGTCATTGATTTGTTTCAGTCAATTTTGATTTGTTAAACAAGGAAGGCAAATGCTGGTGGCAAGTACAAACCCTGGTGAAACAAACTTTACCTATATGCAGGTTTGACAGGTCAACAACAGGCCAATTTTAATGCAATAGAATGAAACGTCTAGAAACACTCTAAGGTTGAATAGAGAATGAAAGATAACGATTTTCCCTGTCCCACCTCCAGCATTCTCAGCGCTCTTTGGCCACCTTGTTGTTGTTTCCCTCCGCTTCGCGACGGGAGGCAAACCACATCTCGCTCTAACATCTAAATACTTTTTTCCCTTGTATAATGAATAGCTATTATCAATGAGATATTATATCTTTCGGTGTTAAAGTTGCTCAATATATTGGAATATAGAATATTATCCATAACTTTTTGGAATGTAGCCGGCGTGTTTTTCAAACCAAAGGGCATGCGTAAGAATTCATAATGCCCGTTTTCTGTGCTGAATGCGTTTTTTTCGATGTCGTTTTCATGCATCTGGATCTGGTGGAAGCCGCTAGCTAAATCTAAGGTGGTGAAATACTGGCAGCGTCCCAGCTTGTTCAAGATATGTTGGGTAATGGGTACCTGTCATCTAAGCTTTCTGTATTAAGGCCTTTAAAATTTACTATACCATACTAAACAAAAAAATATTCAAACTGTTTGTCAAAGTGGCTATAGCAAAAACAACAAAAACATAAAACACACAAGTTTAATATAAAAATAAATAGTTAAGAATGTTAGGATCAGGAACTCAATATTTTTGTACCTACCCACTACATAAAATTCCAAAATCACGGAGCCCCCATAGCAAATTCACTACGGGGGCTCAAGCCCCCATTGCCCTCATGCAGGGGCGTACCCAGGGGGGCAAGAGGGCATTTGCCCCCGCCCCCAAGACAAAAGTCAATTTTTAATTAATAACATCAAACCACTATCATATATGTACCTACATATCAGGTTTTAAATAAACCCATCTCTAAAATGTCGTATATCCTGCAAATAGTTCCAGCAGTGGCAACAACGTGTTTCTACCAAAAATCACGAAGCACAAGAATATTGGTATAAGGTGACATTTGAATCCTTGTTTTATTTTCGAGACCAAAGCCGTAGGGAGCGGAGGTGAGGCCCCCCATTTGCCGTGTAAGAGGGCGACGAATTCTTGTTCTTTTAACAATTTTAACGACGCAAAAATTGGGCGTGGCACCCCTAAAATTTTTCCGGCTACGCTAGCTTTTCTCCGGCGGGCATTTGTTGCCTCCCCCAAATGTTTTTTCTGGGTACGCCACTGCCCTCATGATTCCGGCGCCTATGCCAATATACTGTTAAACTGTTCAAATAAGACACTCACCTGAAACGTGTACTTTTTAAACTAATGAGAATAACTCACATTTGAGTGAGTCAGGTTAGTATCGTAATTAAACAACATTGATGACTGCGGAACTCGCTGCGCTCGTCCCGCAGAGGTCCACCCATAAGTGACGCAACAATTCACTCGTTTGTACTTGAATAACTTGTTACATTATATTACTAGTTTAGTAAAGTAATATTACTAATTCCTGTTAATGCAAATTGACAAAAAGTGGATAATCTTATAAATTCTGACTTTATATAAGAAGTTATTGTTCAAGTACAGGGTATTTTTTTATGTATTGACACCCCACCTACAGCCTTCATCTTTATAAGTAGATGAAAGCTGTGGATACGAAAATTGTACAGTATTGGCTGGATTTTTAGAAACCATAATCAGAAATAAAAATTGAATGTTAGAAATGTGAAATATTGCATGCTTTCAGCTTTTTTCAAATGGGATGTCCTATATTTAGTTCTATATTTTCGAAAAGCACAATTTCCCGATTCCAAAACTATATAGTTTGTCTATATTTGGTTGAGGCGTCTCTAACATATTTAATTCTAAATTTTTTTTAAATACTATCAGAGAAACCAAGTACCTCAAATTTTACTTGCAGCTTTCACCTGTACAGGTAGACCTGTAAAGGTGAAATGAAGGTAGACAACAACTACTAAACGAAAATGATTGAAAAAACATTTCTATTTTTCGCTTTGTAGATAAAACGTTGTACATCACACGTGCGTTTAAACATGACTACAAAACTCGTGTGATTAGAACGACTCGGTCTACGACCTCGTCGTTCTAATCTTTCACAGTCGTTATTGTAATCATGTTCATAAACGCACTTGTAATGTAAATAACTATTTTCCAATTATTTTCGTTCATTAATAGTTGTCTACCTTCATTTTACCTTTACAGGTTTGCTTTTGACATTTGTCAAATCACCAAAAATAGTTGTGTTATAGACTCATAACCTCGTCCATAACACCACTCGTTGTGTTATGAATTCATAACCTAGTTTATAAGACCACTAGTTGTGTTATGAGTCCCATGACGTAACTCAAATACTAGAAAAATGGTTATGTAAAAACGTCATAACCAAACGCTTGTAGATAAAAATTTTAAAACCATATATGTTGGAGACATGTGATGAACATCACCTATAAGAAATATAGAGGTGAGTTTCAGTTGTCCTGTTGACATATCAATAATAATAATTGGGTTAGATCTTATTGATATCATAATTAGAATTTAATAAAGAACTTGATACAATATTGAGTATAACAATATTATTACAAACACAGTGACAGGAGTAAAGTAACATCTACACTGACGGATCCATAACTGAAACAGGCTTAGGATGCGGAGTATGCTCCAAAGCCCTCGAACTGAACCTAACTAAACCCCTTGGCTTCCAAACGGAAATTTCTGGTATGACCATCATTGCAGAACAGATAGTAAAAATATCACTCACAAAATCGTCCACCAAGAAGAGACAATGGAGCACATTATTTGTGATTGCACTCTCCAATATGCAGAGCCAGATTAGGCCAATCGTACCCATCCTTATAGAATAGATTACCCTCCCAAACTTACACATACAAACACAGATCCTTACCAAAAAAATCGCAATCCAAGCCAATCCGATATTGTCGAACGAAATCGTGTTCTGGAACGGATTCGGATTGTTGTCCGAGCAAGTGGTGTAGTACAGGTGCCAGTTGACGCAGTAGGCGTCGTCGTAGTAGAACTCGGGCATCTGTTTTTGTTCCCACGTCAGTTGGCAGGTGACGCTGCCGTTTACGAACGGCGGCAGGTTTAAACACGAATGCATTCCGGAAAAATTGCTTTTGCTGCAAATGTAATCGGTGTCCGGCGGTTTGTATGAACGTGATATACTGAAAAAGAAACAGGTTTTAAATAATGTAGATTTTCAGTTTCTGGAAAAAATTGTTTATTTACATTATATGAGTTTGTAGTAAAATTAATACAAAAATTGGTTTATACTTCAATAACCGCAAATCGTTACCCGCACAATATTGCATGCACTATAGATAATATTTTCGATATAATAATTTTCAGCCTTAACGTTCACATGTTACCACACTTCAAATATCGATTACGTAGGGAATGGGAACTCTCATTAGACTTCAAAGGTTTTGAATTAATTTCCTACCGCCGCTATCATCCAGTTTCGGATTTCCGTTTTACACTTCCGACAAAGTCACGAGGCTAAACTGCCTCATCGAAATTAACATATCGACATTTGGAAACAAATTAATTTGTGTTTAATTGACTTTACACGCGCAGATTAAAATAAATTTGAATGTTAAACTTGTTCCAGGATGTTTGAGAAAGGACTAACAGGTGCGAAGCAGGATATCCTGGACGACATTCGCACGACGTGTCGGAACTAATAAATGTCTTCTTGGATCCTAGCGAAAAGGAAATTGTATAATATCTAACACCGAAAGTTTGGTGGGATTTGTTTTAGGATTTATATGATTTTTCTTCTCAATCATTAGTAGATAAACAATGTCAAGAACTTGCATTAAATGGAAAAGTTCAGGTTTAAATTGAACATATAAACCCTCTTTTTCCCAATTAGCCCCACTAAACGCTTGGTTAAGTTTAAAACAATACCCAAGAGTTTGAAAAAACCTTCCTTTAATGAACGATTTCCTCACGGAATATCGACAACGTTACGGTAATTTAAGTCGAAAGATAAACTTGTTTATTCTCTACAAACTAGTTACTTTGAAATGGGGTTTGTCAAGAGTAGCCTATAAAGTTGGCAGTAAAAAGTCCAATTCAATTTTCCGACTCTCTATATACGACTGTAAAACTCTTAGGGATTTATTTTATTTTTGAATTTTACTATAAGTAGTAGGCAAAATGCAAATTGGATATTTCTGACACCTAGAGAGTGCAATTTATTATTTTCGAAAGATGAAATAATATTAAGATTCGGTAAATCAAGCTTATTTACAACTTTCTGTAAAGTTTAAAAGCCAGCTTAACCTCCCATAATTACTTGAAAGTTCCATTAAATTTACGGCCAGTATTAGAAAGTTTGTTGGCCTGCACTTTTAAGTAATCATAAACATAATGTTTTATGTTAAAATTATTCGTTAAGTTTTAATTGAGTCTACCAGTGTGTAATAATAAACGCCGAGAAATTAATACCCGAAGTCTAATGATGGGATCGATATCAAAACTGGAAAATTTAATGTGTGGGGCTCCGCTCGAGGATAATTAGAATTGGCTCGGATTTGGGAAAAACCAAACCAATTTATGTATAAATTTAGTTGGCAAATGTCTAACGTGAATATTGCATGCAAAAGAGTTGAAGAAAAGATCTGTCTGCTAGTTGTTTTTAATGTATGAGAAACCATAACACAAAAACTTAAAAATAAAAGAAAAGTGAAACGCTATTGCAGCTTTTGATTTATTTGATTCAGACAAAATTAGCAGACATAGGAGATATATAGAATCAGGCCCAATCAATAGAATCACGAACACCAATATTATATTCTAAATATTATATTGGAGAGATTTTAAGCCTCTTGATTATATACATATGTGTGCGAAAATCTAATGAATCGTATCCCAATAAATTATGAATTCATTACAGTAGCTCATTCGTCATACTTGAATCTTTAAGTTACAATTGAAATGAGAAATTCCTAAATACACACAAACACATTATTAACATTAATGTGTGCTGCTTAAAATCTCTCTTTATTTGCCTGGTTGCTTTCAAATTTTAGTCTTACGTTAAAGGAACGCGCATTACGTAGTATTCCGGTAACGAATCCCTGTAACAAATCAAAGCCACAACAATTTTAGCAAACGATGACGATATGATGATGATTGAGAGGTTTTGGTAAAAAGAGTATTTTATATAATTGGGATAATTATTGAAGCAGAAATGGTAGAGAATCTTCAACTTCATAGGGGTTTTCTATATTAAATTAAAATATTTTTAAACAATGTTAACCTTATCTGGAACCTAATATCTAGAACCCAGAGCAATTCCAAAATGGCAGTCTTGTCAGTTTGTGATCCTTGTTAAGTTTTCTGGTTAAAATTGTTCTTTATTTTCAGCGATTCAAGAGCCTGTAAGAATCATCAAATCAAATTTATTCATCCAATAAGCTTTAGAACTTGGATAAAACTGCCGTTATTTTATTTTCCGCAAAATCTATTGAAACTTTACTAAGTGAGTTTATGTTTCGATGTGAAAGGGTTATTTTAACTTTCGAATAACTAGACCAAGACTCAATACTTTTAATCCCTTAATACTCGTTTTACCACTCTCTAATACAAAATGAGTTTGTTTATTTGATAAAATACATGGGGTAAAAAAGCAAAAATAATTATTTTCTGTTATATCATAAGCATGATTCAAAAAAACCCATGCAACTTAATGATTAAATTATTTCTTTGGCTAGCTGATGAATATTATACATAAAATCTAATTAATTCACTTCAAGTTTGGTGCGTATTCCCATCTTCTCTCTTTTTTACTCAAAATGATTAATGAGGACCGCAAAAGGATTTAAATGTTTTTGCCTTCCGATTAAATTAGCAACGAAAATAAATCTCCCGACAACTTGCCAAAGAAAACCCATTTATATTTCCATCCAAATTAAACATTCATAATTGAGTACTTACTTGGGCCAGGGTACGTAAGGATAAAGGGCCGATATAAACATGCAACGTTGTCGTAATACGCCTTGCCAAAGTTGCACGCCGACGATGCCGAATATGAAAAAAACAAAAAAGCACAGCAGTAGGACGTTGCCTAACATCGGTAATGTATCTAGTAGTAACATCACTAGGATTCTCATACCTGAAAAATAATAAATTGTTAGTACTAAATATGTCTGCCAGTGTTAGGTAGAAAATTTAATTTAAAATTCAAATCCGGCAACGTTTAAATTTGTAATTTCCATTTTAAACGGACGGGGGCACCTGTTACTCAAAATTGTGTAGACTCCCCAGTTTAACATTGTACAGGAAAAAAGAAAAGAGGATTTTGTTCGCTCAATTTATACCGAGAAATTTGTTTTTTAAATGTAAATTGTTGATGTTTAAAGAGTATATGAGGCAAAGATAAAAATATCGTGAATCGTATCCTGATAAATTATGAATTTATTACAGTAGCCCATGCTTCATGCTTTAAACTTTAAGTTACAATTGAAATGAGAAATTCCTAAATACTTGAAACAAATTAAGTGTCAAATCAATTAGAAACATTGATTATTGTTAATATTAGATTATTTTTATTCAAATACCCACAAGATCAAGTAGATTTATTCGAGCTGAATATCTAAAACAAATATTACAATTACAAAATGTCAAACACATGCGAAACTAATTTCGAATACAACCCTTCGAAAACCG
The DNA here is from genome assembly GCA_917834065.1 of Ceutorhynchus assimilis. Classification (NCBI taxonomy): domain Eukaryota; kingdom Metazoa; phylum Arthropoda; class Insecta; order Coleoptera; family Curculionidae; genus Ceutorhynchus; species Ceutorhynchus assimilis. The sequence goes on from OU892285.1 coordinate 39,018,978, forward strand.
ATATTGTTCGGCTTGTTCGGAATTCAAATTCCTGAATAAGTTTTTGATTAATCCTGAATTTCCAAATATGTTATTGTCTAAATGCCAATGGAACGTATGTTTATTTATTATCTACTGAGATATTTTCCGGATTTATCTTCTCTTGAAGCGCTTATCGTTATTCAAAACCCTATCTTGTAATAGCTTTTTGATATTCAGTTGAGGGGAAATTTTGAGGTACTTTATATGCGGTTTATCGGTAAACAGGAAAGAGATTACTTTCAGTAGGTATCATTTAAAAGAGATTTATATTTTTTTGTAATATTAAATCACACTTCAAAATCTGGAAAACATATTTTATGCTTGGAAGGCACGAAAAGAAAAGAAAATTCTGCTAAAACAACCGAAATCAGTTTTATTTGTTACGACGGAGCGAATCTTGATCCCCTTGAGGTTCAAAACTCAATCAGACGTGAATATTTTCTACAGAATTTCGCTGTTTATAAAATGGAAAATGCGTCGTTTTATATTTTTAGCACAAATAAATATTTTCAATTATTATGTCTTTACCCGCAGGTTTCCTTAACGCAAATTGTATGATTCAAAAATTGTACATAGGATTGAGTTCATACTAACAAGAAAAGGTCAGAAACTCAATGAGCTGGGGAAGGAAAACAAAGTAACCCTACTCTGGGTTCCTGGACACATAGGAGTCGAGGGCAATGGATGCGCAGATGAACTCGCAAAAACGGGAACGGCCACTCCCTTCACTCGGCCAGAACCATTCTGCGGCGTCGGAAATGCGCACCTGCAAGAAATCCTTAAAAAGGAAGAGAACCGGCTAAGGAACAAACAATGGCTAGACCAACCACAACTCTGACAGGCCAAAGATCTACTGGGTAGCTACAACCAAAAAAGATCTGAACTGCTGGTCAATCTTAGCAAGAAAAGTCTCAAAACTCTAACCGGGTTTCTCTCGGGATATTGCAGACTGAATAAGCACCTACATAATCTGGGGTTGAAAGAAGGTTACACTTGCAGATTCTGTGAAGACGGTGAAGAAACACCTCACCATCTTCTACTGAACTGCGATGCCGTAAGCCGCTCAAGAATGAAGAACTTGGGAAGTCCCCTTATACAGCTGGAAGACATTCCAGCCCTGGAACTGCTAGACATCCTAAAATTCCTAAAGGACCCAGGACTAAAGGGGCTGCTTTAAGCAGGAAACCCGAACTTAGCAGCAGAAGGAGGGGTACAATAGATCAACCTTGGTCGCAGTGCAACTGACACCTCCAACACATACATACATACATACAACATGAAAAGGTTGAGGGAATGGTCAGAAACAGGAAAATACCAGTGGCGTACACTCGATCGACTTACGAATGGAGAACCATACGAAAATATAGAGAACTGTATGATTGTTCAAAAACTGTACATCCAAATAAGTGGAATATTGCGGAACTTATGGGTGTACCTCTGCGGAACGAGCGCAGCGAGTTCCCCAGCCATCTACTCACCAATATACTGTTGAACTATTCAAATAAGACTCTCACCTGAAACGTGTAGTTTTTGAATTGAGTTTGAGAATAACTGACTTTCAAGTGAGTGAGGTTAGTATCGCACTTGAACAACATATTGGTGAATAGATGGCTGGGTCCACTCATAAGTTTCGCAACAATCCACTCATTTGTAGGTACTTGAATAACTTGTCACATTATATTACTAGTTTGGTAAAGTAACCTTACTAATTCCTGTTGAAAGGCAAATTAACAAAAAGTGGATAATCTTACAAATTTTGACTTTATATAATAAGTTATTGTTCAAGTACAGATAAGTGGATTATTACGGAAGTTACGGGTGGATCTCTGCCATCTACTCACCAATGTATTGTTGAACTGTCCAAGTGAGAAATTCACCTGAAACGTGTAGTTTTTAAACTAATGAGAATAACTCACATTTGAGTGAGTCAAGATAGTATCGTAATTAAACAACATATTGATGAATAGATGGCTGCGGAACTCGCTGCGCTCGTCCCGCAGAGGTCCACCCATAAGTGCCGTAACAATCCACTCATTTGTACTTGAATAACTTGTCACAATATATTATTAGTTTGGTAGAGTAGCATTACTAATTCCTGTTGAAAGCCAAATTGACAATAAGTGAATAATCTTACAAATTTTGACTTTATATAATAAGTTATTGTTCAAGTATAAATAAGTGAATTATTACGGAACTTATGGATGGACATCTACTTACCAATATACTGTTGAAATGTTCAAATAAAACACTCACCTGAAACGTGTACTTTTTAAACTAATGAGAATAACTGGCATTTGATTGAGTCAGGTTAGTATCGTATTTGAACAACATATTAGTGAATAGATGGCTGGGTCCACCCACAAGTTCCGCAACAATCCACTCGTTTGTACTTGAATAACTTGTCACAATATATTACTAGTTTGGTAAAGTGACATTACTAATTCCTGTTGAAAGCCAAAGTGACAAAAAGTGGATAATCTTACAAATTTTGATTTTATATAATAAGTTATTGTTCAAGTACAAATAAGTGGATTATTACGGAACTTATAGGTGGACCTCTGCGGGACGAGCGCAGCGAGTTCCGCAGCCATCTACTCACCAATATACTGTTAAACTGTTCAAGTAAGACATTCACCTGAAACTTGTAGTTTGGGATAGTATACTATGTATAAAAATCAGGCTAAATGATGATGGTATAGTGGGATACCAAATTATTTTCCAGCATAGTGTCTATAGAATTAGCCAGAGAAAAACAAGCTGTAATTTGAATTTAGCGCTACAGCGGCAACCAATAGTGTTCAAGCCGCTGACCATTTGGCAACGCTGCTCAAAATGCCTCAAAATGACAGCTGACTTCAACAGTTCAACGACGTGTGGTGTCGTGTGAATCGTGTGACATGTGACATTGTCAAAGTAAAGAGTCATTTACATCCAAGGAGAATACACACTCTAAGGAGTGCTTATCGGCCTCGTTTTTGGTAATCGCCGCCATATTGGTTTTCAACCATTGCTGACGTCATAACTAAGTCGTCAGCTGTTTAAGCAGCCTACGTTAAGGCGAGAAAAGCCATGCTGGTTACGTCACAACTGGTTGTTTGGCGGGGGTAGGGGGGATTTATTACACACAGGCCTTATGAGGATAGGCCATCCTGTAGTAGTAGTGTGTATCATCCTTGATTTACATCCACTTAACTTAACGTACGGAAAGTTATAATTAACGTACGAAACTGAGAAGGTGTGTGTTTACAACAATGGTTTACAATGAAGTGTTAATTTTACTACGTGTAATCACCAATAACATTGATATAACAGACTAGTTCAATCTAAGCTGGTTCAAATTTTCCGTGTGTTACGTTAATTTTCTTAATTTTTAAGTGGATGTAAATAACTACATATAGGGAATTTATAGTCGTTCCTTGAGTCTTCCTCGGAGGTTGTGAGTTTAGAATGGACACTTGCTCCTATTTTGACAAATTAGTCATGTCAATTCTAAACATTCAAGGCTTCCTTAAGGTCTGAGAAAACTCTAAGGAGCGACTATAAATTCAGCCCATAAGTACATGATCTTCAACTCTTCTTTATCATTAATTTACTGTACGTTAAGTTGAGTTACGTGGATGTAAATGACACTTAACTTGTTTACGTTGTTTAATATAGTAAATTTGACGTTTCGTTCTTGACGGTCAATGTCAGTGCAAATTGCGCGTTCTCAAAATTGTGATATGTTGCCAAATTGGAAAAACTAAGTACGTCACGAACTTCTATGTTCACGTAGGGGCGGAGCTAAGAGGAAATTTAAAAAAAAAAGAATTCCAGTCTATTGTGGTTTTCACAAAGCAACTGATTACACTAAATAGTACGATACGTCGAGTATATCACTACGTAGTATAGTAGTTAAAAAACACTTGTATACTACCCCATTGATCGATTTTATCCAGTAAAGCTGAAATTTCCCAGAAAAAAATTTCAAGAAATTTTCAAAGGGCCCTTGAGATTTGGTTTTGCAAATTTTCAAACCTCAATATCTCGGTAACTGTAAAAGGTATCGAGTTGATTCTTTTACCAGATTGTAGCCCTCGTCAAATGCTGCAAAAAAGTCCCATACAATAATTTAGTTACAATGCTTAATTTCGCAGCTACACGGCCTTTAAGTTTTATGCCAAAATGTGACTAAGTTTCAACTTTAAAGCATTATATCTCCAAAACAACTAAAGATATTCAATTCAATCTTGTGCCATTTTATAGAGAATTTAATCCTCTGTATTTGTTGTAATTTAGATTTAATAAAGTTATAAGTGATTATTCACTAGCTTGTCAGGATTTGGAAATTTTTTCAGGACCAAAGATGAGCTTTTTTTGCTCAAGAGAAAATAGCTTCATTATGATGACTTGGGTGTTGTTTTCGTGCGAAAGTTTTATTTTTCGAACTTTGTCTATTTTCACAAAATGATCAGGTCCAAATAAGTAGATTAATTGATTGATTTAGAGCTAAAAAACTTGAAAATTCTACATTACTATTGCAGGAATTTGGAAACTCACATCCTTAATCGCTCTTCAAATATCATTATTGAATTTAATATCTTACTTCAACTTCCTTTATTCGATTTTAAAACTTTTGCTTAAACATATTTTAGGTAGTTAAATATTCACATCATGCTTAACAGTTTAATTTTGGTTGCTTTTCAAATATCGTTTTTGGATAAATGTTTACTTCGAAAGTAAACTTCGAAGCGAGCAAAGTTTTTCTCAATTAGAAATTTGAAACAGAAAACTTTGAAGAATTCTCCAGGAATACTTTGATATTAAATTCCAATTAATGGAAAATTGTGCCCAATTTTATATTGAAATTTCAACAATCAACAACTAAAACATCATCATCATTAAATTTTCTAATTCTCAGCCCACCTGAAGAGGTAGAGAATATTCATCTAATTACTTTGTTTCGTTTGTTCTTTGAATTTTGAAAGCTAAAAATAGACTGAAAATCTTTTTACCTTGTAACCGTAACGATCCTCGAAATGAAGTTTTTTTTTTTGTTTTCTCGAGAGATTTTATGAGCATAAGAACCTAATGTAATTTTGTATATTGTATAATATTCAATGTAAGCTTTAAACGACCTCACTTTTGGGACTAATAAACACAATAATAGTTCAACGGAAATATGATTTACGATGCGGAGCTTTGCAGCTGACAGCGTCTAGTTGGATTCCGCTCATTATTCCCGTTCTGGCAACATTTATTATTACTTATGTGCCTATTGTGTACGAAAAAGGGAAGCCTGGAAAGCCAACTCATCAACATCTTTTGTTGGCTTTCAATGTCAATTTTTTAGTAGGAATTGTATTTATAATTTATTCATGTATAAGACAATCCATCAAAATCCCGAATTTAATAAAAAATGTTGCAGTGAACATAAATAAAATTTAATAAAGACATGTGTGTGGAACCTTATATTTACAGTTCCTTTGACAGATATTGATTCAATTTTAACCTACCGTATTTTGCCACTATTTTATAGGTTGGTCGGATAAAAGATTGGTTTATTCGTCTGTTATTTCCGGGATTTTAGCTCCGGATACTTTTTCATTTGGATTCTATTCTACTGATTAAAATTTCTACTTTGAAGCCTAATTTCTCGATAATTTCTTTTCCATTCCAGGCTTTTGAATTTTTCTCCATTTTTTTACGGAATAAAATAAAAATTCTAGAAACTTTAGAACCTGAACTCTGAGCCATTGTTCCTGGATGTTTTCTAAAACGACTTTCCAGATTCCAAATCTTGAATCATTACTATGCAAAATTCCTGATTCTTCTACGAGAAAATTTTAATTTTAGGAAACTTGAAAATTTCTTTGTGCTTCTATGGATAAACTTCAGAGACTTTAGATCCTGAACTCTGAGCTTTTGCTGTGCAAATTTCCTAAATTTTCTCTAAAGACTTCTCATTTGACTGGGTGCTTTTATGAAAGCAACAAGATTTGCAAAAGCCAAGAACTTCTGATCCGTAGAATCTTTTTAAAGAAAAGCAGATTCAAATAATACAAGTTGAGAATTACCGAAACTATAACCAAAATTTCGAATTTCTGAGTTCAAAATGGAATTTTTTTTTTGATGTTGTTTACTGTATTGGAATGCAATGTAACTTTTTTTGGTTCTATAAAACACCCTTTACATTCATAAATGTAATTCCGTCGTAAATTCACGAACAATATAAATCCAAATTGATAATTTGTCGTCGCCGTAATTTGCGAAATAACACAGTTCAATTCGGAACATATATTTCACGTCATATTAACCGATAATCGAAACGTAATTAAAATCCAGGGCCCGAACAACGACTCCCCCCCCAGAGACGATTAAATACCGTTAAACGATTCAAACATTTTTTTGTCAGAAAATAAATACTGAATATTTAATGGAAAATTGTCCATCACATATAGCCGAGGTATTGTTATCTAAAACCGGGGAAAATGGGGTCAACGCACATACTTGTTGCACGTTGAAAATCAATGAGAATTGGGCTTGGGGGGAGAGAGAAAAGGAACATTTTAGTTTGGAGAATATTCATCACGATGCTGGAGCGTATGAAAATCAATTCAAAAATATTTCATATGTCTGATTGAATTTGAAACCTTAAAAGGATTGTCCCATCGTCTTGAAGCGTTTTTGGATTTGCTTAAGATCCATCTGCTTGATATTGTATAAAACAAACAGATCGAATATAAATTAGGTTGGCGTCACACTATGCAAAATAGACCTGGGGTTTGTTTGAGATCAACAGTTACAGGCGCGAGGGCCAAGATTTGAGTTAATAGTTTGGAGTTTGATATCCCTACTGTGATGAATAATTTATAATCTTGTGTTGATATTAGAGTGAAACAGAAACGGCAGAAGTTTCGATTGGGAATTTTCATCTGGAAAACAGCATCGAGATTATTCAGCTCTACAAATAATCAATTACGCTAACAGCATTTACACTAAGAACTTCCCCTAGAAGTTACCCTAATTTAATTCAACTTGCGTCTTATCGCTCGAACGGGAAATGGAAAAAGGTCGTCACGAAAATCCCCGCTTAAAATTGAATCAACTTGTATTTCAATTGAAAAGAAAAAAGAACATTTGTTGTACAGGGTGTTTTTTTATACAGGGTGGGGCACGAAAAACTTCCTCCACCCAGAGTTTCTCAGGTGTTGGGTGTTTAATCAAAAATCGCTCAGACACGTCAATTTTTGTTTTTTGAGGGACACATTTTATTGGTATTTTCACACCCTACCTGTCAACCCTTAAGTGGGGATAATAGGTACTCCCAAAATTTCAAATGGAAAGAGGCGTCAAGTGATATGTCATTTGGTAGCTATTTTCATTAAGATTATATCCCCGAAGTTTTAAGTTGCTACTATTTACCCTGCCGAAATGGCGGCTTGTCAAAGTTAGGGAAAATCAATGGAAAAATGCTGTGTTGTTTTTACCTGTTACCTACGCATAGGTGTTACAGGTAAAAACTATACAGTTTAGATTATCGAATGTAATACCACAAGAGGTTTCAGGATTACCGGATAATACTTTTACCTGTCACGAAACGCCTTACGCAGCTGTTGCTGGTGACGCGTTGAGTGTCAGGTAAAAGTATTATTAGGTAATCCTGAAACATCGAGTGGTATTCAAAAGGTTATATAACGAACTATACTTTAATACAAAATGAACAGGCGCGGCTCGTGAGTATTTCTACAGGTGGGTCAAATTTAGAGGGACTACCGCCGTTTTTCGAAAGTCAAGTCAATCCACTACTAGAAATTGAAGAAATAATTTCCTGAACAAGGGAAACCATTTTTGTGAAGCAGTTAAAGACTGAGATTACACAAAAAATGTAATCTTTGAGAATCAAATTGATTTTTTGGAGGGTCATTGACCGAATGACCTTACAGAGGAGCCGCGCCTAAAAATGAAACAATTTTTTTTCTATAATAGAATTTGCTATAATAATTACCATTAAGCGCGATAATCCCAAAAGGCTTATCACTTATTAAGCCTCTCGTGTCCTATTGGAATAATCTACAGTGAGTTGTATAATCGAAAAAAAGCATTTATCCTAACTTTGACATGCCGCCATTTCGGCAGGGTAAATAGTAGCAACTTAAAGCTTCGGTGATATAATCTTAATGAAAATAGCTATCAAATGAAATATCACTCGACCCCTCTTTTCATTTAAAATTTTGGGGGTACCTGTTACCCCCACTTAGGGATTGACAGGTAGGGGTTGAAAATACCAATAAAATGTGTCCCCCAAAAAACAAAAATTAACATGTCTGAGCGATTTTTGATTAAACACCTAACACCTGAGAAACTTTGGGTGAAAAGTTTTTCGTGCGCCACCCTGTATATTGACACCCCACCTGAGAGATTGCTCAATCAAATATAGATCGGGGCATTATAATCCTCAAGAATATAGAATGAAATATAAGGCATCCCATTTGAAAAACGCTGGAAGCATGCAAAATTTCACATTTCTGACATTCAAATTTTGTTTCTAACCATTGTTTCTAAAAATTCAGTTAAAACTGTACAACTTTTGTATTTATACTTTTCTTCTACCTGTAAAGGTAAAGGTTGTGGGTGGGGTGTCAATATATGAAAAAACACCCTGTACAAATAAGTGGATTATTGCGTAACTTATGGGTGGACCTCTGCGGGACGAGCGCAGCGAGTTCCGCAGCCATCTACTCACCAATATACTGTTGAACTGTTCAAGTAAGACATTCACTTGAAATTTGTAGTTTTTAAACTAATGAGAATAACTCACATTTGAGTGAGTCAAGTTAGTATCGTAATTAAACAACATATTGATAAATAGATGGCTGCGGAACTCGCTGCGCTCGTCCCGCAGAGGTCCACCCATAAGTTCCGCAACAATTTACTCGTTTTTACTTGAATATTTTGTTACATTATGTTACTAGTAAAGTAACATTACTAATTCGTGTTGAAAGGCCAATTGACAAAAAGTGAATAATCCTACAAATTTTGACTTTATATAATAAGTTATTGTTCAAGCACAGATAAGTGGATTATTGCAGAACTTATGAGTGGACCTCTGCGGGACGAGCGCAGCGAGTTCCGCAGCCATCTACTTATCAATATACTATTGAACTGTTCAAGTAAGACATTCGCCTAAAATGAGTAGTTTTCCAACTAATAACTCACATTTGAGTAAGTCAGGTTAATATCGTAATTAAACAACATATTGATGAATAGATGGCTGCGGAACTCACTGCGCTCGTCCCGCAGAAGTCCACTCATAAGTTCCGCAATAATTCACTCATTTGTACTTGAATAACTTGTCACATTATGTTACTAGTTTGGTAAAGTAACATTACTAATTCCTTATGAAAGGTAAATTCACAAAAAGTGAAAAAATCTTACAAATTTTGATTTTATATAATAAGTTATTGTTCAAGTACATACAAATAGAGTCAATTGTAACTTAACAGTCTTCATAATTTAGAATTGCTACTAAATAAAAGTCATTATGTTTTTGTTTGGTACTTACTTGGTATTCGATTGATGGCTCGTAACGGTCTAAGCACCCGTATGGTTCTAACAGCCGACAGATTGATGTTGTTGAAATTCGGCAGGCCGTATTCTACAGCACCCGCAATGACGATGAAAAGATCCAGCCGATTCCAGGAGTCGGCCAGGTACGAACCTGGCCCATAGGCACCCATAGCGATTATTTTTATCGTCATTTCCAACGAGAAAAAGGCGAATATGAACTCGTCGAATCTCTGGAAAATAATCTTCACATAAAATAATACAAAACTACCACATAAAACATTTAACGATTTAATACTACATAACAAAATTTCATAACTTTACCATACACGGTGGGCATTTATTCATTTAAATTTACAAACAAACTTTATAATTTTGCCCATTAAATATTTAAGCTTTGTTTGCCTAGTTTTCAGAGGATGAATGTACATACCTGTAAAATTCTGCATCTGTTGGTAATACACGGGTCCTTATCCACGCAAGGCTGGTACATGCCCAAAGTAATACAATTCAGCAAAATCACCATCATAGAGATTCGTTCGAACCACGTGTGATTTAAGTTAAGGAAATTATATTTCTTAAACCCCTAGATGATATATAAACCAATTAATTTCGCCCTCTATCTACTTGACATTTGCGGTCCGTATTAAAAGATCAAGGGGTGAACAAGGTGCTTTATTGTTCCCGATAGGCCTGACAATTGATCGAAGGGCCAAATTCGCTCAATATACTATTTATTTTTTACTTTATATTTGAGCCAAACATTCCGAAACGGTCCTTAATTAAGCCAAATTGTTTGACTGCCTATTTAAACCCGAGGGTTTAGACAACGTTGACACTTCGCTGTCGCTTTAATTTGCATGATAACAACGTATTCGTTACATTTTAAGAGGATCATTTCCTGTGTCTCGACTTTATGGATTTTGATAGCAAACAATCGTTTTTGTTTAACATCAAGTGAGCTATTATTATTGACTGTAAGTAAGTTTAATTTCGATTATTGGATCGATAGTAGAACGAGCAACAAGTTTGAAAGGAAAATCTCATTAGCACCTCTATTTTTGGTTCGTGTGACATGCAATCAGGAAAAATAATTATGGTAAAAGTTGACCCTTAGGATACATTTTTATTGCTAACTGTTTTGTGGGTGTTTATTTTTGGAGGATGTAAAGAAAAGTGATTTCGTTTAAGTTCTGTGTTGAGATTTATGCTAAAATCTGCTGGTGGTTTAATTGTAGTTTTGAAAGATGGGAGCACAGATTAACCCGTCCTAAAGATAGGAAACTTCCATGTTAAATGTTCGTTCGGAGCTGTCTAAAAATAACACATATGAGAGTTTCATGACTGCCAAAGCTATGCGGCGCTAGTATAGCAAAGCCACAAGCAAATGTCATCTGTGAATGAATGTAATTTGTCATTGTATTTGCCGTTTTTGCCATTAGTCAGCCGTTTGATGAGTGAGCTTTGACTTCTTAATATGTTTTTAACAAAAGATACTTTATATTACATGTGAACATTGTGGAAATGGTTTTAGTGATGGTATTTATTTGCCATTTTTGACATTCACTTAAAGTGTCATTTGTGCACTAATGGCCATTTGCGCAGCTATCACTTGAGGGATATTTAATCTAAGTGGAGCTTTGAATGTGACTTTTGTCTCTACAAGAGTCACATTCGAAGCTCTACTTAGATTTGGTATCCCTTAAGTTATAGCGGTGCAAATGGCCGGAAGACCCATAGCTAAGACCCTTCAACTTTTTAGTGTTATTTTTTCAATACGGTTTTCTGTTGTTGTGTTAAAGGCTGTTCTGTTAAAGAAGAAGATAGTACTGATATGTTGTTGTTTTATTTTCAAAAAATAGACTTTAATATAAGAGTAAATTAAGGATATTTTTCAACTTTTTTATTTCAATAAGCTTGATTTCATGATATATCATATCCATGCCAAAGAATTGTATTTTAATTCCAAAGGGGTTAATGTTAATTAGGGCATGATCGATGATTGTTTGTGTGTTTGTATTTATAATTTGAAATCCATTTCCAATAATAATATTTTCATGTTCATTTTTAATAGTATTCTGTTAAAGCAAGTCCAACCTCATATCTCCAATCACAAAAGTTTCCCCTGGTGAGTCTGTATAATGTTATTCAGGTCATTTATACCAACAAGGTCTGTAGACTATCACAACTTTTACATAATATGGTTTATTAATTTTCACTGACAGCCAATCACAATTCCAATTGTTAATGGATTTATTTACTTCAACATCATAAATATTCATAAACCAGATGAATTTTAATATACATACATATACATTTAACATATAGATGTTCCACTCCCTCGTGTAAGTCTACAGCAATGTTGCATTTCATAACCTTGTAAGTGATAGAACTTTGCCTCTTCCTGATAGATTCAATTTTTAGTGAATACCAAGACTTCAGGCTTCTTATGACTTTTTGGAAACATTCTGTGATCTTAATTGATTTCTCCTGCCCCGGCCTTTCAATGAAAATCTCATTTTGTTTTTTGGATTTGAAATTAAAATGTCACATCTTGCTGCATAAATATTTTCATTTAATCAACCCTTTGGGAAAAAAGAAGACTTTTTTTTTTGAAAAATACAGACTTTTTTGGTAATTTGTTATTTAGGAGGAGGTCAAAGACTTTGTTGTGGTAAACGAGATTGAAAAAGGGTCCAAGTAATTTTGTTGAGTTCAAACCAACGACTGGGACAAATAATTTTGATAAACCTATCATCCTTTTTGAGCAGATAAAATTATGAAAATTCATCTTCTACGAGTTTCTAAACTCTCATTTGAACCGTGCGATTTGAATTTCGATTCTCCCCACACTGCAACTATAAATATATTTTGAAGCATGTAAATGGGGGAAAGTTTAACTCTCGGGGAAAATTTGATATTTACCCTAAATTGTAAACAAATTTGTAAACATCGAAAAACTTCTCAGACAAAGTAAACTAATTTAACAAAGCATGTCAGAAACTCGAACCGGGATTTAAAACTATTAGTAAATAGAGTCTTTTCGCTCTGGAATTCGATAGAAAGAAACTTTTTTTTAAGTGGTTTTTGTGTGTAAACTTAATTAAGATTTTGTCTACTTTCAATATAGAAAAAAAATAATAATTTTATAATTTTTGGTCTTGAAACTAAAATATATTTCCATTTAATGAATAGTTGCACACAAAAGATCTTTAGAAAGTTTTGAAGATTTGGAAACTTTTATTAAAAACCTCGTGGGCAAATTTATCGAGAAGGAACCGGAAAACCCTTTTATGTTGCTTTTGTTTTTGAAAACTTTTCTACCTCCAGTAGATTAATTAAAACCTCCAATTTGAAAATATTGTACATTATTTAAAAAAAAAAAAAATGATTTCTCCCTAGAGCCGAACAAAGAAAAACAAGTAAATTTTGCGTTTCGAATTCTGGTAAAATGTTCGTTGAATCCACTAACCGGTTTATTATGCCTTGGAAAAGGGCAAAAAGGGAAACGATATCACCTTTTCTTATCCGCCATACATTATTTCAAAATGTTGCACCGAGAGCAATTTTCTGGACGAATTTAAATAAACGTGTCACTTGTGGTTTCACATTATTTTACAGACAGACGAAGGAAAGGAGTTTTCTGACGATAGATCAATTTTTAATTATTATGTTTTTTTTTTTTTGAAGGACATTCTACAAAGATAAAAGGACTTGTGACCTTAGTCATATTTATAGAATACCAACGCCACTTTTCCTATGATACTTTCCACATGTGTGTTCCAGATTAGCTTATCTGTAATTATCAGCCCAAGATTTTTATATTGTTTAACTTGTTTTAACACTAGGTCATTTATTTGAATTACTGGATTCATTTTGTTTGTTTTTTTCCATATAAACTGATTTTTCTAGAATTATACTGAGTTTGTTGTAACACAGCCATTTAGAATATTGATCGAGATCACTATTGATGCTTACTTCAAGTTCTTGTTTGCTCACACCACAGAAAACAATAACCGTATCATCACAGAATTTACAATATTCAGCTTTAAGGTCCGCAAACTTTAAATTTTGTATATGCAATAAGTACTCAAGAGGTCCAAGCACTGAACCCTGGGGTATTCCAACACTAACATTGGTTTCATCACTGAGTGCAGGAATGCTATAAGCACTGAAAAAATTGTACCAGAAAGTAGGGAATAATTGTACTAGATTGGCGACATTGTGTACTAACTAAGCGTCAAATTTTGAAATTTCAATACAAATGTAGGTTCTGTTAATTGGGGGTAAATATCACTTGTTTGAATGATAGAAATAATTAAATTTTTACATATTTAGTTATAAATCGACTACCGATTACCGTGATCGGCTGAATAACCGAATAACCCCCGATACATGACACACGTCAAGTCACAAAATAAAAAAGTGCGTGTGCGTTCGAAACAATAGGCAATTTTTCACGAGGATAATCAAGCATAATCTTATACTCAAATAAATGGATAAACAAAAAACGCTTCTAATACTGCTAATCATAGCTGCTACATTGTACTGTGCGTGCGCAAAATATTGTCAATGAAAATGAAAGATATTCCAAAATTTAGAACATTTGTTCGAAAAAAAAACACACTGCGCAGGCGTTAGGCTGTTTTGTTACACAACTGTTCGTAGAATATTAATCCCAAATTTTCGCACAAGTTTAGCCAATCAAGCTGTACGATTGTTTATCCATTTATTTTTGAGATCAGTGCTTATACTGGATTTACTGTATTCCTTTTACCCGTTGAGTTACTCGGAGCTGCTCAATGTCAAAAGCTTGAACGTTCTTTTAAAAGTGCGTTAAGCACTCTAGTCGTTCATAGTGCATCCCCCTTTTCCCTGATGCATCAAATTTGCGGGGGGAAGGGTGCAAGAAGCCCTTTTAGGTAATGACGGTAATGTTAATATTAAAAAATAATGATAAAATCTGAATTGTGTGTTTTGGAGGAGCTCGTTCTGTGTAACTCGATGTATAAAAGGAATACAGTAATTATGTGATATGTCAATTACGTCATACGTCCAAGTGTCATACTTCCCCACCATCATATTCTGGGATACCCAAGGATCAAGAACTTCTGTGAGGAGAGACGGAAAATCACCTTTTCTACATTTAAAATCGACGAAAAAATTAAGTCACTAGCACAGCCTGAATCGCAAGTATTTCATAAAGTCTGCGGCCGACATCATCAGTATAAGCTACTGATAGTGATGTGACTCGCAGGCCCAGAATTTGATAGAGAGGGAGTTAGGGGAGTATGACACAATTGACACATCACATAATCAGAGTAGAATTGCCTCATATTCGGAACGCCAAATCCTAATATAGAATTATACTTGCGTGATCCCAGCCCTGGAACATGTAACGCAACACCCAACTCACCAGTAATGAGTAGAGCTCAGAACTCGAGTACGGTATTATACAGAGCGAAGAGCGACACTCGTGTCGATACCAGTAGCACGAAATGTAATTCAAATTGTACTAGATTTATGAGAGAGGTACTAGGTGAAACGTGATTGTGTACTAGAAATAGCATCCCTGTTTATGATAGATCACCTTGTACGCCACAACTCAAGTTGGTGATGAGATGGCGTTCTCAAATGGACCAAGTTTTGCGTTCAAAGTCCTGACAGAGATATTTTTTCTTTAGAAATATCTCTCTTGATGGCCTGGATTTTCCTGCATAATTCCTGAAGAGAGGAATTCTTATCTTGACATCAGAGTCTTTGTATTTCACGTGTTAATTGTCTTATACCGATCGTGATTTGCATCATAATCTAGACTTAAGATCTTAAGCTCTCTACGTGCCTCAATGATGAACAATGTATGGGTGGTAGTCCATGGCTGTTTACGTTGAGTGCAGCGTTTCGATTGAGTGGTTTGGGCAGCTTATGTAAAAACATTTTGACCAAGAAGAGACAGGTCAACTATCTCTGTTGAAAAATTCCGCTTAGAATATTTCCAGCCTAAGTTGAAGCTTGTTACGGGATGATTTTTCCCGCACCAAAATAAAAGGAAATAAGCTTATTCACCTCTCTGAATAGCATACCTTCCTCAAGCCACTGTTTTCTATCCAATAGTTGTAGCCACACTTTTCATCAAACTTTTCATTCTTCCCAGAATCATTAAGTTAGAGGTTTATTAATGGAATTGATTTCCTGTTAGTAGAAAATCACAATATTTACACTAGAACAGCTGATTGTCTGATCCGAGTAGATTGTCTAGATTGACAGCGCTCCAAATAGAGTCAATGACCGGCACTAACTTATGGCGTTTCCGATTGGTAGATTCAGTGCGCACTGAGTATATTTGCATCCTTTTATTCGACCTGTAGAAGAAAAAGACAGGAATAGAAAAAATTGCACTAGTTCTGCACTAGATCTACCAATCGGAAACGCCATTAATTTGAATAAGTCCCATGCCCCAACTACCATCAAAATTCCCCAGTACCTTCCACCTTGGAGTTTTTGACAGAACCTTTTTAAAGGACATTGCAGGGACAAGCAGAGGTCATTCAGGTCGAGGACTTTTCACGATTAAGTGTTCGGGAAAATTCCTCAGGCACATTTTGCCGATTTTCTGAGTTGTCTAGTTTTCGCTCATAGATCTAGGGCGGCTAATCCGTTATTTTAGCACCCAATCGCCTTGTGCGGATTTTTTTTGTGAGTCGAAAAAGAGCAACGTGACCAATTGTTTGTTCCTAAAAGCCAAAGTATTTTGGTAAGTCGTTTTTCTTATTATTCTTTTCTGTGTTTCTCTATTTCCTATGTAAAAGCATAATTTTCTGTTAATTATATAGTTAAATTCCGAATATTGGACATACCTACCTATTGCGCCACGCCCTGTCTCATAACGTCCATTTGTTTCAGGCCTTTATTCTTCACCTTTAGAAGTTATGCTTTAATCTTTACCTTTAGATGTCACCTTTTATTCGTCACGCTTTAGTCCTTGACTTTCAGTAAAGAGTTATACGTTCAGCTTACTGTATATTTCAAGTAGTACCTACAATCTTCAGCCTCCTCTAGACCATTGAAAGCCTTAGTGACTTCTAGTTACTGAACTTCAGTGCCCAGGGCCAGGTTGCTTCTTGTTGCGGCCCTGATCCAGTCCCAGGCCATTGGAAACACTGGAAGATATTGATCCCACCTGTCAGGTTCTCCCCAAGAGATTAGGGACTACTCAGGTTTGATAAGTGTGTTGTATTGTCTTAATATCAAACCTTACCTACCCCTTGTTGGAGTAAATCACCACAACAACGCAGTTCTACTACAATATTAAATTACCCTTCAGATTAGATGTTGTTATTTCAGTTTCAATTAATTATTACCTTTGTTATATGAAATTTACCATTCAGGTTATGTACTATTAGGTACTTCAATTTTAAGTATTTATCTATACCTTTTATATTATTCCATAATATTAAATTTGCCCCTCAGGCTATTTATTATTACTTCAACTTTAATTATTGATCTATATTTCTCTTATAACTATCCCATAAATACATGCTGCACTACCCGTACCTGATTGTAGCAAAGCGTTTCACTTTTGTCCCTCCTTCTTGTTTATATTTCAGGTTGTGCTGCTATAGTTCCGTAGAAGTTTCCTGCTTTCGTTATATCGGTTGATTTCGTGTACTGCAGGGAAAAAGCAGGTGGCGCTTTATATTTAGTTATTTAATTAACCCACCCCCTCTCCGCATTGGAAGCTAGTCGGCAACCCTTTACACGAAATCACGTTTCTAGATTTCAGCCACCAACCAACTCTCTCTTCTCTTTTTATTTTTTTTTTCTTTTTAGTTACCCATTAACTTTCCCACCTCCTCAAAATCTTATCATTAACTTCTCCCTTACGTTTTGCGGGTAACAAAGTGGCAGTGCCCGTCCTGTCACGTAATAAGCTCACAAAGAAAGAATTGATAATCTGAGCCACAATCGAAACCAGGTACAGTTTTACAAAGATTAAGCCAAATATTATCCACTTCCTTTTTTTCTCAACACTAGAGTTCCATGGTTTGATTGTGTCGTTTAGATTTGGCAAGCTTATGCATGATGAGCATCATAAAGTGCTTTTGCAATCCGAGCCGTACCACCACTAAGGGCACCCAACGCACTCAATCCGACAAACAGAGATATTAGAACTTCCATCGTGTTCCAACCAAAATGTAATCTATTTGATTTCGATGTTAGGTTTGTTCCAACCTGTCAACAAAGCTATGTTTGTCTGGTGCAGTAGTCTCCCATTTGCTTTCTGCATCCTCATGCAGTTGCCAGATTCATCGTGCCCTGACCCTTATTTACTCCTCCAACCTAAGCTGTTGGTTGACAAGAGGGTATTGTTTATACCGGCAGGATTTCGGTTCCTTTCATAACACGCAGGATGAGAGAAATATTCTAATCCGCTCTCACACAGTGTTATATTTCATAGTCCAATTTAAAATAGCAAGCATTGTTGAGGAGAACAAAAAACAGACGTGAAATGGAGCTCTCTCCCCCATCATTCCATAAATGTAGTAGGGACTTGGCTGGAAAATTACAATGAAATCCTCCTCTCTTGTTGTTTCGTTAGACAAAGTAGTCGAAAAGCCTGGCGACATATATGTCGGAGGGTTTTATTTATTCAAACCGCCGGAAAGGAAAAAATATAAATGTCGCCAAACTGAATTTATTGAATTTCTTGTGTATTATTCGCACGTGCGCTACAATAAGCCGTCTTTTCCTGGGTTTCAACTTCTTAATTAAATTGCCTCTGGCAAACTGGAAAATATTTTCCTGGAGGTCCACGTTCCAGTAACTAATCACTAATCAGTAACGAAATGAATGATTTTTCGTTTATCTCTTCACATACATCGTTTTAATTCCTGTATACTTATCTAGAGCAAAACTCATCAATTAGTATCGCATCTACTCGTTCGATTAGCGTTCATTTCCCTTAAAAGCTAATTGGCATTTCTCGGATAATTTCCTTTTCGAAAACCTATTTGATGAAGTTGCCCTCTTTCGGTTCATTTCCTCTTTGCAAAACTGATTTTTCAACTTGAAGGTTATTGAGTTATACAGGCTAATGTCACTGAATCGGAATTAGAAATTCAATTATTATAGGATACTGAAAATGCGGAATCGTCATGGAGTCTAGGGCGGAATATAAAAATTTTATGGGTACCTAGAGGGATGCAATTTTCAATTTGCCAAAACTCGATTTTATTACTCAATAAAAAGGATATTTGAAGTTATAAGTCAAGGATAAAATTATTCCATAGATATTTATCAACTTTTCCCAAAATTTCTACCGTTGTGGCTGGCGCCTGTTCGACGACAAAACCTCCATTCATTATCTGAATTTCTGGATGTTCGCCCGCCATTTTTACTGCTGTTTTTATTTGTTCCACACTTCAGGAGGAGGATAAACTCATTATCCAGCAGCTTTTCTGAAGTTATAACACATTATGATATTAGAGGTTCAATGATTTCTTTATTTGTTATGTTCCCATTTACAAGTCAATCAACTTTGTCGTAAAAGTAAAAATTTCGAACAATGTGCTTTTGTCATCCTGATAAATCTTCCTTCGAGGTTTCACTATGAAAAGTTTTTTCATTTTACCAGAGATCGGGATCTTAATGAACATATAATGCCTCAATAACTTTCAAAAGGAAAAGAGTTTCTTTAATTATTATTTTTATAGGAAGTTTTAATTGGAGCAAACTGAATTTAGTTTCAGAGTGATTTTAAATGCACTTAAAAGTTAACAGTTACTTTCCGTCTCTTTCCACATGCGGATTTATTTATTTTTCTCCCCCTATTTCTAAACCGAAACCCAAAGCTCGAATTTGTGTAAAATAAAGTAAGAGAAAAGAGCAATATATTACTCTTGTTTTTTCTTTCCTCTAAAAGGAAAAGTAAATAGGAGTTTCTCTCGAGACATCTATTGCAACAGGTTGACAGATTAAGACGTATTTTTGTTCATTTCAACTTCTTTTCCGAGACGATTGAATCCAAGTGATTGGTCGCCCTAGAGGCAAATTTAAGTTAATTTTGCACATACATATATGGAGGGATTATTTTAGAATTTAAATACTAAAAGCCGGCTTAAATTCATAAAAATATGGAATTTCCCGGAGGGAAAATTCAAAATTTATTATTATATGATTTAAATGGGTTATTTTATTAGTTGAATTTGCTTGTGTGTGCTGAATTGAATTTATTGAAATCGAAAACTTGAAAATATTATGTGGTATTTACCATTTCAAGAGTATAGAATGATTAGAAAAGTGATCAAACTTAATCCATTGTTACTTGTTAGAAAACTCTTTTCCTTCATCAAATTGTAAAAGGATGCAATATCTGAGGATTACAATTTCAAAAGTATTATATGTATATAAATATGACTAGGTTAGGTTTCTTGTGAGTGGTCCACTGCGACCTACGGTCTATTATGACTTACTCCGAATTATTATTTCCCCCATCAGTCCAACCCTTCTTATAAAGGTGGAGATAAGTATAGGGGAAGCATGCTTTATGTATTCGGTTCGAACAGGTGACTCCCCGAAAACAGCATGCCTGATTCTGCCTATTGCCGGACACGTGCATAAGACGTGTTCTGCAGTTTCGTCCTCTTCCATGCATAGGCGAGACTTGGTACTTTGTGCTATTCCGATCCTGTGCATGTGATAACGGAGTCTGCAGTGTGCAATATACAGACCCACCAGTGCTTTGAGGCTCTTCCTTCCCATTCCCAGAAGTATGTCTTCCCCCCTTCTGAACAGGGTACAAAGGATTTTGCATGGTAGTCTCGACCAATATTGTTTGGCCTCTGTATTGGCCCAGGTCGAGATTGTGAGGTTAGCCGTATTCAGGGCTATTCTCAGTACTGGCTCCGATCCAATGAAGTTAAGCTCCGATTCAGCTTTTGCAAGTTGATCCGCTTTTTCTTTGCCTTCTTGTCCGGTATGTCTCGGGATGCAAACTAGTGAAACGTTGTTCTTTTCCCCTAGCTGGGTCAGGGCTTGTGTATGGATGCCAGTGCTTTTAGCTCAGCTTGGCTATCAGAAAATATTTTTATCGACTTGTGCGTTTGTTGCTTTTCCAGCAGCTTTTTCGCGCTAAGCTCACTGGCCAGAATTCGGTTTGAAATATGGATGCGTTTTTGCCAAGGCTGACCGAAATTTCCAGCCTTGGTTTTTCACCATATACCCCTGTTCCGACACCATGTTTACTTTTGGAGCCATATACAGGCAGAGATCTGCCCTCAATAGCTCGGTCCTGTCGCTGGCCCAAAGCTCTCTGTCGGGAATCATTGTTTTGAAGGGCAAACCAAAATTGGTTTTCTTCAGAAGGCATGCCGAGAGTGCCGTATCGATTTATTTCATCCACAAGTACCGTGTGTTGCATTGCGCTACTCTCCTCCAAAGTGCTTTTTGAAGCATGGTACAGCCAATAGGTTGACTTCATTGCTTTCCTCTTCACGTATATATGGAGTGGAGTCAGGTTTTTGAGGACTTCCATAGCTGCTGTAGGCGTGGTGCGCAACGCTTCCGTTATCGCCAGGCAAGCTATTCTCTGCAGTCCGCTAAGTGTGGCTTGAACCTTTTTCTGATTCGCCTTGCCCCACCATACTACAGAGCCATAGGTTATCATTGGTCTGATAACCATGGTGTAGATCCAGTGAATCTGTTTTGGAATTGTTCCCCAGGTCTTTCCGCAGATCCTGGGGCAGTTCCAAAGCGACAATTTTGCCTTTAGGCTTAGTTTTTCCAGATGAGCGTTCCAGTTTAGAGTCTTGTCCAGTATGACTCCCAAATACTTTGCTTCATTTGAGAATGGTACTAATTCTCCCCGAATAGTTAGGGGTGCCAAGTTATCAAGTTTTTTTCTCCTGGTGAAGGGTACTATGATCATTTTGCGAAGGATTGATTGTCATTTCTTCTCTCTCGCACCAATCAAGCACGCAGTCTAGCACCTCTTGGAGTGCAGCTGAGACTCTCGTCTCAGAACTACCCTTGGCTATTAAAACTAGACCCTTCACAGTTGTATTACGGCCAGGAGGTTATCCACCAGAAGTGACCACAGAAGCGGAGAGAGTACCCCTCCCTGCGGACAACTCTTGGCGGCCCTGAATCTGACCGTTTCCCCCTGTACAGAAGTCGTAATCACTTTTCCGTTCAGCATGGTCCTAATCCAGTTACAAATTAGCGGGTTGATGCTTCTAGATTTTATTGCGTCATAAAGGGAGCTTGGCATCGCATTGTTGAAAGTTTCCTCTATGTCCAAGAATTGTGTTACCGGCTTTTATTTCGAAACCGGTAACCGGCGAGCTCGCGATATTCATCGACTTTCTTGTGCGCGAAAACGGATTAAAAAATGTGTGTTCGTGTTTCGTGTTTGGCGAAAAGAGAGAGACTGTGTGTTTCGCCGTCGCTTGGCTGTACGAATCGAGTGTTTTTCGTACCTTTTTTTGTCGACCTCGGTTCCATACCGAGGGCGCTGGTGTTCCTTACATAGGAGGCGCTATACCTATTTGAATTTGTGTGGTTTTTCAAAATGAGCAAAATTCGCGACTTTGATACTCTTGAAGAGATGCACGTACATTTTCCGCCCACTCAAAACCAACGTTTTGAAAATCAAAAATCAAAGAGAAAAAATAAAATTGAGTAAAAAAAAATAAAAATAAACTAAAATAAATTAGGTAAGAATTCTGCGACGACACAAACATAGATACATTGGTAAGGTTTGGAATCTAACCAATTGGTAAAGGACACAGCTTAACAATAGGACGTTTAAACAGTCCTTGCTGGGTCCTTAAGGTGACCACCCGAATATGCCCATCTGGTCCGGGATGTAGCTCAACAACTCGGCCAAGGGCCCAATGAAGGGGAGATTTCGTTTCATGTTTGATAATTACGAGTTGATCTAAAGTTATTTTCGAAGGATTTTGAGTCCATTTTGAGCGTTGCTGCAAGGTGTGGAGATATTCATCCTTCCAGCGTTTCCAAAATTCTGCGTTCAATCGTTGAACTAATTGCCACCGAGACAAAGTGTTCAATTTGAGATGGGACAAATCAGGGTCGGGACAAGAATTTAGAGGTTCTTGGGTCAGAAAATGTCCCGGTGTTAATGGCTGCAAGTCGTTTGGGTCGGAGCTCTGGGCACATAAAGGCCTGGAGTTCAAGACGGCTTCCGCTTGAGCAAGGAAAGTGTTTAGCTCTTCGTAAGTGAGTCGCTGATCACCGATCACTCGATACAGATGAGTCTTTACCGCTTTGACGCTGGCCTCACTCAAGCCATTGAAATGCGGAGCAGCTGGGGGATTGAAATGCCAGAGAATTTGAAGATGATCCGCAGCCAATTGGGACATTTCTATCAGCTGAGTATTGGCACCCACAAACGTCGTTCCGTTGTCACTGTAGAGATGGGTTACCCGCCCACGCCGAGAAATAAAGCGACGGAATGCCCCAATAAATGCCTCGGGGGTCAAGTCAGAAGTAAGCTCAATGTGCACTGCCCGGGTGGCACAGCACACGAAGACACATATATAGGCTTTTAGAACCTTGGCGCCTCGATATCTTCCCATGACTATATTAAAGGGGCCAGCATAATCCAGAGTGGCATGCGAAAAACATTTAAGTTGGGAGATTCGAAACGAGGGTAGGTCTCCCATATACGGAGTATACGCTTTTGGTCTGAGACGAAAACATCTGATGCAACGGGAAAGCACAGACTGTATCGCTCTTCGGGTAGATAAAATCCAGAATTGCTGACGCAAGCAATTGATGCAAGCGTTGATTTGCTTAACGTAAGCTAGCCGCCCTGACGGGGTTTTGCCTAGAAATTGAGGGCATTGCGATAATGAATGAAAAGGTTGCTGGCATAATCGACATTTATGCCTAGCAGGATCCTGAGGTGAGGACTGAGCAGCTATATTAGCGATATTTGGGATTGATTGCGGGTTATTTTGTCGTATTTGAGAGTCGTGAGCATTTGATTCAGTGTTCGCTACTAGACTTTGAGTTCCTGAGTGTCTAGGCGTACCAGAATAGTTACCAGACTTCAAATTACTTTGGTGATATGAGTTTTGAGGTTTTTGGGACCTGTTGAGATTCATTGGACATAGTGAACTCATTTGGACTGATTCGAGGGCCCTACAATGACTTTCGAGATAAGTGGGAAGCTGTAGATAGGTGGGTAACTCAATTTTGCTATGCTCTATTTCAAATGCCGTTCTTGTAGCTGAGTCTAGCCTTGTAAGCAGCATATTGAAAAGAACAAAACTCCACTGGTTGGTTGGAAATCCCAACACCTCGAGCGCGGCCACATTTTCATTAAAAGTATCCAGTAGGTTTCTTAAGTCTTTGGAAGAATTTGTTTTTTGAGTGGAAGTATTATTAATTGCATTCCAGTAGTTTGTAGCTAAATCCCGTTTATTCTGATAGCGATCTGTGAGATTTTTAAAAGCTATTGCATAATTAGCATCCGTAGTAGGAATGGACTTTATTAAACTAAGGGGCTCACTCTTTAATAATGAAATTAGATATTGAAATTTGGAATTGTTGGGGAATGTAGAATCATGTACCATGGATCTATACATGTCATAAAATGTTGTCCAATTTTGTAAATTGCCATCAAAATTCGGAATAGTTAATTTTGGTAACTTCGCGGTGTAGCTTGCCTGGTTTGATTCATTTGGCGCTAAAACATAACTACCTGGTGTGCTACTAGGTGGAAATAATTCAAAGTAAACCTGTTTTGACCCAAAATAATAACAATCTGCGTCTTTTCTGACAGCATCCTGCTGGTCATATTCCTTATCATCAATTATACCAATGATTTCATTATGATATTTTTGAAAATCAGAATAAGATTCTTCCAAATTCTCAAACCTTACTTTAAGCAGTGCTTTTTGAGAGTCACTAATTTTGGCTTTTTGTGCAACCGTGTACGTTTCTGTGATTCGGCTAGCACAGACGTAACGTTTTTTAGTTAATTTTTTGATAAGCGCAGCGTTTGCCGCCTCAGTTTCCGGCATGTTGATCGAAATGTCAAGAAAATAATTGAAAAATTAAGAAAATCTTTTTCAAAGCAAAGAATCTATGAAAATTTGTAAAATGTTCTTTAACAAGAAAATAATAATTAAAAATTGATTAAACTTCATCTATCTTTAAAAAATCATTTTCCTCCATCTAATTGTAAAGGGCCCCATACACTACGATGAAACACGACGGTTTTCATCGCCACGATGAAACATGTCATTTCAAAACCGAAGTGTGTGGTAGAAAACCGTCGTGTTTCATCGTCGGTTTAAAATTCAGTCCGAGTTTGATTTTTGGCACGACGGTTCAATATTTCGTACACACGAACGGTTTTCTACCACACACTTCGGTTCTAGAACGGCGTGTTTCATCGTAGTGTATGGGGCCTTAAAAGGATGATTTCAAAAATGTATATAAATATAACTAAGGTAACAAGACTTTCATATAAGATATAAAATATATTCTTCAACAAGAAAATAATAATTAAAAATTGATTAAACTTCATCCATTATTAGAAAACTCTTTTCCTTCGTCGCTGTGCAAAACAATGTGAAACCACAAGTGGCACGTTTATTTAAATTCGCCCAGAAAATGGCCCTCGCGGTGCAACATTTCGAGATAATGTTGTGTAGCGGATAAGAAAAGGTAATATCGTCCTCCTTCTTGCCCTTTTTCCCAGACACAATAGACCGCTTAGTGGATTCAACGAACATTTTAGCAGAATTCGAAACGCAGAATTCACTTTTTTCCTTTGTAAAAACTTGCTTTTGTTCGGCTCTAGGGAGAAATCATTATTTATTATTTTTTTTTAAATAAAGTATTTTCAAACCGGAGGTTTTAATTAATCTACTGGCTTTTATATGGAGGTAAGGAAGTTTTAAAACAACATAAAATGGTTTTCCGGTTCTTGATAAATTTGCCCACGAGGTTTTAATAAAAGATTCCAAAAACTTTTTAAAGATTATCCTTTACAACTATTCATATATTTTAGTTTTAGGACCAAAGTTATGTTTATTTTTTTTTCTGCATTGAAAAGTACACAAAGTTTTAATTAAGTCTACACACAAAAACCACTTAAAAGAAACTTCTTTTTATCGAATTCCCGAGCGAAAAGACTCTATTTACATTTTTAATAGTTTTGGTTCCCAGCTCGGAGTTTCTGACATGCTTTGTTAAATTAGTTTACTCTGTCTGAGAAGTTTTTCGATGTTTACAAATTTGTTTACAATTTAGGGTAAATATTAAGTTTTCCCGAGAGTAGAACTTTGTCCTATTTACATGCTGCAAGTATATTTATAATGTACGTATGCTGGTTGCAGTTTGGGGAAAATGGAGAATTCAAACCAGACGGTTCAAATGAGAGGATTAGAAACCTGTAGAGGATAAATTTGCATATTTTTTTCATAGTCTAACGGTTTGTACACTTTCAAGTTGAACTTTATTTTGACTCAGTCGTTGGTTTGAACTTAACTAAATTACTCGGACCCTTTTTCAATCTCGTTTACCACAACAAAGTCTTTGACCTCCTCTGAATAAATAACAAATTACCAAAAAAGTCTGTATTTTTTTTTTTTTTTTTTCAAAAGTCTTCTTTCTGCCCAAAGGGGTGATTAAATGAAAATATTCATGCAGCAAGATGTGACATTTTAATTTCAAATCCAGATAACAAAATGAGATTTTCATTAAAAGGCCGGGGCAGGAGAAATCAATTAAGATCACAGAATGTTTCCAATTTTCCATGAAATTGTTTCTGATTATAAATCCTTTACGAAAAGTTCCAATTTGGTGGATTTTCAATTAAGGCTTGCAAATAAATACAAAAACCATCGTGTTTTAGTGTCGAGACGACGTGAGTGAAAGTGACGCTGATAGATGTCCTTATTTGTTCGAGGGTCAGAAAGTTTGATGCTATCGGGTGTTTTTATTTGTGATTTTTCCAATCGATAGAGCAAGTCTAAATTTGGTGAATTGGAACTGGAATTCTGACATGTGCATGAATAATTGCGAATATTTTGACTGAATCTTCTCGGGGTTTACAATAATACCTTCATAAGTTAATACATGACCAAGATATTCAATGTTTGTAGTGACAAAGGTACATTTCTCTCTGTTAGCTTGTAGGTCAAGTCGTTTAAGTGTTCCTAGAATGTTTCTGATAACACTAGCAGATCATTCAAATATGCAAATACCATGACATCAAGACCCCTGTTAAATTAATCCCTTTGGAATACAGCCGGAGCGTTTTTAAGACCAAATGGTATCCTTTTAAATCTGAAAAGACCAAAGGGGGTGACAAATGCCGTTTTACCCCGATCCTTTTCTTCTACTGATATTTGCCAAAGGCCGGACTGTAAGTCTATATTATTATGTGGATATGTACTTCGTCTGTTTTGTTCCTTGTAAAAGGTCATTTCAACACACAACGACAAACACTTTACTTTCAATAGTCATGTAAATAAAATCTCACAAAAATGCTATTTACGTCTCAAAACCCTTTTTGAGTTTAGAGATTTGTTACCGGTAGCAACTAAAAAAAATCTAACAGAGTCTCTTGTTTTGTCAATTCCTGGATATCTTGATGTTGTGTATGGTCCTTTTTTAACTAACTTTAATAAATACCGTATTCAAAAAATACAAGATTTGTGCACAAGTTGTCGCGCAGAGATCATGTCAGCCAATCTGTCACAGACACCTTTCATAACAACATGGGAGAGAGAAGATTTTTGCATCTCTGCTGCCTGATTTATAAAATTATAAGGAGTTCTATTCCTATGTATCTCCTCGAATTGATGGTTAAGCGAGGTGATATACATCAATTTAACACACGTAATAGACAAATATTATTAAATATTCCACAACATCGCTGTGAACTATTCAAGTCGTGTTTCACCTACTTGGTAGCACACACATATAACTTTTTTCCACAGATGTTTTCATTGAATATAATAGGATTTGGGAATAGGGTAAAAAGTGAAATACGAGATAAGCATTTATGTCTTTAATGTAAATAATTGTATCCCAATGGGGGTTTGCCACTGCCAGTATAATCATTTCAGGTTGTGTAATTATTGTTATTCAAGGTTTTATATTTTATACGTTTTATATTTCATGTTTTATATTTCATATTTTATACATTTTATTTTATACATTTTATATTTTATACATTTTATGTACTTATTGTGATGATTATTGTGATATTTTATTATATCTTTACTTGTTTTAGTTAATAAGTGATATTAAATTATTGAATTGGTGGTTATTAAAAAACGCTTTTCTTTGTTCTCTTGCTCTTCTTTGTTCTCATCAATAAACCTATTTTTATTTTATTTTATTTTATTTTATTTTATTTTATTTATTCGGGGCATTGGATACTTGTCGCTAATAATTGTAATGCTATTGAGCTTTTGGTAGTCGATACACACTCTGATTTTACCATTGAATTTTGACACCATGACAACAGGGGCAGCTCATGGGCTCTCACATTCTTCAATTATGTCGTTAGAAAGTTCTACCTTTAATATTTCTCGTTTGGTTTTGTTAAGTTGTAGTAAAGAAATTGGAATAACATTAGGCTGGGGTTCTAATGTGCAATGTGGCAAATTTCGTGGCCTTGAAGACTTGTGAATTTGCTCATAACATCTCCTTCAGTTGATTTCGCTCCTCCAACGTTAACATAGTTCCTTCATTAGTGCTCAGAGAACTAAAGTCATTGATGACCGGTGAAGTTGTTCCACTGGATGCAACCTCAACAATCTCCGGAAAAGTATATTTATTTTGGGAATCAGCTCCAAATTGCCAAGATCGGTTTGATGGGTCCAGCACAATGTCAAAATTTCTTATAAAATAGGCTTCAAGTAGGGTGTATTCAGGTATCCAAGTAGTAAGTTTGTCAACACTGTATGGTCCTCTATGTTCACATCTGTAGAAAAAGTAGGTACCTTCCGAGTGGATATGCTTCCATCTGCTAATATAATTATAAATTGTTTCATATTTTATTTCTGATGATTTCTCAACATGGGTTTTATAAATCTCGAAAAGTCGTTTTCCTGCAATAGTCCTTGAGGCTCCTGGTCTGCATAGGCAAGCCCACTTTCACCAAAAATTATTATTGGAAGAATAGGTCTTGACCGGCTTGGAAGAATCACTTGGGACATTGATTCCAAATAGTGTGGCTAACTTTTCTGGCCCCACGTTGGGCGCCAATATAACAAATCACTGTGATCATTTAATATGACTACTTTATTTCGCAGAAAACTCAACATAACATTTTTTAAATTATTTTGATTGATTGATTGTGGCGATAGGTAATAGGTGATATGGAGACATAATAAATATGGGTTTGATATAAGTTAAATTTGTTATTGATGGCTCAACAGCAGGGACGTAGCAAATCAAAACCGGGTCCTGGTGCAAGACTAGAGCACTGCGGGCCCCCTTCACCATGGGCATCGGAAGTTTCAAATTTTCAAATTCATTGACTGTTTGAAGGGGGCAAAATGGCTCATGGCAAATTCGTAAGCGAGAAATTTTTGGGAGGTTAACAGACGATAGCTATTTTTGTAACAAATAGGAACCTAAAATGAGGTTTTTCGGCAACCGTTCTGAAAGTATATACTTTTCGAACGCGTTTTACTTAAGAAAGTATGCCTTTTTAAGCCTAAGCCGGAATGTGATTACTTAGGCCAAGAAGTGATTATATACTTTCCGGGGTCGTATTTTCGAATATTCTCGCATACGAGATTTGATACGATTTCAAATGCTCCAGATTTAATTTACATTGCTGTCAATCAAATTTCGTGCACGAAATGTACTCGAATGAATTCGAAAATACGACCCCCGGCCTAGTCTGGAAAGTATGCTCTTTCCGGCCAAAACATAGTAGTATACGTAATAATACTCTCGGAAAGTGTTTTTTCGAACTTGCAGACTGGAATCTTGTCTACTCGTCCAAAAAAACAGTACTTTCCAAACTCTTCACGCAATATACTACTTTTGATGAGTCTTATAAACTCCAAAAATTGATTGAATTTCGTTGACAAAAATATAAAGTAAATGTGGCATTAAAAATTTGAAACTGATTACGCATTGGCATTGTTGTGGCAAGAACGGCAGGTAAATTTTTTTCTGACTGCTATAACGACTTTTAGGGACTAGGACGAAAATTTCGAATTGAAATGAGTCCGTAAAATCCTTGCGTAAAATAGACATTTTTGAGAGCTTGACAATTGACAATATTGACACGAGTAGTACGAGTACTAGGAGTCAGAGGACTGACTGAAAAGAAATCTGTAGAGATCGATATTACAGTTTTCTATTTCGGTTTAAAATTGCCAAAGCGAATATTGCTTGGGCGGGCGTAAAATGATTTTTTATATATTTTTTTGATTTTCTTGCATGTTGTGTCCAAAAAGTAGCAGGACACGCCGGGCCCCTTCGGGGCCCCCCAAGTAGCACATAATATTGGGTAAACATCGTTTTTCAGTTGTGCCAATATTTATTTATTTTTGTTGCTAAATCAACACAGTACCAATATTGGGGCAACGTTAGTTTTAACTATGTGGAAACAATATTTAAAAATAATCTTGTACCATTATTGTTTTCGTAGATTAATTAACTTTGCAGTAATTTGAATATTGGCCCAAGACTTCTCACTACAATATTGATTTATGAAATATTGGCCAAATATTACATTTTATATTATCGAAACAATATTGTAATATAATATTAATTCAATATTGGCATTCAATTTTTCATTAATATTTAAATTCACTTCAAAAACTTTGTACGCCCAATATTTATTTTCAATTTTTTCACAATATTGATACTTTTTGAAAAGCCCAATGAAGGGCCAATATTTACATACTAATTTTTACCAAGGTTAGATTTTCTGAATAGAAAATGTTGGTCCAATATAGGGTATTCAATGTGCGCACTTGGTGTGCCGACCAAAAAATAGATGGAGACTCTGTCTTCACTTTACCTGTCTTAAACCTGGTTCCCGGATGAAGCCAAAAATTGGTTGTTTTCTCTCTGCGGGACTTAACCGTGCTGATGAGTTGTGATACAGCGAAACGGGTCCACGGATGATCCGGCAGAGAGAAAACACTTCTCAGTCGGTTCTTATAATTGGTCCATTACCCTAATTAAATATAATATAAAGCCAAGATTTACATACGTCTTCGGGCCAATATTGGTAATTTCAATTGGCTCTATATTGCATAAAGTTCTTGATATGATATTGATTATTTCTTTTTGGGCCAACATTTGGTTACGTTATTGTACCAACGTTGGTATTTGTTTTGGGATATATATTGACATACGTTCTTGGACAAATATTGCAGAATGTCCACATATTTTATTGAGCCAACATAGAGAATCTGACGGGCCAATAAATTGTAGTTATTGTCCCAATATTGGCCCAACATGGGAGTGCTGCTTGGGGCCGGGCCCTTGTGCGCGGCACTACTTGCACGACCTGTTGCTACGTCCCTGCTCAACAGTTTCTTAATTATTGAGCTTCAAAGTTTAGTTTTAATCAAAATTGATACATAAATTCTGAAACTTTTTGGCGGTCACTGTATGTGAACTTTTTTTTAAGTTTGCAAATATATACCTACAAAAACTGTCCTGGAAAGTTAACTTTTTGCTCCAGCATTGGAACTGCAAAAAAATGAACGACGTGAGTGAAAGTGACGCTGATAGATGCCCTTACTTGTTCGAGGGTTTAATGCTGTCTATTTTTAAGGTAACATTATTTTCTATTCATAATATTCGATCTTAAACAGATTTTTCCAATCCAAAATGCTTATTTTAGTAAAGTCTTTGGAAGGTTTTTAGGGCAAAACCAAAAAAAAGATATACGAAGAAAATTTCCACCTCGAACTTTAGCGAAAAGCAAAAGTTTTACTTAAACCTTGGCAACAAGTCGAAATATACGTTTCTCTAACATAAAACTTTCTATGCTACGAATGCAATAAGTAAGGCATTTTGCACGAAACTAAGTTTTAAATTCAACTGCCTTCAGGAAAAATAAAGTATGTAATATTTAAAGTAGTGACACATCACTGCTTGATCCTTAAATTATGCTTGATCAATTCACAAACTCAAATGAGTATACAGGAAATATAAGAGAATTTTGAGTTTTAAACCCATTTTTAAGGTAGTACATTTAAGTGGCGCCAGGTATATTTCAATAGAAACTAACCGCTGATTAATGACTATGTTTACGTTGGTGCTTCAATAGAGCTGTAAAAATTTCCATAGGGACGCTACCAAAAACAAATTGCCAGCCCTAATAACTGTAAAATCGGCGGCGATAACAATGCCCTAGCGGGATCTATTTCCTGGAATTTTATATGTAAAAATAAAGACTTTTTATCCGAAACACTCCCACACTTTTTATCGATAGTATGAGGCCGTTTTTCTCCCACAACGATACTTTATTGCCTATGGATTTTTATTTGCCACGAGAATTAAACACTCTGGAGAGAAGGAAAATAAATGGCCAGCCATGTGGGAATTTGTAGGATACATTTGATGCATTAACTCAATATTACATTGTAGAGTGTTACAAGTAGGTATGTAGATTTCAATTATAATAAAGCTCCTAGACGAGTTCTGAATTTATTTAATAAAGTCAAACTCCATACTCGAAAGTACATTAATGTAATAAAAATTCCATCAAAACTTTTGTATACTTTGTATGATATTTTATGAGGCGTTTTATACCTACGCCTGGAAAAAATTCAATTTCGTATACGAGATTTATGTATATATTTTAAGGGAGGATGGTGTGAATCCGTACACGTGACAATTACTTATAACGACCCTATACAAACAAAAATTTGGCCCTTTAATTAACAAACTTGTCCCTTTTAGTCTGATACAAAATTCACCTGTTGCCACAAACTTTCTCTTCTTGCCTTTGTCCATGTTTTTTGACATTTTAGGCCGAGTCAATATTAATTGTCTCGTAAAATATTCGATCTCGATTGGTACCTTCTTCAAAATCCTCAATAATAATTTCCTTTTTGAGTCCCCTCAATAAATTATAAAGGTCAGAGGTTTGGAGTTAGGGATTAAAGGAAATGTGGTTTATGGACCCTTATCCCGGATCAAGCCTTTCTGCGGTCTAATATAGGAAATATATTCATTTAATTGAAAATTCTATAGATTCTTTTTCTTCTTCTAACTTCATTGTCTTTGTTTTTCGTATTGTAAGTAGACAATACGGTACTTAAGACGACCCCCACTCCTAATGGTCTTCTCTTCAACCTGTCATTTTGAGTTTCAAAAAGTTCTAATGAAAATTATAGAATGCATTATGAAATTTCTAAGAAAGTGTATCTTGACACGCTTATGAATGATTTCTCATAATGCAATTTGAGAAAATGAGCCACCATTAGACATCATTGGAAAGAGTATTAAATTCTCCATGACCATAGAACACTAAAAATCAAATAATACTGAAGTAAGAATTCCTATTAGAAATCAAAATTACATCAAGACCTGGGAGAGAAAGCGCTAAGTAAACTAATCAAAAAACCTGCTGAAATTATTATTCACCCTCTCCGAAATGGAAAACGTAAACAGCAAAGGAGAAAGAAAACTCGCCCTCGTCAATATTTCAAAAACCGGGGGCGCCCCTTTTTAAAAGACCGTTTATTCCGGACAGCGGATCAGAAAAAGGAAAAAAATGTGTTTTTTCTCGTTGAAATATGTTTTATAAAGAGAATCTCTCGGAACTGTCATGTTTAGTAATAAAGAAGAAACTTCTAATTCTTCATCTTCTTAGCTGTTTGTTTTGTGTACTTCAGAAAATGTATCATAGAATTAGTCTAGGAAAATAGTCGAAAAATACATGTATTGCAAAAAAAAAAAATTCCTACCCAAATGAACTTTTCAGGGATGGTAGGGGACGGGTGGGTGATCATAAAACCGAAAATATCAAACATTCACCCCTCTGGCGTTTTGCGCTATAGGGGTTGAAAGTGGGCCATTGGCGATTACTTGGTACCTATTGATTTTACAAAAAAATGTTTCAAATAAAAGATGTGCAACATTATTTGATCTACAATGGTTATCTAAAGACTTTTTTGATTAAGGGCCGTCTGAGGTCATAAGGGCCGTTTGAAATTTTATAATGAAAATGAAAAGTTTTAACCAACGTGAAAAATTTTTCTACAACTCATACAACATTTTTGCTTTATGAAGTTTTTACTCACCCCCTGCCGTTTTTCAATAGGGGTAGTTTAAAGTTTTTTTATTTTTTTACAAAAAAATTTTCTTAATAAAAGTTTTATAAGATGACTGTTCCGGAATTTTTAAACTCCGAACACTCCGAACAAAAATTATGAATGTCAAAGTTTATTTCTTTTACCAAATCAAAATCAAACCTACTTTCTTCGCTGATTTTCGAGAAGGACAAGGACAGGAACATTAACGCTTGACAAAAATAACCGTTCCTAAGCAACACATCACCATAGAGCATTACAATACAAACAAACAACATATAACCCAGCGTTGCCAAACGTACGACAGGTGCGGTATTTGTACCACAGTTTAGGGAATGTTCGTTACAAGAAAATCAATGCGTACGGTAGTACGGTAATGTACCACAGTTTTGAAATATTGGGTAATATTTTATGGTAATATGTAGGCCTACCACACTTTTAAATTCTCCTTTTTTTCTTATGTGTGTTGGCCAAATTAGGTTAAAAATTTATAAAAGATTTTGAAAACTTGTTGCTTGAAAACAGTCTATAGGCAATTTTTCGCGAGGATAATCATATATTATATCACAAGACCTTTAAATTTAATCGATTAAACTATCCAACATATTTTGAGCATGATTTTGCTTGGAAAATAGTTGAATGCACAATAACTTATTGTGCATGAAACTATTTGCAAAAATTATGCAAAAAATATTTCGATAGTTTAATCCATTTAAATTTATAGGTCGAGTGGTATACGGCTAGATTATTTCCTG
Source organism: Ceutorhynchus assimilis (assembly GCA_917834065.1). Classification (NCBI taxonomy): domain Eukaryota; kingdom Metazoa; phylum Arthropoda; class Insecta; order Coleoptera; family Curculionidae; genus Ceutorhynchus; species Ceutorhynchus assimilis. The sequence continues at coordinate 39,053,587 of OU892285.1, forward strand.
AATAATTAGGATTTAATTATTGGCGTCAATCCTATCCAAAGAGTTCTATTTATTATAAAATGTCAGAATATTTCTATCAAAATTCTGTCAAAAAAGGTAAACAAAAATTTAATCGCTGATAAACAAGGTCTTGTGAAATAATCACTTATTTAAACAAAATTCATTCAAAAAATGACGTTGTCTGATAGGTCTATTTTATAATGAATGAAATAATCAAGCATAATTAATCGATTATGCTGATGGATTATGTGATGTATCATACTCCTCTAACTCCCCCACCATCAAATTCTGGAATACTCGAAGATCAAGAACACATTACTTGTGTGAAAACAAACCGAAAATATTTTTTTCTACATTTAAAATCGACGAAAAAATTAACTCACTAGCACAGCCCGAATGGCGAGCATGCCATCAAGGTCTGCGGGTGACATCACTATAAGCTGCTGATAGTGACGTCACTCGCAAACCCAAAATTTGATGGAGAGGGAGTTATGCCCAATTTATGCCTCATTCTCATTTGCGCGAAATTCGTGTGAAAATTAAGCTTTAAGCTTTAGGGAAGTATGACACAATTGACACATCACATAACCCAGCATAATCAGATTATGCTTGATTATCCTCGCGAAAAATTGCCTTATAACAAGCTTGAGAAAGTTGTTATAAAATTTTTGAGCATTTATCAATGTTCGGCTTGTTCGAGGATTACTCGGATAGACATTTTTTTTGACAGTAATTTTCACTTTAACGCAATTATAGAGAGTTATTGGAAGTGAAATAAGGTCCAGCAGTAATAACGCAAACGCTATATTGACATCTGCGCTTGCGCAGTTGCGCCGTTGAATAAGGCTAGTTTTATTAACGTTTGTGCCAGACTTTATTACTGCACGAATAAAGTCACGCACTGATAATTAGGCAATTCAAACCACGTGACATTCAAGATGGCGTGGCGGCCAAAAAACAAAAAAAAATATCTAGTTTCTGCCGAAATTGATAGTTCAGGTACCTAGTCAACAAATATTTTATTAAATAATGAAAATCAAAGTTGTAAGCAAAACTGTATGCAAAATAATTTAAAATACGCATAAAAACATATCCAAAACAAACTTGCTTGGCCGCCACGTCACATTGAATTTTCCGTTTTGACAGATGGATTGAATTGCCTAATATCGGGTCTTCAAAAAAAAAAACAATCAAAGATTGCTATGGTTTTTTAAACGTACGTCTTAGCAATATTTTTCTTTAATTTTGACAATATCAGTCAATGAAATTTAATGTCAAAATGTCATGTCAAAAATCCTGACCAATAAACAAACAATAATGCGACGTACGTTTTCGTAACCAAAGCAATCTTCGATTAGTTTTTTTTTTTTGAAGACCCGATATAATTTGCCCTTATTTTAACGGATTTTTGAAATTTGTCAGCAAAGCTAAGCTGTCAGATGAATACAAGGGATGAGTTCTGAAATCTGACACTTTTCTGACATCGCTGACATATAAAAACCCGTCTTCTAACCTTATAAAAATGCCAAAATGCCGACTGGTTGGCAAAAGTCACGTGGTTTGGATTCCCTTCCCAACCGCGCTTAGGTAAAACGCTATTTAAATAGGGTAGTTGTCTTATTACTGTTAGCTTTATTTTAAAATCTCCAATAACTCTCTATTGTCAACATTATAAAAGAATTTATTTCAATTTGACTTATTACCCACGAAATACTTTATTCGAGACTTTAATAAATAATTTCATTCAATTTCCCGATACTTCTGTTGCTGCAATTTTTAATGCAAGGTCTATTTTCAAGTTTTCAACATTTTGCGATCTCAAAAAAATCACATTTTTTTCTAGTAAATATGTACTAAAAACTTAAGGTAATGTGTACCACAAGTATTCGTGGCGCGTACGTCCCTGTACGACAGTTTTTAAGCATTGTGTACCACACTTCCATATTTAGAGTCTGGCAACGCTGATATAACCTGAATTGCTTTTTTAAGAGCCACGGTTTTTTTCCTCACGATCCTCACACAAGCTTTTTCTAATTTCATTTCATTTGATTTAAATTTCCTAATATAAAGTTCCGAGTTTAATGCCGTACAAGGCCAGAGCTTACTGTTTCCATTTATTTTAGTATCGTAAGTAGTGAGTAGTGATTGTTATCCAAGATCATTTATAACGTGAATAAAAGAGTAAAATTACAGTCCACAAACTAGTTTATGTAACCCCTTACAATGACATTTCCTACAATTTTCCCTAATCAACTTTTTTTGTAACTCACCCCCATTCAGCGGGGGGACACTTCCCTCGGGGAAATTTTAGTTTTTAGGGGAATTTATTATTTTTTTTTTCTTTTCTCGCTTTTAGTGCATATAAAAAGTTGCAATTAACATTTGTATTAAAAGGATTTTTTTTTCACCACCTGTTTGTTTTTAGAGGTAGTTCGCCTATTTTCAACTTTACAAAAAAAAGTTATAGAAAAAAGTTGCTCAGAATAATAAAATGAACAAGTTTTCTTAGTAAATTTTTTTTGTAAAGTTGGAAATAAGCGAACTACCCCTAAAAACAAAAAGGTGGTGAAAAAAAAATTCTTTTAATACAATGTTAATTGCAACTTTTTATATGTATTAAAGGCGATAAAAGAAAACAAAAATTAATATATACCCCTAAAAACTAAAATTTTCCCGAGGGAAGTGCCCCCCGCTGAATGGGGGTGAGTTAAAAAAAAAGTTGATTAGGAAAAATTGTAGGAAATGTCATCTTATAAAACTTTTATTAAGAAAATTTTTTTGTAAAAAAATAAAAAAACTTTAAACTACCCCTATTGAAAAACGGCAGGGGGTGAGTAAAAACTTCATCAAGCAAAAATGTTGTATGAGTTGTAGAAATTTTTTTCACGTTGGTTAAAATTTTTCATTTTCATTATAAAATTTCAAACGGCCCTTATGACCACAGACGGCTCTTAATCAAAAAAGTCTTTAGATAAACATTGTAGATCAAATAATGTTGCACATCTTTTATTTGAAATATTTTTTTGTAAAATTAATAGGTACCAAGTAATCGCCAATGGTGCACTTTCAACCCCTATAGCGCAAAACGCTAGAGGGGTGAATGTTTTATATTTTCGGTTTTATGATCGCCCACCCTCCCCCTATCATCCCTGAAAAGTTCTTTTGGGTAGGATTTTTTTTTTTTGAAAATCGACAATTTTCCTAGACTAAATTGCATTTTCACCAAAGTTTCAATTCGTATATTGGTTTTTTCATATTTAGTAGAAAGCTTTTTCATGTCGCTACAAGTAATAAAAAGCTGCTATCCAAGGTTCTTTACCCTGTTAATAATTGTTCTAAATTAAAAGCACTTTTATTAAAAAAATAATTGTATTGTTGTAGATTTCTTATGTAATTCTCCTAAGCATTTTATTTTTATATTTTCTTATTCATGCAGAATTTAATTTGCTGAAAGCGTCCTTATTTACTGTGGTGGAAATCTCGGGACTATTTCATATTCCAGGAAAAAAACTTGAATTTACTTGTAGAAAAAAAATATTTTTCCAGGTAATTTTATAAAAATAAACCAATATCCATACATCAGCCAAAAGCAAAGTTGATTTATTCAAACGAAGTTTACAACAACGCAGTTGCCAGTTGCCAAAATATTTATAATGGATTTTATTGGGGTATCGATGACAAAACTTTTCGGAACGTTAAATTTTAACTGCCCGCAGTATTAAATTTAATTAAGCCACGCTCCATTAACTTGAAAAAATCTAATTAATCATAAATATTTCCCAGGCACTATAAATACAAAATATTCTCGTCAGGTATTAAATTTTGATGGTGTTTATGGAACGAATTGAGTTGGCCTGGAAAGTCTAATATTAGAATACTCATAAAGCTGCTAGGAGTAATTAAAGATTTGAAACTTTTTCAAGGTTATAGATGGAATTTTTCGTGTTTTTGATTCAGATTTTTTTCTAAATGGAATCTCTGCTAAATTACTTTGAAAACACTCCACTTATATTTACAAATAACATTAAGATTAGGTGTAGTATGAGAGTGAAACTGTTTGCTAATTTTATTAGGAAAAAGCTCGAAAAAAAAATAAAGCCCAACATGATTTTCCCATTAACGGAGAAGGGTAAAAGTTTCGAGAGAGTTTCAACCGGTAAATTGCGGCTATCTGGTCCTGGGCAAAATTAAATTTTGACGTTTTCGCTTCATTCGGTCATACGCGATGGGGTGCGTAACTTAATTCCATTAATTTATACATGATCTGGTTCGAATCAAAATAAAATTTGTAAAATGAATCCCATTTCTCCTTCTGTTATGGTAGTTATTATACAGCCTACTAGGCACATGAGGACTAATAAGATGAATTAGCTTGGCCACCCACTTATGACAATTTTACAGTTAAATGGGTATCACTCAATTGAAACTTATGTGTCTAGTAGGTGAACTAAAAAATACATATTAGACAAAGCTTAGCAACTAAGTAGGAAATGTTACAAGATATTTGCTTCCTTTTTCTATACAATACTTCATTCTATAGATCTAGAAATTCCTATTTCAATTTCATTGTAATTCAAGCGCTTTCAAATCGTACTTGACTCTTTACTTTCAATAATTACGATCACTGACGCTTCGCAGCACTTCACTAATTAGAACCGTTTCAAAAAACACTAATCTCTAAAATCCTAAAGATAGAGAAAAAGTCCTTGTTTAAGGACGCAACATTTTGTCTAATAGAAAATTCCATGTCAGGGCCGTAAAAGATTAACTCTCGTTAAATTAAGCCTTGTAGTTTCTATTTGCTCTTCTACTTATTATATTTACGATTCAAGAGGCATGAATCACATACAATACAGAACATCAAATAATGCATTTTTATACTCTTTTATGTGCATGGATAATATTTCCATTTCAAATCTCATCAGAAATATGGAGCTTTTGCAACAAAGAACTATATTGTCCTTTTTCAGGTCTTATTGGCCATCTGTTGTTATTTCAAGCCTGGGTACTCTGTAATAATGTTTGTTTACTTTTACTATAGTTTTAATTGAAAACTGCCGAAACATTACGATTGTTTGTGTTAATAGGCCGAGGTGATTATTGTTTCGACAAATGTATATTTTTCAATTTTGTCCGAAAATTATAGTAGATTTTTTCAGAAATTTCTATAGTTTTGTCCTGCTAAAATACAATTTTTAAATTCATTTAATCAATGAAATAAATACAACTCAATTTAAACAGCTCCGAAATAATATATAATGCCTTCGAGACATTATCGTTTGTTCACAAATAGTCACAGAGAGCGGAAAATTAATTGCGACGTCCCCGGAGGCAGACAACAATCGCCTATCAATAATAAGCCAGCGACATCACAGCATTCACGATACTTGATTAATATTTGCTCGAAATTGCACCAAATGTATTTGCAACTAAAATTTTGAAACTACATTGGCTTGTTAAAGAAATAAGCTCCCAGTCGTAGTACGTAGAGGTACATCCCCCTAAAGAGCAATTAAATTGTGACGGTTGTATACATATAATATGCTTCCCGGTGAATGGGGGAAAGAGAACTCCGACGCGGTATTTTCCAAGTTACGTTTTCACGTCAAGGGACGCACAAGGAGAAACGCCTGAAGAGTAATTAAAACTTTGAAGCGAGTCTTAGATCAACATTTTTAGTAAAATTTATAGTTTTGATAGTTGATTAAAAGCTGCTTAATAATAGATCCCATGGTCGTTAAGGAATGTTAGGCCAGGCAGATTAGGTATTTCTAATTGGATGACTGACAATGTGAAAAGGTGTGAGATAATAAAGCCTTTGGCTAGGGATTAGGACACTACTAGGTCCTAAATAATCCACACTTTACGATTTGCCCTAATGCTGAGGCTTGGTTAAGCCTAGTTCATTATACAAATGTTATTTTATTTGATGACCTGATACTTTCTATCTCGTACTCATGGGCGGAGTCTATATTGCTAAATGTCGCAAAACCAGCCAACTTATACTACTACTTTATTATTATATTTCTTATGAATTTTTCTTTTTCTCATGAAGATTTTACTTCATCATATTCTGGATCGTTAAAATCCGGGATTTGAACACAATAGAAACGAGAATTGTAAAATCCGAATCAGAAACAGCGACGTCAGTCTAAGACCCGAATGGAAGTTTTGTGTATCGTTCTGGATTTTTCCTCTCAGGAATAAATTTTATTATTGAAAAAGTTGTAACTCAATCCGTTTGAAAAGTTTCCTCAGCAAAAACGTAATTGCGTTTTAACAGGGAAAAAGAGGGGGCAAACTTTTTTTTCTTTGTATTTGTTTGGCTTTGCCTTGTGGCAAATTAGTACCTATTTTGTTTTAATTAGCTGAAACGGAATTAATTTCTGCAAACTTGTACATTATGCAAATGAGTTTTGTATAATTTTTAATCAAGCAATATGGGGATAGAAATAATTACAAACACTTGAAATACTCGGGTCATTAAAATAGATTGACTGCCACGTTTCAAAAGCCATTTATTTTAATGGCTGGAAAATAGTTGACAATTACAGGAAACGCTTTCGGTCGTCCAACACCGGATTAAGCGGGTTGGATCGGATGTAAATCAGTGGTTTCACCACTAGAACTCTTTTTGTTTCAGGATTATATCAGAATTTATTATGAATTATTATTCACTTGTGTGAAAAATAAAACGTGTATGCTATTAAAATGACCCGAATAGGAATGCTTTTTTGGTTGTACCTAGGTAGTTTATGAGTCGCTTTAGCTAGCCCCCTCTCCTTCTTCTCTAGGCTCCACCTCCTAGTCAACGAGGTACGGCTCTTTCTCATTATCAGGACTTGGACCAATCAACCATCTCATTTTTTATTCGTAATGCCATTTTGTACTTTCAAAAGTTGAATCGATGAGAAAGGGAAAAGCCATATGCGTTGTTGACGAAGGGGAGGAGCCTAAATAAACAGTGGAAAGGGTAGACAAGAGCATCTCAATATCTATATATGTTTTTCAGGCTGTTGGAAACATATTTCCAACCGACAGAATAATTGAAAATTTTCGAATTTTCTTTAACAAATAATATTGAAGCAAATATTACAAAAGTTTCCATTAGCAAACTTGTGCATAAAAAGCTAGAGTAGTATAAGATGGAGGGTTCTTCAACAATGAGCAATGCAAAAAAATTTCAATCAAACACAATGTCACCCATACCTGCTTTGAAATACCTTGATTAAACAATACCCTACTTCATCTTGAGGTAATTATTGAGTAATTACCAATTATATAATATATAGCTGGACAATGATTGGTTAATTAGAGCGACAAGCTGAACAACATATTTCGGTTAGGAGGAGCCTATATTTCCACCACACAATGATTACTGTAAGTGGCATTTAATCAATAAAATATACATTTAAATTATCCACAATGGTATGTTTTACCTTTCATTATAACACATTATAATTGAAAATAATGGCTGACTAAAGTATTAATTATTGTTGTTCGGTTTTAATAGGTCTAGTTTAGAATAGGATCAATTTAATTACTGATGTACGTTTTATAGGATAAAGTTCGTATAAAAACTTTTTAGCTCGAGTACATTTGCTCCAATAGAAACAACTTTCCGAATAAAAAGTTTCAAGACTTGAATATTACATCACTGATGTGAAGTTATCAGACAATTTTCCGAAAACATCCGAAGGTTCAGTGGCGTCGGTTTTATTTTTATATGTATATTTTACCTTTATTTCTTGTAACATCGGCTTATTAGGTGCTCCCTAAGGATATCACATAAAAATTCTCAATATTTTCTTATTATTAGTAGGTACAAATCTACGGTCATTGAAATTTTAGAAGGTGAAACTGTTTCTTAGCATTTCTCAAAAACTGTCCGTACTGATAAATTAAAATTATTACTAGACATTATTTAGATCACAAAGAACATTGAAAAAAATATACCACACCCCTGCGCCCCTTCGGTCTTTGAAATTTTTAAGGGTGAGATATGTTTTTCAACTTTTCTCAAAAACGGCCCGTACTGACAGGTTCAAATTATTACTAGACATTATTTACATCACATAGAACAATAAAAAAAATATACCATACCCCTGCGCCCCTTCGGTCTTTGAAATTTTTAAGGGTGCAATACGGTGAAATATGTTTTTCAACTTTTTTCAAAAACGGCCCGTACTGACAGGTTCAAATTGTTACTAGACATTATTTAGATCACATAGAACAATAAAAAAAATATACCATACCCCATAAGCTCTTTGTGACTTGAATATCTGATAATAATTTGAACGGGTCAGTACGGACGGTTTTTGAGAGATGCTATAACATATTTCACCGTATTACACCTCTAAAAATTTCAAAGACCGTAGGGGCGCAGGGGTATGGTGAATTTTTTTATTGTTCTTTGTGATCTAAATAATGTCTAGTAATAATTTGAACCTGTCAGTACGGGCCGTTTTTGAGAAAACTTGAAAAACATATTTCACCCTCACCCTTAAAAATTTCAAAGACCGAAGGGGCGCAGGGGTATGGCATATTTTTTTTATTGTTCTATGCGATCTAAATAATATCTAGTAATAATTTGAACCTGTCAGTACGGGCCGTTATTGAGAAAAGTTGAAAAACATATTTCACCGTTTTACATCCTTAAAAATTTCAAAGACCGAAGGGGCGCAGGGGTATGGTATATTTTTTTATTGTTCTATGTAATCTAAATAATGTCTAGTAATAATTTGAACCTGTCAGTACGGGCCGTTTTTAAGAAAAGTTGAAAAACATATTTTACCGTATTGCACCCTTAAAAATTTCAAAGACCGAAGGGGCGCAGGGGTATGGTATATTTTTTTTATTGTTCTATGTGATCTAAATAATGTCTAGTAATAATTTGAACCTGTCAGTACGGGCCGTTTTTAAGAAAAGTTGAAAAACATATTTTACCGTATTGCACCCTTAAAAATTTCAAAGACCGAAGGGGCGCAGGGGTAGGGTAAATTTTTTTTATTGTTCTATGTGATCTAAATAATGTCTAGTAATAATTTGAACCTGTCATTACGGAGAGTTTTTGAGAAATGTTAAGAAACAGTTTCACCTTCAAAAATTTCAATGACCGTAGATTTGTACCTACTAATAATAAGAAAATATTGGGAATTTTCATGTGATATCCTTAGGGAGCACCTAATAAGCCGTTGTTACAAGAGATAAAGGTAAAATATACATATATAAAAAAAACCGACGCCACTGGAAAATTGTCTGATAACTTGTGTCTGATAACTTCACATCAGTTATTACATCAGCATTATTTGACAGACAATAAGGGTGTTTCCAGGTACGGGAGCCTGAATGGGGGAAGGTTTATACTAAACAAGGTTTCTGATGATGAATAGTTGTCTGGCTTAAACGTGTGATGGATGGAACTTTTCCTCGAATTTCTTGAATGCCTATTATTGTACAACAAAATTGTTTTATATGTGTTTATTCAAACAAATAAAAATGTAACTAGATGTTATCAAAATTTTAATATATATTCCATTTTATTTTCACCAAAATTTTATTAAGAGACAATGTGAGTTTGCGAAATCCACAATGCACCCAAACAAAGATCCTTTTGACGTGGAGACGGAATACATTAATTCTGCATGAAACCACAGCAGTGAAGTTTCAATAGTAGAAAACTTTGCAGCGGTTTAGAGACAAAATCTCTTGTACTTTACAGCTATAAGTCGAAGGAATTTAATTTAATCTCTTTATTAATGTACGATGCTTAACAATGGAATACTGATTTCATTTAATGATTGAAAACAGCTATCAATAAAAATATCCCTTTTTGTGGTTTTGACAAGAAAACAAATCTGGTTTGGCCACGTAATCGTCTCTTATCTTGGCATGTTGCCCAAATGCCTTCATGTTTTTACTCCAAATATACGATATTTCATAATCTTGTTATTATGTTCAGTGGGGTATTGGTTTTATTAGAAAATATGTGACTTATCAGTAAGAGATAAAATTAAAGAAAAGCGTGTCGTACTCAACGAAATTGTAGAAGAAATGTTGATGAATGTGACCTTCACAAGTTTATTGTTATTATGAATTGGAAACAATATGTTTAGCTCATTGCATTTTTAACTTTAAGTTTAATTTGTTCATTATTTTTGTATTTGTTGTTTCTGTTTTGGATTCCAGAGCTTCTTTTAAAATAAATCTGATTTAAAATATGGAATAATAAAGTTCTCAGGATTTGTAGAACTTTCTATTCAGGAAATGTTTTAATTTTCTTATTTAAAAATATCCCAAGAAACTTTTCAATAAACGAGCCCACAAAACACCGAAAAACTTCCCAACTCCCGACAGACATTTGCCCTTCTGTGTGAAGAAAACGACCCTGAGGCCGAAAACTTTTCTAAAACAACACAAAAAGAACGATTTGTCCCAAACATTTTTATTATTTGTGCCCCATAGAGCCTGGAAATAAGGTAGACGCAATTTGGCTTACCCTCGTTATCTTCGTTAAGCATCCTTAGAACTAACCAAGTAGTGCGAAATTAAGTTCAAAATCGAGAGATAATGAAATCAACCTCAACAAGTTGGGCAGAGGCTTGAGATGATTTAACTTGTTAGACCTTTGAATGTGAATCTGAGTGGAATTTTACGAGATTAAAGAGGGCAAACTATGTAATCTTCATGAATAAGCTAGGGATAGTAGTTGATAAAAAGGATTATAATAATTTATATTTAGAAAATACTTCTTTTGCCAAATTGCCAGAGACTTTTTCTGGGATGTAAAAATTGTAATTAAATGATTTGACTCATTTACATTAATAGTTAATCTTTGAAGTCAAGTCACATATTTTTAACATTGAATGTAAATAATAGTAAATTCTTGGTTATTTCAGCTTCGTTTCTACCCATTTAGGTTTATATTTCGAAATACGTCATACATTTCAGTTTGGTCAGGGGTAAGCAGTCCATAAATATGTTCAAATATTTATTTAGGAAAGAACAATCGATTGACCATACAAAAAAGTCTTTGGTTTTTCCTCTTCGAAATGAATGTGTCTGGGTCACAAAAGATTTTCCCATTATAATTTCATTGTGAGGCATAAAAGATGTAAGCCCCATCCAGGTATGTATATTGATCCACACCTGCCTGATGTGGATTCTGGGGCACACGGAAATCGAGTTCTGTTGCGTCCTATATTTTACGAAAAAATTGAGAAAAATAAAAAAGAATATAACTTCAGTTTATATCAAACAAAATTTAGCTCCCTATCCGGTCGAAATTTGTCCCCTCTAATAGCTTGTGCGGGATGAATTGAATAGACCCAGAAAATCCTCTACCAGCATACCTATTGTTCGTCGATTTTAATCTGATACTCGGACGGAATGTGAGCTTGTAGCTCTCTACATTAGAACGCCAATGGTTACCTGACGTCACACCTGTTTTTGCCATATGAAGCACCCCCTCGCTCCTCATACCGCAAGTATCAGTTAAAAATCGATGAACAATACGCACTTTTCCTTTTGAATATTGCATGGATCGTAGTGGGAAGATATTTATGGGGCTTCCATAATAATAAAGAAAACATTTTTTTAAACCCCAATTATTCAATAAGCTTTTGCTAATTATTCCCTGCTTAATTCGTTTATCCCCAAAAAAGAAGGTAAAATCGTGAAAAGTTTGCGTGCGGCCTCGTCAAAACCCAATTACTTTTTTTTAATCATGTCGAGGAGTAATTGGTAATAATTATTCGGCAATTTCCTCCGCTCTAAATATTACCGTACAGTAAATGTTGTAGCATTAGGCAACAAATTCGTTCGGAGCAAACGTGTGGGAAATCGAGCAACTGTGTAAAATTACATGGGTGCTGATTGTCTATGCGAAAGTAATTGGTAAATATTGTGATTATTTGTTCAAATTATAAGGGAGTTTGATAAACTTTCAGCATTTAGGCAATAGTTGAAGGAGGAACTTTATTGATGGAATAGGGAGGAGCCTGGATAAGGAGTGGAAGGGGTCGGCGAAAGCAGCTCAATATCTACTAATATTCTTTGGGCTGTTATAGGTGTTGAAACTGTGGTAGATCAAACAGAACATACTTCCAACCAATAAAATAATCAACTAGGGATTGAACATCTTCGATTTGCAAGTGAACTACTTGAAAATCAATAGTAATATTAAAGCGAATAATTACTGAAGTGTAAACCTTATTGAATCAATCAATAACTTAAAAAAGCTATTTGCATTTTTGTTCAAAATGTAGCATGTAAATATAGAAGCCAAAACCTTTTTATAAAACCTCGTCAGCTGAAAAATTTAAAATTACACATACCAAGCACGATTTATATTCAACGAGTGCAATTAGGTTTGGTTCAATAATTGCAGTACGATTTATCCAGTTAGAGAGATTCGGAAACTAACTTTTAATTACCTCGAAATCCGATTTACCACCGCCCTCCAAGAAATAAACAGATCATGTACCACAATCCAATTAAACTCTTGCGGGCAATTATTATCTAACACCAGAATATTCTACTCTGTGGATTATTTAGGAAAGTTGGAAATCAAATTTTCATGAATATTTATTATAATCCATGAAAAAATATCCCTTTGGGAGGGCAACATCAATCTTTTAAAAAACTTCAAAGACGTATACGATACACGTATATTATTTTAATGGATTGAAAAATTTTGTAAATTAATAACGCCTTGAACTTCTTCAAGGAAAACCTTTTTTCATCAGGCACAAGGATACTTTGAATATGTATCAGCATCAAATTTTTTAAAACTCCATTTTCTGACAATCAATCAGGACAGGAAAATTTTATTTGATTTCGGATAAGATAAATGATAACATTATTTTTGAGCGTATCTACATATTAATTTTATAAACAATTCTCGTAATAAACTCGATCAAAGTTTTCTGAGCGACATCGAAAACAACAGGAAAATGATCAGATACTAATTGGTTTTCGAGTTTAGCTTCAACAGCGTGGACAATCAGATGAGGCACCAGATCGTACTTATATTGACCAATCACCGCATAATCCAAAATGTTACCGCTTTTCTGAGTTGGAGTTGATGTGTGAAATATCCCAATATGTCTCAATATATCCACGTGATCTCTACAATTAAAAAAAAAATACATGGAATCGCCTCCTCAATAAATTACCTTTCTAGGGCTTTATGAAGATCATCCGGATTTCTATTGTAATCCCCCATAATCATAAACTGATGATCGTACTCTTGTACAGATCCAAAATAATTACAAATATGATTGACGATGCCTGCAGCGTCACCGCCTCCACTAGCACTAGCGTGTATAGTGAAATAATTGTCTTTCTGGAATTGTACTCCTAAAATAGGCCTGACGCTTTTATAATCTCCAGGTGGTTGCATGATTATGACATGATCAGGCCTGTCTTTGGTGACTATTGCCAGATTGACTCTGTTAGCACCGTGATCGTTGTGAGTATAGTAGATCCATCTTATCTCTTCTCTTTTGGTTGTACCCAAGTTCCATTTGTATTCTAAAACTTCTTGGTGCACTCCGTGAGGATTTATCAAGCGATTGCCTAAAGGGCCTTGTAGTTTTGCCGAACCTTCTGGAGGTGTTCCTGCTTCTTGTAAGGATAAAACTGTTACTGGATGAGTTTTATCAGTACCCACGACCAATTGACGTACGTTGTTTGACCATTTTGCTAATAAAAGTCACTATAGTTATGATTGTGATTGATTAAAGTAGTTCTTACATTCTGTGGCGGCGGATGAGCCTTGCAAATTCCACGTGGCTGCACGTCTTTGAGATATTGCAGCTGAATTCAGGCTTAAGGTGCATAGAGCGAGTAGTAGATGGAGGTTTGTCATGGTGACAAAGATTTAATAATGTTTTTTTTTTGGTTTTTATAGGCCAGTAACCAATATGAATTTTTAATCCAGCATAATAAAGTGCTTGTGGTTTGATAAGCTAATGTTTTTGTTCAATTAAATAAATTATGGATTTAAAATATTCCATTTTTCATAGGATGTCTAAAAGCTGCTATAAAATTATAAGATGGTTAATAGGACACTAGATTTCCTTTAGTTAATGGCACCTAAATTGGGATTTTCCCAGATAAATTTGGGTATTAAAAAGATGAAAAATTGTCCTAAAAAATTATGGCTCATAATAATTCTTACCTAGTGGGTCTAGGAATTTCAATGCAATTAGATTTTACATCGTTTATATGATAAGTAAGCCTGAATCAGTGTTGTCAGATGTCAAATTTAAAATTATCAGGATTTGAGAACAAAATTATCAGATTCCAAGAAAAATTATCAGAAAAAGTTTCTGTCAACTTTTTTGACTTTTTATCTCTATTTTCATTTTTCGGTTCTAGCTGGGACTCTGGGCTATTGTAGATCTCAATAAGAGCTTCAAAAAAGGTTATTCAAGACTTCGAGCCCAAGGGCTTCATTTTCAAGATAATCGGCTTTGAAGCTTTTGCAAAATTTGAGACAAAGTTTTAACTTTGAGCCTCAATATCTTCAAAAGTATTTAGGATATAGAATTGAATCTTATTTTATATTGAAGATTATTTAATTCTGATTCAGAATATATAATTTTACATTATATTTGTTATAATAATAACCGAGTAATCAGCAATTTTATGAAAGAATATCAGATTATTAAAATTTTTTGAGCCCAAAAGCTGCAAATATCGTTTTTATTTTTTTACAAGCCTTAAAACCCTTAAAACAAAGTTGCGTAAATGCTTTTCCACTAATTTTCACCTCTTCTTTTGATTAGTAAAGTCAAAAATTGCAAAATCCAAAAATTCGAACTTTTCCAAAGAGGAAATTGAATTTTCAAATATTTCAAATGCTTGTATTTTGGAAACCAATGAAGCTATTGGCATGAATCTTTTGCCTAATTGTAGTTCTTAATAAGGGATACAAAAAAGGTTATTTAAGACTCCGAGCCCAAGGGCTTCGTTTTCAAGATAATCCGTCTGGAAGCTTTTGCAAAATTTGAGGTAAAGTTTCAACTTTGAGCTTCAATATCTTAACAAGTATTCAAGATATATAATTGAATATTATTTTATTTTGAAGATAATTTAATTCTGATTCAGAATATATAATTTTAGATCATATTTGTTATAATAATAACCGAGTAATCAGCAATTTTGTGAAAGAATGTCAGATTATTGAAATTTTTTTGAGCCCAAAAATTGCAAAAATCGTTTTTATTTTTTAACAAGGCTTTAAAACCCAAAAAGGAAAGTTCTGAAAATGCTTTTCTACTAATTTTAACCTCTTCTTTCGATTTGTGAAGTCAAAAATTCGAAAAACTGAAAATTTAAAAATTCGAACTTTTCCAAAGGGGTGTATATGCATGGAAATTTGATTTCCAAATATTTCAAAGGGCCATATTTTGGAAACCAGTGAAGCTATTGGCATGAACCTTTTGCCCAATTGTAGCTCTCAATAAGGGCTACAAAAAAAGTTATTTAAGACTCCGAGCCCAAGGGCCTCGTTTTCAAGATAATCCGCCTGAAAGCTTTTGCAAAATTTGAGATAAAGTTTCAACTTTGAACTTCAATATCTTTAGAAGTATTTAAGATATAGAATTGACTCTTATTTTATTTTGAAGATAATTTATTTCTGATTCAGAATATATAATTTTAGATCATATTTGTTATAATAATAACCGAGTAATCAGCAATTTTGTGAGAGAATGTCAGATTAATGAAATTTTTTGAGCCCAAAAATTGCAAAAATCGTTTTTATTTTTTAACAAGGCTTTAAAACCCAAAAAGGAAAGTTCTGAAAATGCTTTTCTACTAATTTTAACCTCTTCTTTCGATTGATGAAGTCAAAAATTGCAAAATCCATAAAATTTAAAAATTCGAATTTTTCCAAAGGGGTTGTTATGCATGGAAATTTGATTTTCAAATATTTCAAAGGGCCATATTTCGGAAACCAGTGAAGCTATTGGCATGAACCTTTTGCCCAATTGTAGCTCTCAATAAGGGCTACAAAAAAAGTTATTTAAGACTCCGAGCCCAAGGGCCTCGTTTTCAAGATAATCCGCCTGAAAGCTTTTGCAAAATTTGAGATAAAGTTTCAACTTTGAACTTCAATATCTTTAGAAGTATTTAAGATATAGAATTGACTCTTATTTTATTTTGAAGATAATTTATTTCTGATTCAGAATATATAATTTTAGATCATATTTGTTATAATAATAACCGAGTAATCAGCAATTTTGTGAGAGAATGTCAGATTAATGAAATTTTTTGAGCCCAAAAATTGCAAAAATCGTTTTTATTTTTTAACAAGGCTTTAAAACCCAAAAAGGAAAGTTCTGAAAATGCTTTTCTACTAATTTTAACCTCTTCTTTCGATTGATGAAGTCAAAAATTGCAAAATCCATAAAATTTAAAAATTCGAATTTTTCCAAAGGGGTTGTTATGCATGGAAATTTGATTTTCAAATATTTCAAAGGGCCATATTTCGGAAACCAGTGAAGCTATTGACACGAATCTTTTACCCAATTGTAGCTCTTGATAAGGGCTACAAAAAAGGTTATTTAAGACTCCGAGCCCAAGGGCTTCGTTTTCAAGATAATCCGCCTGGAAGCTTTTGCAAAATTTGAGGTAAAGTTTCAACTTTGAGCCTCAATATCTTTAGAAGTATTCAAGATATAGAATTGACTCTTATTTTATTTTGAAGATAATTTATTTCTGATTCAGAATATATAATTTTAGATCATATTTGTTATAATAATAACCGAGTAATCAGCAATTTTGTGAAAGAATGTCAGATTAATGAAATTTTTTGAGCCCAAAAATTGCAAAAATCGTTTTTATTTTTTAACAAGGCTTTAAAACCCAAAAAAGAAAGTTCTAAAAATGCTTTTCTACTAATTTTAACCTCTTCTTTCGATTGGTGAAATCAAAAATTGCAAAATCCATAAAATTTAAAAATTCGAATTTTTCCAAAGGGGCATGGAAATTAAATTTTCAAATATTTCAAATACTTGTATTTTGGAAACCAGTGAAGCTATTGGCATGAATCTTTTGCCCAATTGTAGTTCTTAATAAGGGCTACAAAAAAGGTTATTTAAGACTCCGAGCCCAAGGGCTTCGTTTTCAAGATAATCCGCCTGGAAGCTTTTGCAAAATTTGAGGTAAAGTTTCAACTTTGAGCCTCAATATCTTCAAAAATATTCAAGATATAGAATTGAATCTTATTTTATCTTGAAGGTAATTTAATTCTCATTCAGAATATATAATTTTACATTGTATTTGTTACAATAATAACCGAGTAATCAGCAACTTTGTGAAAGAATGTCAAATTATTGAACTTTTTTGAACCCAAAAATTGCAAAAATCGTTTGTATTTTTTTACAAGGCTTTAAAACTCTAAAAACAAAGTTGCAAAAATGCTTTCTCACTAATTTTGATCTCCTCTTTTGATTCGTAAAGTCAAACATTGCAAAATCCAAAAATTTAAAAACTCAAATTTTTCCAAAGGGGTAGGTATGCATGGAAATTTGATTTTCAAATATTTCAAAGGGCTATATTTTGGAAACCAGTAAAGTTATTAGCATGAAACTTTGGCTCAATCTGAGACTAGTGTTTGGTGCTCGCACCAGTACGTCAAAACACTCAAAACCAACAACCACCTTCAATGTATTAATAAATTTTTAACTAGAAATTTGAAAAATCTATATTAAAATTGTAGTTCCAATAAATTATGGTAGATTAGCTTGTCATTATCAATTAATGAATCGTAGTCAAAATTATGGTAGAATTCGATAATTATCGGGTCATTGGCAACACTGGATCAAGATCAATATCAATTTCCGCACTCCAATAAAATATAGTCAATTAACTATTGGCATGTTGCAGAGGCATTGGTGAGTCCAAAAGGCATTCGTTTGAAGTTTTTACATTATAAATTTCTAGTAGAAGTATCATCAAGTTAAAATATGAAGTTTATTTTGAAACATCTACTCAAAGACTGACTGCAGTATCTTCCTGACTTACCTACTTTATAAATCCTTGTAAAAAATATAAAAGGTACATATAAAAGTAACGCCACACTATTTGAAGAGAGGCTCACAAATATACATTCCTAAGATTATTTTCCTTTCTTTTTCATGTCAAGCAATAGATTAACTCCTACCTGCTCTTACACAAAGTATATAAAAAGGATATGGGTTAGAGATGAGTGCCAAACACCAACTCCTAGGCCTGGTGGTTTGAGCCAGGTACCTCAAAGAAATCGGTGCGATTCCTGGATAAGGCAAATTCGGATCGCCAGCTATCCCTGCCTCAGATCCGGAATTCGAGGCTGTCGCTGAACCTGATTCGGATTCTGCAAAAGAAATATTTTATATTATACCCGAATGATGTTTGCCAGACTATTACTGGCTTCAAAAGATAATTGAAATTTATTAGGGCTCGAAATTTGATTTCGGGTCCAAAATTGAAATGGGTTTTAATATTTGCTTAGGATTTTGAAATTTGTAAAGGCTTGCAGAAAAAAAAAATGGAAATTAGGTTTTCCCTTTTTGCCTCATATAAGGTTCGCGGACAAGAAAAGCTGAAAAGGTTAAATAGGCATGTGAATGATTAAAGAGATTTTTAAAAGGAAATTAAAGGGCATGATATAAAATAATCAAAATTTGGACCCAAAACAGCTTTTTGAGACGTTCATTGGTAATCAAAATTTGAAATATTTCGAGCTTATGATTAACTCTATTCTAATTATAATCAAAATTGAAACAATTAATGGCTCTTGATTGGTCACAGGAAAATATCGAGCCGATAATAATGAAATTTTGGACTATTCGTGACCCTTGTTTGGAATTAGAAAAATTATGAAACAATTTACCTAAAATTTTGACTATTGAATGTTTACAGAAATGAATCAAGAGCCGGTAATAATCAAAATATGTGATCATTTAATATCAAAATTGAAAAAACCCGTTAATGAAAGACTTATAGCGACAAGGGCTCATAAATTCTAAGAATTGAGAAGAGATAAAAGACTTAAAATGGCTAATGAAAAGATTCACTCAGTCTTATTTTTCAATCTGGAATAATTGCTCAAACTTGTAATAAACATAATCTGGCTTTATTTCAAAACGAATAAAATCTTGGAGAATTTATTTCCAAAGAAAATACTTATCATCAAAAAATTAATTATCCGATTAACATATCTACATTGAATCAAAGTAAATATTATCCAGCCAACTTGAAAAGGCACTTTCAAAAGTTTTATTGGCGTTTTCGGATCTTTACGGTTTTCTCCTGGGAAAATATACGACCAATTAAACTGTCGACGATTTTAATCACTAGTAGGCAATTTCTTCCACCCGGTGTATAAGCTGTATAATATTTGACTTCTAAATATAGATCTATTGAGCAATGGAGACTTTCATTCATTGAAAACTTAAACTCTACTTTATACTTAGTGGATGTTCATAATACACACACAAATCTTTACGAATTACCTTTTTAGGTCATTCAAATAGCGCATTTCAGTTAGAAAAGTTGCAAAGTCCCTCTTGGCCTAGCTTAAATAGAAATTTAATGCATAAAATTCTCGTAAATATTCACAACTGTCTATCTCATACGTACATAAAAGTGCAATCTACATCTCTATATTTTAGTTAGTTTTAATAACATAAAATTTCATCCTTTAGAAAATATACAATATTTTCAATTTATTCATTTAGAAATACGTAGGTACATTTCTGCCTCCTCGAATTCTCGATGGGGATGAGATTTTCGTGAATAGGATTCTTCCCTTTTCTTTGCCTTAATGGTCCTTCTATTCAACCGCAAAACGCGAATATAATGAGGTGTTTTTCAAGGATTTTCCGGCTCGATTTCGAGGTGTCACGAATATGAAATTATATAAAACTTACTGGCTCAATTATTATAAGAAATTAATAAAGAAAATAAACGACTTTAGGGATGCAAAGCAGCCACTCTGCTGAATTAAAACAGCACTGAAATATACGAACCATTAAATTCATGAGGCCCTGGCAGATGATAAATTTTAGGGAAAATGCTGACATTTTCTTCTCGATTCGCATAACAAAATCAACTTTTTATATTATCGTTCATCAATTGTTAAAAATCCAGCTTTTATCCATAGTCCTGATTTATGACGTTCGCAATCCGATCAAGATAAAAATTCATTGTCTGGATCGGTTTTTGCCTATGGATTCTAGGAAAAATATACTTATATTAATCTATTTAGAGATGTTAAAACTTTGAAAAATGATGAGTAAGTTGAAGCTTTAAAGTTTCCTTAAGTTGCTAGTTAGTCTAAAAAATCAAAGGAGAATTGAGGTCAATATGACATCGACAAACAGGGGGAAATGGAATTCAAAAAGGCTTGACTTATCAATAAAAAGATTCAATGGAATTAATAGGTATGAAGTAAAATTAGTGAAAAGTCAATTGAATTGAAGTGGAAAAACTTTTAGGTATTCTCGGCTCTTATTGGTTTGAAACTCAATTAATTGTTGTTATCATAAATCTGCCACTTTTTTTTTTCAATGTTAATGGAAAGCATCAACATGGCATCAGAATTCATTTGAATTGCAGATAATTTTCAATGTTCAATTTTTGATTACAATACCATTTGTACTTCAAATACTTAAAATATTTCAAATACCCCAGAAAGTTATTCAAATACTTCACCAAATGTGAAACTAACATGTCCTAGCAAGTAAAAATGCTACATCAGCAGATATGATTTTTTCGAACAGGATAGTTCCCACTCCCCGGAGAGTCTTAAAAATAACAATAAAAGAAAATTCGAACTGGAAATTTCTCAATATGCAAAGGATACCAGTATAAATTTTTCTGAGATTGTAGTAAATTTCAAGTTTTGCCTCAGAAGTTTTCTTAAAATCTGACATGGTCTCACCAATTTGCTCATAGTTTTGGTAATTCTCAACGAATCTACTTGAATTATAGATTTTCGGAAAGAGGATAAAATTCTCTATAAAACCTCCAAAAACTGAATCAATTGCTTTTACAGGCTTTGAGAAAAAAAGGCTTCAAACTTAAAATTTGATTGAAATTTTATCAAAAACCACAAGTGATAAAAATATTTTCTAAATGAGGTATTGAAGTACTCAATGAGAGCTACAATCTCAGAAAAATTTGACTTGATACTGTTTATATTTACTGAGATATTGTCAATGAAAGATTTTGAATAAAAAATCCAAACAGGGTAGAGCCTGAAAAATCAAAATTTTAAAATTTTCAATTTTTCTAAAATTGAACTTTGCCAATCGAAAGAGGAGGTCAAAATTAGTCGAAAACAAATCCTAGGTTATTTTCAGGAGGGTGATTTCATGAGAAAAAAAATTGAAAAGCAAATCTCAATTTTGTCTGTCCTAAGAAATTTTCTCAAAAACCACAAGTGATAAAAATATTTTCTAAATGAGGTATTGAAGTACTCAATGAGAGCTACAATCTCAGAAAAATTTGACTTGATACTGTTTATATTTACTGAGATATTGTCAATGAAAGATTTTGAATAAAAAATCCAAACAGGGTAGAGCCTGAAAAATCAAAATTTTAAAATTTTCAATTTTTCTAAAATTGAACTTTTCCAATCGAAAGAGGAGGTCCAAATTAGTCGAAAACAAATCCTAGGTTATTTTCAGGAGGGTGATTTCATGAGAAATGTCCTAATGGTCCTTCGTGATACCCTGAACTCCATAAACTAAATTACTCTCAGATTTGAAGCCAAAATCTATGAAAAAAGGCACTCAGAAAAATTGAAAAATTGATAAATCACCACAATTGCTTAGCACGATTTTATCTCAGGAACTATAAGTGTCAATGAGCTGAAATTTTCAGGGATTGTAGTCCTTTGAAAAGGATAATTTTCAGTGAAAGATTCAGCTTTCTATCTATAATAGAAAAAAAGTTATGACTTTTCAAAATTTTCCAAAAAAATCATAAGGGGGGTACCTTCCTACTAAAACGATGAAATTTCAATTTTTTTTTTGTCGAGATTTTGTGTCCTAATGGTCCCTCGTGAGACCCTGAACTCCATAAACTAAATTATACTCAGATTTGAAGCCAAAATCTATGAAAAAAGGCACTCAGAAAAATTGAAAAATTGATAAATCACCACAATTGCTTAGCACGATTTTATCTCAGGAACTATAAGTGTCAATGAGCTGAAATTTTCAGGGATTGTAGTCCTTTGAAAAGGATAATTTTCAGTGAAAGATTCAGCTTTCTATCTATAATAGAAAAAAAGTTATGACTTTTCAAAATTTTCCAAAAAAATCATAAGGGGGGTACCTTCCTACTAAAACGATGAAATTTCAATTTTTTTTTTGTCGAGATTTTGTGTCCTAATGGTCCCTCGTGAGACCCTGAACTCCATAAATTAAATTATACTCAGATTTGAAGCCAAAATCTATGAAAAAAGGCACTCAGAAAAATTGAAAAATTGATAAATCACCACAATTGCTTAGCACGATTTTATCTCAGGAACTATAAGTGTCAATGAGCTGAAATTTTCAGGGATTGTAGTCCTTTGAAAAGGATAATTTTCAGTGAAAGATTCAGCTTTCTATCTATAATAGAAAAAAAGTTATGACTTTTCAAAATTTTCCAAAAAAATCATAAGGGGGGTACCTTCCTACTAAAACGATGAAATTTCAATTTTTTTTTTGTCGAGATTTTGTGTCCTAATGGTCCCTCGTGAGACCCTGAACTCCATAAACTAAATTATACTCAGATTTGAAGCCAAAATCTATGAAAAAAGGCACTCAGAAAAATTGAAAAATTGATAAATCACCACAATTGCTTAGCACGATTTTATCTCAGGAACTATAAGTGTCAATGAGCTGAAATTTTCAGGGATTGTAGTCCTTTGAAAAGGATAATTTTCAGTGAAAGATTCAGCTTTCTATCTATAATAGAAAAAAAGTTATGACTTTTCAAAATTTTCCAAAAAAATCATAAGGGGGGTACCTTCCTACTAAAACGATGAAATTTCAAATTTTTTTTTGTCGAGATTTTGTGTCCTAATGGTCCCTCGTGATACCCTGAACTCCATAAACTAAATTATTCTCAGATTTGAAGCCAAAATCCCTGAAAAAAGGCACTCAGAAAAATTGAAAAATTGATAAATCACCACAATTGCTTAGCACGATTTTATCTCAGGAACTATAAGTGTCAATGAGCTGAAATTTTCAGGGATTGTAGTCCTTTGAAAAGGATAATTTTCAGTGAAAGATTCAGCTTTCTATCTATAATAGAAAAAAAGTTATGACTTTTCAAAATTTTCCAAAAAAATCATAAGGGGGGTACCTTCCTACTAAAACGATGAAATTTCAATTTTTTTTTTGTCGAGATTTTGTGTCCTAATGGTCCCTCGTGAGACCCTGAACTCCATAAACTAAATTATACTCAGATTTGAAGCCAAAATCTATGAAAAAAGGCACTCAGAAAAATTGAAAAATTGATAAATCACCACAATTGCTTAGCACGATTTTATCTCAGGAACTATAAGTGTCAATGAGCTGAAATTTTCAGGGATTGTAGTCCTTTGAAAAGGATAATTTTCAGTGAAAGATTCAGCTTTCTATCTATAATAGAAAAAAAGTTATGACTTTTCAAAATTTTCCAAAAAAATCATAAGGGGGGTACCTTCCTACTAAAACGATGAAATTTTAATTTTTTTTTTGTCGAGATTTTGTGTCCTAATGGTCCCTCGTGAAACCCTGAACTCCATAAACTAAATTATTCTCAGATTTGAAGCCAAAATCCCTGAAAAAAGGCACCCAGAAAAATTGAAAAATTGATAAATCACCACAATTGCTTAGCACGATTTTATCTCAGGAACTATAAGTGTCAATGAGCTGAAATTTTCAGGGATTGTAGTCCTTTGAAAAGGATAATTTTCAGTGAAAGATTCAGCTTTCTATCTATAATAGAAAAAAAGTTATGACTTTTCAAAATTTTCCAAAAAAATCATAAGGGGGGTACCTTCCTACTAAAACGATGAAATTTCAATTTTTTTTTTGTCGAGATTTTGTGTCCTAATGGTCCCTCGTGAGACCCTGAACTCCATAAACTAAATTATACTCAGATTTGAAGCCAAAATCTATGAAAAAAGGCACTCAGAAAAATTGAAAAATTGATAAATCACCACAATTGCTTAGCACGATTTTATCTCAGGAACTATAAGTGTCAATGAGCTGAAATTTTCAGGGATTGTAGTCCTTTGAAAAGGATAATTTTCAGTGAAAGATTCAGCTTTCTATCTATAATAGAAAAAAAGTTATGACTTTTCAAAATTTTCCAAAAAAATCATAAGGGGGGTACCTTCCTACTAAAACGATGAAATTTCAATTTTTTTTTTGTCGAGATTTTGTGTCCTAATGGTCCCTCGTGAAACCCTGAACTCCATAAACTAAATTATTCTCAGATTTGAAGCCAAAATCCCTGAAAAAAGGCACCCAGAAAAATTGAAAAATTGATAAATCACCACAATTGCTTAGCACGATTTTATCTCAGGAACTATAAGTGTCAATGAGCTGAAATTTTCAGGGATTGTAGTCCTTTGAAAAGGATAATTTTCAGTGAAAGATTCAGCTTTCTATCTATAATAGAAAAAAAGTTATGACTTTTCAAAATTTTCCAAAAAAATCATAAGGGGGGTACCTTCCTACTAAAACGATGAAATTTCAATTTTTTTTTTGTCGAGATTTTGTGTCCTAATGGTCCCTCGTGATACCCTGAACTCCATAAACTAAATTATTCTCAGATTTGAAGCCAAAATCCCTGAAAAAAGGCACT
The DNA here is from genome assembly GCA_917834065.1 of Ceutorhynchus assimilis. Classification (NCBI taxonomy): domain Eukaryota; kingdom Metazoa; phylum Arthropoda; class Insecta; order Coleoptera; family Curculionidae; genus Ceutorhynchus; species Ceutorhynchus assimilis. The sequence goes on from OU892285.1 coordinate 39,078,430, forward strand.
CAGAAAAATTGAAAAATTGATAAATCACCACAATTGCTTAGCACGATTTTATCTCAGGAACTATAAGTGTCAATGAGCTGAAATTTTCAGGGATTGTAGTCCTTTGAAAAGGATAATTTTCAGTGAAAGATTCAGCTTTCTATCTATAATAGAAAAAAAGTTATGACTTTTCAAAATTTTCCAAAAAAATCATAAGGGGGGTACCTTCCTACTAAAACGATGAAATTTCAATTTTTTTTTTGTCGAGATTTTGTGTCCTAATGGTCCCTCGTGAAACCCTGAACTCCATAAACTAAATTATTCTCAGATTTGAAGCCAAAATCCCTGAAAAAAGGCACTCAGAAAAATTGAAAAATTGATAAATCACCACAATTGCTTAGCACGATTTTATCTCAGGAACTATAAGTGTCAATGAGCTGAAATTTTCAGGGATTGTAGTCCTTTGAAAAGGATAATTTTCAGTGAAAGATTCAGCTTTCTATCTATAATAGAAAAAAAGTTATGACTTTTCAAAATTTTCCAAAAAAATCATAAGGGGGGTACCTTCCTACTAAAACGATGAAATTTCAATTTTTTTTTTTGTCGAGATTTTGTGTCCTAATGGTCCCTCGTGATACCCTGAACTCCATAAACTAAATTATTCTCAGATTTGAAGCCAAAATCCCTGAAAAAAGGCACTCAGAAAAATTGAAAAATTGATAAATCACCACACATTGCTTAGCACGATTTTATCTCAGGAACTATAAGTGTCAATGAGCTGAATTTTCAGGGATTGTAGTCCTTTGAAAAGGATAATTTTCAGTGAAAGATTCAGCTTTCTATCTATAATAGAAAAAAAGTTATGACTTTTCAAAATTTTCCAAAAAAATTCATAAGGGGGGTACCTTCCTACTAAAACGATGAAATTTCAATTTTTTTTTTGTCGAGATTTTGTGTCCTAATGGTCCCTCGTGATACCCTGAACTCCATAAACTAAATTATTCTCAGATTTGAAGCCAAAATCCCTGAAAAAAAGGCACTCAGAAAAATTGAAAAATTGATAAATCACCACAATTGCTTAGCACGATTTTATCTCAGGAACTATAAGTGTCAATGAGCTGAAATTTTCAGGGATTGTAGTCCTTTGAAAAGGATAATTTTCAGTGAAAGATTCAGCTTTCTATCTATAATAGAAAAAAAGTTATGACTTTTCAAAATTTTTCCAAAAAAATCATAAGGGGGGTACCTTCCTACTAAAAACGATGAAATTTCAATTTTTTTTTTGTCGAGATTTTTGTGTCCTAATGGTCCCTCGTGATACCCTGAACTCCATAAACTAAATTATTCTCAGATTTGAAGCCAAAATCCCTGAAAAAAGGCACTCAGAAAAATTGAAAAATTGATAAATCACCACAATTGCCTTAGCACGATTTTATCTCAGGAACTATAAGTGTCAATGAGCTGAAATTTTCAGGGATTGTAGTCCTTTGAAAAGGATAATTTTCAGTGAAAGATTCAGCTTTCTATCTATAATAGAAAAAAAGTTATGACTTTTCAAAATTTTCCAAAAAAATCATAAGGGGGGTACCTTCCTACTAAAACGATGAAATTTCAATTTTTTTTTTGTCGAGATTTTGTGTCCTAATGGTCCCTCGTGAAACCCTGAACTCCATAAACTAAATTATTCTCAGATTTGAAGCCAAAATCCCTGAAAAAAGGCACTCAGAAAAAATTGAAAAATTGATAAATCACCACAATTGCTTAGCACGATTTTATCTCAGGAACTATAAGTGTCAATGAGCTGAAATTTTCAGGGATTGTAGTCCTTTGAAAAGGATAATTTTCAGTGAAAGATTCAGCTTTCTATCTATAATAGAAAAAAAGTTATGACTTTTCAAAATTTTCCAAAAAAATCATAAGGGGGGTACCTTCTAACTAAAACGATGAAATTTCAATTTTTTTTTTGTCGAGATTTTGTGTCCTAATGGTCCCTCGTGATACCCTGAACTCCATAAACTAAATTATTCTCAGATTTGAAGCCAAAATCCCTGAAAAAAGGCACTCAGAAAAAATTGAAAAATTGATAAATCACCACAATTGCTTAGCACGATTTTATCTCAGGAACTATAAGTGTCAATGAGCTGAAATTTTCAGGGATTGTAGTCCTTTGAAAAGGATAATTTTCAGTGAAAGATTCAGCTTTCTATCTATAATAGAAAAAAAGTTATGACTTTTCAAAATTTTCCAAAAAAATCATAAGGGGGGTACCTTCCTACTAAAACGATGAAATTTCAATTTTTTTTTTTGTCGAGATTTTGTGTCCTAATGGTCCCTCGTGATACCCTGAACTCCATAAACTAAATTATTCTCAGATTTGAAGCCAAAATCCCTGAAAAAAAGGCACTCAGAAAAATTGAAAAATTGATAAATCACCCACAATTGCTTAGCACGATTTTATCTCAGGAACTATAAGTGTCAATGAGCTGAAATTTTTCAGGGATTGTAGTCCTTTGAAAAGGATAATTTTCAGTGAAAGATTCAGCTTTCTATCTATAATAGAAAAAAAGTTATGACTTTTCAAAATTTTCCAAAAAAATCATAAGGGGGGTACCTTCCTACTAAAACGATGAAATTTCAATTTTTTTTTGTCGAGATTTTGTGTCCTAATGGTCCCTCGTGATACCCTGAACTCCATAAACTAAATTATTCTCAGATTTGAAGCCAAAATCCCTGAAAAAAGGCACTCAGAAAAATTGAAAAATTGATAAATCACCACAATTGCTTAGCACGATTTTATCTCAGGAACTATAAGTGTCAATGAGCTGAAATTTTCAGGGATTGTAGTCCTTTGAAAAGGATAATTTTCAGTGAAAGATTCAGCTTTCTATCTATAATAGAAAAAAAGTTATGACTTTTCAAAATTTTCCAAAAAAATCATAAGGGGGGTACCTTCCTACTAAAACGATGAAATTTCAATTTTTTTTTTGTCGAGATTTTGTGTCCTAATGGTCCCTCGTGATACCCTGAACTCCATAAACTAATTATTCTCAGATTTGAAGCCAAAATCCCTGAAAAAAGGCACTCAGAAAAATTGAAAAATTGATAAATCACCACAATTGCATAGCACGATTTTATCTCAGGAACTATAAGTGTCAATGAGCTGAAATTTTCAGGGATTGTAGTCCTTTGAAAAGGATAATTTTCAGTGAAAGATTCAGCTTTCTATCTATAATAGAAAAAAAGTTATGACTTTTCAAAATTTTCCAAAAAAATCATAAGGGGGGTACCTTCCTACTAAAACGATGAAATTTCAATTTTTTTTTTGTCGAGATTTTGTGTCCTAATGGTCCCTCGTGATACCCTGAACTCCATAAACTAAATTATTCTCAGATTTGAAGCCAAAATCCCTGAAAAAAGGCACTCAGAAAAATTGAAAAATTGATAAATCACCACAATTGCTTAGCACGATTTTATCTCAGGAACTATAAGTGTCAATGAGCTGAAATTTTCAGGGATTGTAGTCCTTTGAAAAGGATAATTTTTCAGTGAAAGATTCAGCTTTCTATCTATAATAGAAAAAAAGTTATGACTTTTCAAAATTTTCCAAAAAAATCATAAGGGGGTACCTTCCTACTAAAACGATGAAATTTCAATTTTTTTTTTGTCGAGATTTTGTGTCCTAATGGTCCCTCGTGATACCCTGAACTCCATAAACTAAATTATTCTCAGATTTGAAGCCAAAATCCCTGAAAAAAGGCACTCAGAAAAATTGAAAAATTGATAAATCACCACAATTGCTTAGCACGATTTTATCTCAGGAACTATAAGTGTCAATGAGCTGAAATTTTCAGGGATTGTAGTCCTTTGAAAAGGATAATTTTCAGTGAAAGATTCAGCTTTCTATCTATAATAGAAAAAAAAGTTATGACTTTTCAAAATTTTCCACAAAAATCATAAGGGGGGTACCTTCCTACTAAAACGATGAAATTTCAATTTTTTTTTTGTCGAGATTTTGTGTCCTAATGGTCCCTCGTGAGACCCTGAACTCCATAAACTAAATTATACTCAGATTTGAAGCCAAAATCTATGAAAAAAGGCACTCAGAAAAATTGAAAAATTGATAAATCACCACAATTGCTTAGCACGATTTTATCTCAGGAACTATAAGTGTCAATGAGCTGAAAATTTTCAGGGATTGTAGTCCTTTGAAAAGGATAATTTTCAGTGAAAGATTCAGCTTTCTATCTATAATAGAAAAAAAGTTATGACTTTTCAAAATTTTCCAAAAAAATCATAAGGGGGGTACCTTCCTACTAAAACGATGAAATTTCAATTTTTTTTTTGTCGAGATTTTGTGTCCTAATGGTCCCTCGTGATACCCTGAACTCCATAAACTAAATTATTCTCAGATTTGAAGCCAAAATCCCTGAAAAAAAGGCACTCAGAAAAATTGAAAAATTGATAAATCACCACAATTGCTTAGCACGATTTTATCTCAGGAACTATAAGTGTCAATGAGCTGAAATTTTCAGGGATTGTAGTCCTTTGAAAAGGATAATTTTCAGTGAAAGATTCAGCTTTCTATCTATAATAGAAAAAAAGTTATGACTTTTCAAATTTTCCAAAAAAAATCATAAGGGGGGGTACCTTCCTACTAAAACGATGAAATTTCAATTTTTTTTTTGTCGAGATTTTGTGTCCTAATGGTCCCTCGTGAAACCCTGAACTCCATAAACTAAATTATTCTCAGATTTGAAGCCAAAATCCCTGAAAAAAAGGCACTCAGAAAAATTGAAAAAATTGATAAATCACCACAATTGCTTAGCACGATTTTATCTCAGGAACTATAAGTGTCAATGAGCTGAAATTTTCAGGGATTGTAGTCCTTTGAAAAGGATAATTTTCAGTGAAAGATTCAGCTTTCTATCTATAATAGAAAAAAAGTTATGACTTTTCAAAATTTTCCAAAAAAATCATAAGGGGGGTACCTTCCTACTAAAACGATGAAATTTCAATTTTTTTTTTGTCGAGATTTTGTGTCCTAATGGTCCCTCGTGAGACCCTGAACTCCATAAACTAAATTATACTCAGATTTGAAGCCAAAATCTATGAAAAAAGGCACTCAGAAAAATTGAAAAATTGATAAATCACCACAATTGCTTAGCACGATTTTATCTCAGGAACTATAAGTGTCAATGAGCTGAAATTTTCAGGGATTGTAGTCCTTTGAAAAGGATAATTTTCAGTGAAAGATTCAGCTTTCTATCTATAATAGAAAAAAAAGTTATGACTTTTCAAAATTTTCCAAAAAAATCATAAGGGGGGTACCTTCCTACTAAAACGATGAAATTTCAATTTTTTTTTTGTCGAGATTTTGTGTCCTAATGGTCCCTCGTGAAACCCTGAACTCCATAAACTAAATTATTCTCAGATTTGAAGCCAAAATCCCTGAAAAAAGGCACTCAGAAAAATTGAAAAATTGATAAATCACCACAATTGCTTAGCACGATTTTATCTCAGGAACTATAAGTGTCAATGAGCTGAAATTTTCAGGGATTGTAGTCCTTTGAAAAGGATAATTTTCAGTGAAAGATTCAGCTTTCTATCTATAATAGAAAAAAAGTTATGACTTTTCAAAATTTTCCAAAAAAAATCATAAGGGGGGTACCTTCCTACTAAAACGAATGAAATTTCAATTTTTTTTTTGTCGAGATTTTGTGTCCTAATGGTCCCTCGTGAAACCCTGAACTCCATAAACTAAATTATTCTCTAGATTTGAAGCCAAAATCCCTGAAAAAAGGCACTCAGAAAAATTGAAAAATTGATAAATCACCACAATTGCTTAGCACGATTTTATCTCAGGAACTATAAGTGTCAATGAGCTGAAATTTTCAGGGATTGTAGTCCTTTGAAAAGGATAATTTTCAGTGAAAGATTCAGCTTTCTATCTATAATAGAAAAAAAGTTATGACTTTTCAAAATTTTCCAAAAAAATCATAAGGGGGGTACCTTCTACTAAAACGATGAAATTTCAATTTTTTTTTTGTCGAGATTTTGTGTCCTAATGGTCCCTCGTGAAACCCTGAACTCCATAAACTAAATTATTCTCAGATTTGAAGCCAAAATCCCTGAAAAAAGGCACTCAGAAAAAATTGAAAAATTGATAAATCACCACAATTGCTTAGCACGATTTTATCTCAGGAACTATAAGTGTCAATGAGCTGAATTTTTCAGGGATTGTAGTCCTTTGAAAAGGATAATTTTCAGTGAAAGATTCAGCTTTCTATCTATAATAGAAAAAAAGTTATGACTTTTCAAAATTTTCCAAAAAAAAATCATAAGGGGGGTACTTCCTACTAAAACGATGAAATTTCAATTTTTTTTTTGTCGAGATTTTGTGTCCTAATGGTCCCTCGTGAAACCCTGAACTCCATAAACTAAATTATTCTCAGATTTGAAGCCAAAATCCCTGAAAAAAAGGCACTCAGAAAAATTGAAAATTGATAAATCACCACAATTGCTTAGCACGATTTTATCTCAGGAACTATAAGTGTCAATGAGCTGAAATTTTCAGGGATTGTAGTCCTTTGAAAAGGATAATTTTCAGTGAAAGATTCAGCTTTCTATCTATAATAGAAAAAAAGTTATGACTTTTCAAAATTTTCCAAAAAAATCATAAGGGGGTACCTTCCTACTAAAACGATGAATTTCAATTTTTTTTTTGTCGAGATTTTGTGTCCTAATGGTCCTCGTGAAACCCTGAACTCCATAAACTAAATTATTCTCAGATTTTGAAGCCAAAATCCCTGAAAAAAGGCACTCAGAAAAATTGAAAAATTGATAAATCACCACAATTGCTTAGCACGATTTTATCTCAGGAACTATAAGTGTCAATGAGCTGAAATTTTCAGGGATTGTAGTCCTTTGAAAAGGATAATTTTCAGTGAAAGATTCAGCTTTCTATCTATAATAGAAAAAAAGTTATGACTTTTCAAAATTTTCCAAAAAAATCATAAGGGGGGTACCTTCCTACTAAAACGATGAAATTTCAATTTTTTTTTTGTCGAGATTTTGTGTCCTAATGGTCCCTCGTGAGACCCTGAACTCCATAAATTAAATTATACTCAGATTTGAAGCCAAAATCTATGAAAAAAGGCACTCAGAAAAATTGAAAAATTGATAAATCACCACAATTGCTTAGCACGATTTTATCTCAGGAACTATAAGTGTCAATGAGCTGAAATTTTCAGGGATTGTAGTCCTTTGAAAAGGATAATTTTCAGTGAAAGATTCAGCTTTCTATCTATAATAGAAAAAAAGTTATGACTTTTCAAAATTTTCCAAAAAAATCATAAGGGGGGTACCTTCCTACTAAAACGATGAAATTTCAATTTTTTTTTTTGTCGAGATTTTGTGTCCTAATGGTCCCTCGTGAGACCCTGAACTCCATAAATTAAATTATACTCAGATTTGAAGCCAAAATCTATGAAAAAAGGCACTCAGAAAAATTGAAAAATTGATAAATCACCACAATTGCTTAGCACGATTTTATCTCAGGAACTATAAGTGTCAATGAGCTGAAATTTTCAGGGATTGTAGTCCTTTGAAAAGGATAATTTTCAGTGAAAGATTCAGCTTTCTATCTATAATAGAAAAAAAGTTATGACTTTTCAAAATTTTCCAAAAAAATCATAAGGGGGGTACCTTCCTACTAAAACGATGAAATTTCAATTTTTTTTTTGTCGAGATTTTGTGTCCTAATGGTCCCTCGTGATACCCTGAACTCCATAAACTAAATTATTCTCAGATTTGAAGCCAAAATCTATGAAAAAAGGCACTCAGAAAAATTGAAAAATTGATAAATCACCACAATTGCTTAGCACGATTTTATCTCAGGAACTATAAGTGTCAATGAGCTGAAATTTTCAGGGATTGTAGTCCTTTGAAAAGGATAATTTTCAGTGAAAGATTCAGCTTTCTATCTATAATAGAAAAAAAGTTATGACTTTTCAAAATTTCCAAAAAAAATCATAAGGGGGGTACCTTCCTACTAAAACGATGAAATTTCAATTTTTTTTTTGTCGAGATTTTGTGTCCTAATGGTCCCTCGTGATACCCTGAACTCCATAAACTAAATTATTCTCAGATTTGAAGCCAAAATCCCTGAAAAAAGGCACTCAGAAAAATTGAAAAATTGATAAATCACCACAATTGCTCAGCACGATTTTATCTCAGGAACTATAAGTGTCAATGAGCTGAAATTTTCAGGGATTGTAGTCCTTTGAAAAGGATAATTTTCAGTGAAAGATTCAGCTTTCTATCTATAATAGAAAAAAAGTTATGACTTTTCAAAAATTTTCCAAAAAAAATCATAAGGGGGGTACCTTCCTACTAAAACGATGAAATTTCAATTTTTTTTTTGTCGAGATTTTGTGTCCTAATGGTCCCTCGTGAGACCCTGAACTCCATAAATTAAATTATACTCAGATTTGAAGCCAAAATCTATGAAAAAAGGCACTCAGAAAAATTGAAAAATTGATAAATCACCACAATTGCTTAGCACGATTTTATCTCAGGAACTATAAGTGTCAATGAGCTGAAATTTTCAGGGATTGTAGTCCTTTGAAAAGGATAATTTTCAGTGAAAGATTCAGCTTTCTATCTATAATAGAAAAAAAGTTATGACTTTTCAAAATTTTCCAAAAAAATCATAAGGGGGGTACCTTCCTACTAAAACGATGAAATTTCAATTTTTTTTTTGTCGAGATTTTGTGTCCTAATGGTCCCTCGTGATACCCTGAACTCCATAAAACAAATTATTCTCAGATTTGAAGCCAAAATCCCTGAAAAAAGGCACTCAGAAAAATTGAAAAATTGATAAATCACCACAATTGCTCAGCACGATTTTATCTCAGGAACTATAAGTGTCAATGAGCTGAAATTTTTCAGGGATTGTAGTCCTTTGAAAAGGATAATTTTCAGTGAAAGATTCAGCTTTCTATCTATAATAGAAAAAAAGTTATGACTTTTCAAAATTTTCCAAAAAAATCATAAGGGGGGTACCTTCCTACTAAAACGATGAAATTTCAATTTTTTTTTTGTCGAGATTTTGTGTCCTAATGGTCCCTCGTGAGACCCTGAACTCCATAAATTAAATTATACTCAGATTTGAAGCCAAAATCTATGAAAAAAGGCACTCAGAAAAATTGAAAAATTGATAAATCACCACAATTGCTTAGCACGATTTTATCTCAGGAACTATAAGTGTCAATGAGCTGAAATTTTCAGGGATTGTAGTCCTTTGAAAAGGATAATTTTCAGTGAAAGATTCAGCTTTCTATCTATAATAGAAAAAAAGTTATGACTTTTCAAAATTTTCCAAAAAAATCATAAGGGGGGTACCTTCCTACTAAAACGATGAAATTTCAATTTTTTTTTTGTCGAGATTTTGTGTCCTAATGGTCCCTCGTGATACCCTGAACTCCATAAACTAAATTATTCTCAGATTTGAAGCCAAAATCCCTGAAAAAAGGCACTCAGAAAAATTGAAAAAATTGATAAATCACCACAATTGCTCAGCACGATTTTATCTCAGGAACTATAAGTGTCAATGAGCTGAAATTTTCAGGGATTGTAGTCCTTTGAAAAGGATAATTTTCAGTGAAAGATTCAGCTTTCTATCTATAATAGAAAAAAAGTTATGACTTTTCAAAATTTTCCAAAAAAATCATAAGGGGGGTACCTTCCTACTAAAACGATGAAATTTCAATTTTTTTTTTGTCGAGATTTTGTGTCCTAATGGTCCCTCGTGATACCCTGAACTCCATAAACTAAATTATTCTCAGATTTGAAGCCAAAATCCCTGAAAAAAGGCACTCAGAAAAATTGAAAAATTGATAAATCACCACAATTGCTCAGCACGATTTTATCTCAGGAACTATAAGTGTCAATGAGCTGAAATTTTCAGGGATTGTAGTCCTTTGAAAAGGATAATTTTCAGTGAAAGATTCAGCTTTCTATCTATAATAGAAAAAAAGTTATGACTTTTCAAAATTTTCCAAAAAAATCATAAGGGGGTACCTTCCTACTAAAACGATGAAATTTCTAATTTTTTTTTTGTCGAGATTTTGTGTCCTAATGGTCCCTCGTGATACCCTGAACTCCATAAACTAAATTATTCTCAGATTTGAAGCCAAAATCCCTGAAAAAAGGCACTCAGAAAAATTGAAAAATTGATAAATCACCACAATTGCTCAGCACGATTTTATCTCAGGAACTATAAGTGTCAATGAGCTGAAATTTTCAGGGATTGTAGTCCTTTGAAAAGGATAATTTTCAGTGAAAGATTCAGCTTTCTATCTATAATAGAAAAAAAGTTATGACTTTTCAAAATTTTCCAAAAAAATCATAAGGGGGGTACCTTCCTACTAAAACGATGAAATTTCAATTTTTTTTTTGTCGAGATTTTGTGTCCTAATGGTCCCTCGTGAGACCCTGAACTCCATAAATTAAATTATACTCAGATTTGAAGCCAAAATCTATGAAAAAAGGCACTCAGAAAAATTGAAAAAATTGATAAATCACCACAATTGCTTAGCACGATTTTATCTCAGGAACTATAAGTGTCAATGAGCTGAAATTTTCAGGGATTGTAGTCCTTTGAAAAGGATAATTTTCAGTGAAAGATTCAGCTTTCTATCTATAATAGAAAAAAAGTTATGACTTTTCAAAATTTTCCAAAAAAATCATAAGGGGGGTACCTTCCTACTAAAACGATGAATTTCAAATTTTTTTTTGTCGAGATTTTGTGTCCTAATGGTCCCTCGTGATACCCTGAACTCCATAAACTAAATTATTCTCAGATTTGAAGCCAAAATCTATGAAAAAAGGCACTCAGAAAAATTGAAAAATTGATAAATCACCACAATTGCTTAGCACGATTTTATCTCAGGAACTATAAGTGTCAATGAGCTGAAATTTTCAGGGATTGTAGTCCTTTGAAAAGGATAATTTTCAGTGAAAGATTCAGCTTTCTATCTATAATAGAAAAAAAGTTATGACTTTTCAAAATTTTCCAAAAAAATCATAAGGGGGGTACCTTCCTACTAAAACGATGAAATTTCAATTTTTTTTTTGTCGAGATTTTGTGTCCTAATGGTCCCTCGTGAGACCCTGAACTCCATAAAACTAAATTATCTCAGATTTGAAGCCAAAATCTATGAAAAAAGGCACTCAGAAAAATTGAAAAATTGATAAATCACCACAATTGCTTAGCACGATTTTATCTCAGGAACTATAAGTGTCAATGAGCTGAAATTTTCAGGGATTGTAGTCCTTTGAAAAGGATAATTTTCAGTGAAAGATTCAGCTTTCTATCTATAATAGAAAAAAAGTTATGACTTTTCAAAATTTTCCAAAAAAAATCATAAGGGGGGTACCTTCCTACTAAAACGATGAAATTTCAATTTTTTTTTTGTCGAGATTTTGTGTCCTAATGGTCCCTCGTGATACCCTGAACTCCATAAACTAAATTATTCTCAGATTTGAAGCCAAAATCCCTGAAAAAAGGCACTCAGAAAAATTGAAAAATTGATAAATCACCACAATTGCTCATGCACGATTTTATCTCAGGAACTATAAGTGTCAATGAGCTGAAATTTTCAGGGATTGTAGTCCTTTGAAAAGATAATTTTCAGTGAAAGATTCAGCTTTCTATCTATAATAGAAAAAAAGTTATGACTTTTCAAAATTTTCCAAAAAAATCATAAGGGGGGTACCCTTCCTACTAAAACGATGAAATTTCAATTTTTTTTTTTGTCGAGATTTTGTGTCCTAATGGTCCCTCGTGATACCCTGAACTCCATAAACTAAATTATTCTCAGATTTGAAGCCAAAATCCCTGAAAAAAGGCACTCAGAAAAATTGAAAAATTGATAAATCACCACAATTGCTTAGCACGATTTTATCTCAGGAACTATAAGTGTCAATGAGCTGAAATTTTCAGGGATTGTAGTCCTTTGAAAAGGATAATTTTCAGTGAAAGATTCAGCTTTCTATCTATAATAGAAAAAAAGTTATGACTTTTCAAAATTTTCCAAAAAAATCATAAGGGGGGTACCTTCCTACTAAAACGATGAAATTTTCAATTTTTTTTTTTGTCGAGATTTTGTGTCCTAATGGTCCCTCGTGATACCCTGAACTCCATAAACTAAATTTTTCTCAGATTTGAAGCCAAAATCCCTGAAAAAAGGCACTCAGAAAAATTGAAAAATTGATAAATCACCACAATTGCTTAGCACGATTTTATCTCAGGAACTATAAGTGTCAATGAGCTGAAATTTTCAGGGATTGTAGTCCTTTGAAAAGGATAATTTTCAGTGAAAGATTCAGCTTTCTATCTATAATAGAAAAAAAGTTATGACTTTTCAAAATTTTCCAAAAAAATCATAAGGGGGGTACCTTCCTACTAAAACGATGAAATTTCAATTTTTTTTTTGTCGAGATTTTGTGTCCTAACTCGGTCCCTCGTGATACCCTGAACTCCATAAACTAATTATTCTCAGATTTGAAGCCAAAATCCCTGAAAAAAGGCACTCAGAAAAATTGAAAAATTGATAAATCACCACAATTGCTTAGCACGATTTTATCTCAGGAACTATAAGTGTCAATGAGCTGAAATTTTCAGGGATTGTAGTCCTTTGAAAAGGATAATTTTCAGTGAAAGATCAGCTTTCTATCTATAATAGAAAAAAAGTTATGACTTTTCAAAATTTTCCAAAAAAAATCATAAGGGGGGTACCTTCCTACTAAAACGATGAAATTTCAATTTTTTTTTTGTCGAGATTTTGTGTCTAATGGTCCCTCGTGAGACCCTGAACTCCATAAACTAAATTATACTCAGATTTGAAGCCAAAATCTATGAAAAAAGGCACTCAGAAAAATTGAAAAATTGATAAATCACCACAATTGCTTAGCACGATTTTATCTCAGGAACTATAAGTGTCAATGAGCTGAAATTTTCAGGGATTGTAGTCCTTTGAAAAGGATAATTTTCAGTGAAAGATTCAGCTTTCTATCTATAATAGAAAAAAAGTTATGACTTTTCAAAATTTTCCAAAAAAAAATCATAAGGGGGGTACCTTCCTACTAAAACGATGAAATTTCAATTTTTTTTTTGTCGAGATTTTGTGTCCTAATGGTCCCTCGTGATACCCTGAACTCCATAAACTAAATTATTCTCAGATTTGAAGCCAAAATCCCTGAAAAAGGCACTCAGAAAAATTGAAAAATTGATAAATCACCACAATTGCTTAGCCACGATTTTATCTCAGAAACTATAAGTGTCAATGAGCTGAAATTTTCAGGGATTGTAGTCCTTTGAAAAGGATAATTTTCAGTGAAAGATTCAGCTTTCTATCTATAATAGAAAAAAAGTTATGACTTTTCAAAATTTTCCAAAAAAATCATAAGGGGGGTACCTTCCTACTAAAACGATGAAATTTCAATTTTTTTTTTGTCGAGATTTTGTGTCCTAATGGTCCCTCGTGAGACCCTGAACTCCATAAACTAAATTATACTCAGATTTGAAGCCAAAATCCCTGAAAAAAGGCACTCAGAAAAATTGAAAAATTGATAAATCACCACAATTGCTTAGCACGATTTTATCTCAGGAACTATAAGTGTCAATGAGCTGAAATTTTCAGGGATTGTAGTCCTTTGAAAAGGATAATTTTCAGTGAAAGATTCAGCTTTCTATCTATAATAGAAAAAAAGTTATGACTTTTCAAAATTTTCCAAAAAAAATCAAAAGGGGGGTACCTTCCTACTATAAACGATGAAATTTCAATTTTATTTTTTGTCGAGATTTTGTGTCCTAATGGTCCCTCGTGAGACCCTGAACTCCATAAACTAAATTATACTCAGATTTGAAGCCAAAATCCCTGAAAAAAGGCACTCAGAAAAATTGAAAAATTGATAAATCACCACAATTGCTTAGCACGATTTTATCTCAGGAACTATAAGTGTCAATGAGCTGAAATTTTCAGGGATTGTAGTCCTTTGAAAAGGATAATTTTCAGTGAAAGATTCAGCTTTCTATCTATAATAGAAAAAAAGTTATGACTTTTCAAAATTTTCCAAAAAAATCAAAAGGGGGGTACCTTCCTACTAAAACGATGAAATTTCAATTTTTTTTTTGTCGAGATTTTGTGTCCTAATGGTCCCTCGTGATACCCTGAACTCCATAAACTAAATT
>OU892286.1:0-150618 GCA_917834065.1 Ceutorhynchus assimilis
GTGTGCTCTTTTTATCTTGATAACATTTTTAACTGTCGTAATTTCTTTATTTCTGAAGTTATTTAAATAAATCAAAAAAGCACAGGACACAAAAATATGTAATGTATAAATAACGAAAATAATCACAAAACACAATGATAAAGTCTATGGAAAATAGTATAACAAAAGGCAGACGCGCATCTATAGTGACGTGACATCACAATATTATCGGCGCTTGTCAATAATAGGCAATCCTTTTTACGTTTATAATCCTTGGTTTGTGTCAATCAATAGCTGTCTTCTTTCTCCGTCTCTTTACGTTATATCTTTCTTCTCTCTCGAGTAACGAAATTTCCCCATGACGCGTTTTTCAAATCACTCTCCATTGTCATCCAAATATCAGAACGCTGCCTAAAAAGTTTCACTTCAATAACTTGATTTACTTGATTCAAACAGTAATTTATTTAAAAAAAAAAATAATAATAAAATAAAGAATAATGTTTTCAATGACAGGGGGGTGCAAATGCACCCCCTTGCACCCTGCTGCCGGCGCCCATGCCTGATAACTTTTATAACGTCATCTATACAGTGTCATTACTTAAGTGTGCAACATATGGGATTTTTTTTTAGTAATAGCACAATCAAAATACAAACAAGGCCAAAAGTTGGTGCATGTCTGATAATCATATTAGGTGCACTTAGAATGGTTGTAAGTCGAACAGCATACAGGGTAGCTCAAAAAATATCAAAATTGTAGTAATATTTTCTTGAATAAAATAAAACTTTTGCACTTTAAGGAGAGTTTTTTTAATATGGCTATTATCATTAGTAATGTTTTAACTTGTTGAAAAAAAAATTGCAACATTTTAAAGTTGTGTTGAATATCATTGCAACAAACATGAATTTTGTGATTCCATAAAAAATTAAAAATCTAAGTTAATTTTACAAATTGCATGAATTTGAACAAAGTTATGTAAAATTAATTTGATTTTAAGTAATTTTTGAAAGTATTAAGGGTGGAAATAAAAATTTAAAAAAATATAGAAATTATAGATTTTTTTCGAAAAAAAATAAAAAAAATCTTAGGAGGCTATGTTTTGGTATTTAGGCATAACTTTTAATTCCAAACAACTTTTCTCTATAACATTTTGCTGAATTTTCTAAAATAAGGGTACTTTACCAGTACAGCTTGGATATTGTTTGAGCTACCCTGTATGCTGTTTGACTTGCAACCATTCTAAGTGCACCTAATATGATTATTAGACATGCACCAACTTTTGGCCTTGTTTGTATTTGGGTTGTGCTATTACTAAAAAAAATCCCCATATGTTGCACACTTAAAAAATCACACTGTATAGGCCAGTGCAAATAATTTTGAATTTGCAAAAATTTTTATAAAGCTGCAACTATCAAAAATAGTTAGCATTAGTACTCCTAGTAAACATACCAAAAGTCCCCATTCGTCCGGTTGTTGCGTCATTAGAAAAAACAATCCGCCATCTTGAATTTCGACACTTTTCGGAAAAAATCGTGAATAAGTCAAAAACGGTACATTTTATCGAAAAAACTCAAGAGAGGGAAATTGAATAGAATGAAAAAATGAAGGAGGTATCATAAAAACTGAATGCGTACCGTAACGTAGTATCAATCTAGAATTTTTTGAATTTTTGGAAATTTAGCAAAATCAAGGGAACCAGACCATAATGCAGTTAATGCATTTTCTCAATCCCAATAAACAAATAAAATTACCTTTTAACACTTATTTAAATAAAAAAACACTGTAAAAGTGTTACCTATATATTAATTTAATTCAACTACCCTCGTATGAACTAATAATGAGTAATCGCAGATTCAATACAATAATACAAAAAAATTGATAAGGTCAATTCTACAATGTTTTGGCCAAAAGACAGGATAGGTAATAAGCAAATTTAAATTGACAATTTAATTCATACACAAAAAATCCCATAAGGACTGGTATTTTTGTCATTATTACAGCGACTATTTCACTAGAGTGTATTTGTTAAAAATAATGTTATAAGATATTGTTTTGTAAACATAATGAAAAATGAATCAATCAAATTCATAAAATATAAATCAAATAGGTACCTCTGGTTAGGTATGGTAGTGACCAGGTATCGGTAGTTATTTACAAAAGAACATTTGAATATTTAAAAAAATATATATTTGCAAGCTTCCAAGAAAGAAAGGGAACCAAAATTGGATTAAAGGCAAACCGAATTTGAGTGATTCTGTAATTACCTACCATAAATAGAAGAATTGAAATAAAGGAATTCAGAACACTTCAAGTAGTTTACCATTTAAAAATATCAATTTTTATTTGTTCCCTACAAAATCTCAAATTCGAATAATTAATTTAATTATTACTACAAATCAATTTGGTACTCGATTTGACAATATGTCAAATTCCAATTTGGAAAATCCAGAACATTGTCCTCTGTGTACAAGAAGTTATAGAGATGATCAAATGGTGGAATGCACGAAGTGTAAGAAATGGTTCTGTTATGAATGCGTAAAGGTTACAGATGCTGTGGAAAATGATGAAAATTGGAAGTGCCCATTAAACCCGCAATCTCCTGACCATTCAAACCAGGTATTATCCATTACTGCTATTACCACCCTCGACACACCAAAAAATAAAACTTCTAACTCCAACAATGAGAAAAAATCTGCCACTTCTAACAAGAAAACAAAATCAAATAAAAATTCAGCTACTAAAAGTTCTGCATCAATAAGCAGCTTAGCAAAGATGAAATTACAGTCTCTACAAGAGGAAAGACGTTTGCTTCAACAAGAAAGACAGTTGATGCGTGAATATAGATCCATTTTAGAGGACGAAGAGAAAGAAAATAGTCAAGAGATAAGTGATGAAGAAATTAACGAAACAAATACATTAGCAAATAAAATTCTTTCTCTTTCGATAGAAAGAGGTATTATAGAACAAGAAATTAGAGATGAACCTTTGAGAAATTCGCTTCCAAAAGATGATATGGTTAAGACCCGCTTTGGAGAGCCCGCAAAAAGTGAACAATATTATTATGGTTTTCGCCCACAAACGTTTCAAAATCATGAACATTCTACACAAATTCCCTTTAGAAATTTTCAAAATTCACTCCTTCAGCCTCCATCGTTTCCAGCACAAATAAATTGGAATAATGGATCTAAACCACTATCACCTGCACAACGTGAAGCTAGAAAAAGTCTAACTACCGATCTTCCTATATTTAGTGGTAAACCCGAAGACTGGCCTTTATTTATTAGCTGTTATGAAAGGACTACATAACTGTGTGGGTTTGATAATAATGAAAATCTGATAAGATTACAAAAAAGCTTAAAAGGTGCAGCCAAAAATAGTGTATCTAGTTTTCTTATACTACCAGACTGTGTTCCACAGATTATTACTACCTTAAAATTTTTATATGGAAGACCAGAGCAAATTATAGAAACACATATTACCAATATAAGACGACTACCAGTCCCAAAGATGGAAAAACTAGAGACAATTGTAGAATTTGCATTATCTATCAAAAATTTATGTGTTTCTTTACAGGCAGCAAAATTACACGAATATTTAAACAATCCAACACTATTACATGAATTACTAGAAAAATTACCGTCTCAAATTAAGATTAATTGGGCTAGTCACAGAAGTACATCATCACAATTTACCGGGCTTATTGAATTCGCTGAATGGATATATAATTTATCTATAAATATATGCTCGACTTTACCCAATCTAATACCACATGAACAAAAACCATATTATAGGAATGATCACAAACCATTTAGCAGGTATGAACGAATGAACCTTCATAATTTAAAAAATGAAAATTTTAGGTGTCAGATTTGTAATGGTGATTGCAAAAATGCATCTGCATGCATGTTGTTTAAAAAAAAGCAAATTAAATGAAAAATGGGAAATTGTTAGGAAATTTAATTTATGTAAACTATGTCTTAAAAGACATAAATTTCCGTGTAAGTATCCAGTGAAGTGTGACAGAGAAAACTGTAATATTAAACACCATCCTCTTTTACACGATGAGACGTAATGAGAATGTGAACCAGATCACTGAATTTGCCATGACTCAAATACATAATCAAGTACGTTTTCGAATAATTCCTGTTATTTTACAGAATGGAGAAAAAATAGTAAAAACACATGCATTTTTGGACGAAGGATCGTCTGTCACATTACTTAGTAAACATATAGCCGAAAAATTAGATCTCTATGGAGAACAAGAATTGCTTTGCCTTGAATGGACTGGCGACCAGAAACGAACGGAAAATTCTGAAAAAGTGATACTCTCCATGAGTGGTGATTATAATGGAGCCAAACAATACGATTTTAGATCTGTCAGAACAGTAGATTCATTAAATTTGCCAGAACAAAGTCTTGATGCAAGACATCTTAAAGAAAAATATTCTTATTTGAAAAAATTGCCGTTTAAATCATATAATAAGGAAAGTCCACAAATTTTAATTGGCCTAGACAACTGGGATCTTGCACTACCTCTTAAAGTCAAAGAGGGTCATAAAGGAGAGCCTATTGCTGCAAAATGCAGGTTAGGATGGTCTGTTTTTGCACTAGAGAATACAGAATTGGAGGAAGATTATAACTTTCATGTTTGTTTATGCAATAAAAAAGAAACAATACACAACCAAGAACCTTTTGATGCAATAAAATTTCATTTTAGTATAGAAAGTTTAGGAGTACAAAATCTAACTGCAATCTCTAGAGAAATAGAAAGAGCACGCCACCGCCACCTACAAGAATCTACAAAGGAACCCAGTATCAGATTGGATTACTTTCGAAATACGATAATTTAAAATTACCAGATAGTCAATTTATGGCTTTACAAAGACTGGAATGTATTGAAAGGTGAATTAAAGCTAATCCAGAAGGTGTTAAAATGAACGAGCAGTTGAAAGATTTTCTACAAAAAAAGTATATTACCAAATTAACTGAAGAAGAACTGTCTAAAAAATACGAAAGGATTTGGTTTCTACCAATTTTCCCAGTCCTCAATCCAGATAAACCAGATAAATTAAAAATTGTTTGGGATGCAGCAACTAAAATTCAAAATATTTCACTCAATTCTGTACTTCTGAAGAGAGTTGATCAACTAGCATCTCTATTTGGAGTGCTTCTGCGTTTTCGAGAGGGAAAAGTTGGTTTTTCAGCTGACATAAAAGAAATGTTCCTACAAGTTGGCATTATAGAAGAAGATAAACATTCACAAAAAGTCCTTTGGCGTAATGGCAACTCTGAAGATCCTTTAGAAACATATGTTATGAATGTAATGACATTTGGTGCTACATGTTCTCCCAGCAATGCTCAGTTTGTAAAAAATGATAATGCGGCAAAATATTTGACCGAATATCCAAGAGCTGTAAATTGCATTATAAATAATCATTATGTTGATGATCTTTTAGACTCAGCTAACACTGAAGATGAAGCAATCGAAATAGCAAAACAAGTTACTTTAATTCATGCAAAAACTAATTTTAATATTAGAAATTGGTGTTCTAACTCTCAAAAATTGAATAATACAATGAATAATACTTCCAAAATAGATAAAATTGAAATGAATTTAAAAGCCAAAGAAGATAGTAATAAAGAAAAAGTACTAAGAATGTGGTGGGATTTAAAATCCGATTCATTCATATTTTCTCTACGTTTCAACAAAGGCAATAAAGAAGTATTAGATGAAAAGAAAAAAAGAGAAATTTTGAGAATACTGATGTCAATAACTCCAACTCACTTTTTGCTGGGCTCTTCAAATGGTGACAAACCGATTGGAAAATTAAATGATAACGCGAAAATATTTAAATATAATTACCTCTATAGGGAACAGTTTGCCAACAAATGTTGGAATCGTTTTATTAAAGAGTACACTCCACAATTATTACTAAGATTAAAGTGGTTCACACAAGTTAACCCAGTCAAAGAAGGGTATATTGTAATTATCTGCGATAAGAATTTTCCGAGATGCAATTGGCCCAAAGGAAGAATTGTTGAAGTAAGACGAGGCATTGATGGTCAAGTCAGAAGGACAAAGGTCCAAACTTCCAATGGAATATTCGAGAGCCAGTTGTGAAATTAGCAGTAATTCTAGTAGAAGAAAAAAATATATATCAACCACTTGAAAAATATTTTATACAAGGGGAAGTGTTTACTTTAATATTGTATTCTTATTTTTGTATTTTGTATTTTATTTGTCCAGCAATTAAAAAATAATATGCTGTACAGGGGGGAGTGTTAAAAATAATGTTATAAGATATTGTTTTGTAAACATAATGATAAATGAATCAATCAAATTCATAAAATATAAATCAAATAGGTACCTCTGGTTAGGTATGGTAGTGACCAGGTATCGGTAGTTATTTACAAAATAACATTTGAATATTTACAAAAATATATATTTGCAAGCTTCCAAGAAAGAAAGGGAACCAAAATTGGATTAAAGGCAAACCGAATTTGAGTGATTCTGTAATTACCTACCATAAATAGAAGAATTGAAATAAAGGAATTCAGAACACTTCAAGTAGTTTACCATTTAAAAATATCAATTTTTATTTGTTCCCTACAGTATTACACCGGTTATACAACTCACTGTAGATTATTCCCATATGACACGAGAGGCTTAATAAGTGATAAGCCTTTCGGGATTATCGCGCTTGGTGGCATTTATAGCAAATTCTACTACAGTGTGTCCCGCTTAAGGACTGACCACCCTTCTAAAATTTTTATTTTTCAACCGATTCAATTCATTTTTTTTTTTTGTCTTGTAGCTACTCGAATTTGGCACTTATTAGGCTCATAATTTTATTTCTACGGCTGCACTGGTTTACAGGGTGTCCACATTTATAGGCTCAAATTTCAATAAGTACTATTAGGGATTTTTTTAGAAAAAATCTGATAGCAGATTCTTGTTTAGAATGGTCTAAAACCCTAATGTACGAATTTTTGTTCCAATAGGATACAGGGTGATCACAAAAAATTTTTAAAATTTAATGGACCAAACCGTAAAAATTTTATATTTTGAGACAAGCTTACTACAAGTTTTGGTTAAGGATGTTCTAAAACTATGTTGTATCAATTTTTGTTGTTCTCAAGGCCTCAAAAATATGAAATTTTTCCGGTTTGGTTCGTTACATTTTGAAAATTTGTTGTGATCACCCTGTATCCTATTGGAACAAAAATTCGTACATCAGGGTTTTAGACCATTCTAAACAAGAATCTGCTATCAGATTTTTTCTAAAAAAATCCCTAATAGTACTTATTGAAATTTGAGCCTATAAATGTGGACACCCTGTAAACCAATGCAGCCGTAGAAATAAAATTATGAGCCTAATAAGTGCCAAATTCGAGTAGCTACAAGACAAAAAAAAAATGAATTGAATCGGTTGAAAAATAAAAGTTTTTGAAGGGTGGTCAGTCCTTAAGCGGGACACACTCTATAGAGATTTTTTTAAATTTTAAAGTATTAAAGTTTAGTTCGTTGTATAACCTTTTGAATACCACTCGATGTTTCAAGATTACCTAATACTGTTACCTGACACTCAACGCGTTAGCAGCAACACCGCTCCTTCGGAGTCGTGGTGTTGCTGCATAACGCGTTTCGTGACAGATAAAAGTATTATCC
The DNA here is from genome assembly GCA_917834065.1 of Ceutorhynchus assimilis. NCBI lineage: Eukaryota > Metazoa > Arthropoda > Insecta > Coleoptera > Curculionidae > Ceutorhynchus > Ceutorhynchus assimilis. The sequence goes on from OU892286.1 coordinate 7,647, forward strand.
GGTAATCCTGAAAACTCTTGTGGTATTACATTCGATTATACAACTCATTCGACATTATACCCATATGACACGAGAGGCTTAAGAAGTGACAAGCCTTTTGGGATTATCGCGCTTGGTGACAATATTGTTCATTTACTATTAATAATAATGAACATTAATAAAGTATCAAAATTTAGTTCGTTGTATAACCTTTTGAATACCACTCGAAGTTTCAGGGTTACCTAATACTTTTACCCGACACTCAACGTGTTACCAGCAACACCACTCCTCCTTCGGAGTTGTGGTGTTGTTGCGTAACGCGTTTCGTGACAGGTAAAAGTATTATCCGGTAATCCTGAAACCTCTTGTGGTATCACATTCGACAATAAATTCGGTATTCACCTGACAATATTACTACCTGGACAATACCAACAACATGGTATTTCAGAGACCATTCTTTGACATTGTCAAACTGATATTTTTAATTTGAAGTTTTTATTCATATTTTTGCATTCTATTTATTTTCAAAATCTTACGTGAAATAGTCATGACCTATCACTCGAGAAAAAAATGTGTAGGCAAAATTGTTCTCAAGGTTTTATTCAAGTTTGTTGCTTTTCTGCAATTTCGCTCGTGACTCACGTCATTCGCGAAATTGCCAAGCATTTCCATTCCTTTCGAAAATTTTGCCGACAAATTTTTTTCTCTTATGATATTATACATGAAAAAAATTTGCCCTAACTTTTCCAACGACAAAACTGAACCTAGCTTGACATGACCAGCAAAATTTGTCATTCACGTAGGTATCCATTAAATTGTCTTACCGAATTACACTCAAGCTTTTTTTTTGTCTTTTTGTCTCTCTTTACTTTATAATTCGAGTTTTGTTGTATTTAGGCAATTTAACTCAAATTGCCAGGCAACAAAATTCTCGAATGTAATACCACAAGAGGTTTCGGGATTACCGGATAAGGAGTGGTGTTGCTGGTAACGCGTTGAGTGTCAGGTAAAAGTATTAGGTAATCCTGAAACATCGAGTGGTATTCAAAAGGTTATACAATGAACTAAACTTCAATACTTTAAAATTTAAAAAAAATTCTATAATAGAATTTGCTATAAATGCCACCAAGCGCGATAATCCCGAAAGGCTTATCACTTGTTAAGCCTCTCGTGTCATATGGAAATAATGTACAGTGAGTTGTATAATCATTGAAATATCAAGGTTACTTTGACAAAAAAAGGCTCTACACTTTATTTTTTCCCAAGATAGATTTTGACATTGAAAACTTTGAAACATAAACAATAACGCTTGACCCTGATTGGTCGCAAAATGAGTTGTTTCTGCAAGTTAACATCAGTTTTACAATAGCGACCAATAAGCGGCATTAGCGGCATTGTTTATGTTTCAAAGTTGACAATGCCAAAATCTATCTTGGAAAAAAATAAACCATAGTGCTAATTAATTGACGTTTTCAATTAAAAGAGATGGACGATAAGTATGAAAACATTCATTTTCCCGCCAAAATTTGCTTGCTTGTCAATGTCAATGTGTATTGGGTGTTTAGCAATCCCTTCATTTTCATTTGAATCGGTGACTTCACCAATGAGTTATCTATCTTTGTTAAGTGAATGGAAAATAACAATGACCGACATAGAATGAGGGATCCATCGGTAAAATTTGATGATAAAAACGCAGGGTTCGAAATTGGGAAGAAAATGTAGGAAAAGTCACTGCTTCATTCGCAGAACTTCGCTATGGAGCCGGTGGTGGATTATTTTGGAAGCAAACAGCTTCTGCAAACTAAACTTGAACGAGGATTACTTTGTATACTTGATGAGCCGTGGATTTCCCTTTCTTCTGCGAATATCCTTTCTGCATTCTGATTTTGTGTATCCAAGTTCTGACAAATGTAGGATTTGATGGAAACTTATGGAAAAACACGTTCGCCGGTGAATAGGAATAAATAGGAATTAGTTTTATGGATAGGCACACTACACACAATGACCATTGTTAAGAAAAAACCTTGAAAAGCCCGAGGAAATAATAGTTTCTTTCAAAAGTCTTGTCTACAAACCACTGTCAACGGCTGTCAACCATTGTTTTCATACTCTTTTGGCGTCTGACAGTTTGATGCCAGAGAGAGAGGCTTTTAAATTGAAAAGGTCAAGGTCAATTATAAGTGACAATGGACCTTTCTCATGCAATGAACAACAAAGATAGTTTATTAAGATTTCTGCAATAAAGAAAAAGACACATATAATGACGCGCGATACCTGTGTGGAATGACTTTGATTGGTTCCACTTGTCAAATTGTACAATTTCGGTTATGTTTCTGATTTTGTTTATTTTTAAACGTAAATATGACAAAATACGTATTAACATTAATTAGAAAGAAAACCCACCGCAGCAAAAATGTTTACAGCAAACCTTTAATTGTACATTATTATTGTATTTCATACAAAAATCGTTATTTTACGAACCCTCAAATCTCTGTCCCAACTTAAATCGTCTTCATTCCGATTGAGAGCACGTAACTATTGTTTTCTTACAATTTCATTGCTTGGGAACTCGTGAAAAGAAAGGTTTGACTTCTTTTTCGCCTAATTCTGACAAGAACTCATTCAACTCATTTGAACCATTGTATCATAAACAGTTTTTGTAATAATTTTCAGCAATATTGGTTGATACTGATTGATTATTGAGGTTAGCTTAAATACGTCAGGGTCAGACCGTGTTCAGTAAATTGACGATTCAATTATCTGTCGCCCACAAGATGCGCGCGCAGCACAGCTAAAATGAGAAAGGTCCATTAACTTTCTAATACCAAATAATATCATGAGAGTGAACCAAGGCCTTTCTGTTACCATTCAACAGTGACTACAATCTAAAACTGGGATACGATTTATTCCATCTTATTCGAATTGCTCTTCATCTACGGAAATTTGTTTGTTATCACAAAAAATGCCAATTCAATTACCACATAGGATTGAACACGGAATATTCGACTTTATACATGTGCATAATTTGTTACATCCTGACTTGCAGTTGCAATATATCATATTCAGAACAAAATCAGGTGCCACTGCCTTTGACATAGTTTTTGGAACCAACATATCTTTTTTTTTCATCCCAACCCCAATGTATTGTTTTTTTTTTTTATTAAGCCAATATTGAATTTGTAAGTAAGTCCTATAGTAATGATTCTCATCAGCTCCGTCTGAAGTTGGAGGCAAAGCAACTAACTCAAAATTCTTGCTAAGAACTTGATGAGATGTAAGGGTTTTGTATTTATAATATCTCAACTGATCTAAACATCAATCATCAAACATTTTGTTTTGTTCTGCGATTTTCGCGCCTTAAATAATTAAATTATCAAAACCGAATAATCAACAGAATTGAAAATTCATAAGTTGATAGATCGCTATGATACAAAATTACTTCTCATTGTATCTGATAGATTTTTTAATTCTTTTTGATATCTTAATTTTTTTCAAAAAAATGTACCGTTTTCGAGTTATTCGCGGTTTTTCCCAAACAGTGCTGAAATTCAAGATGGCGGACGACTTTTTTTGGTGACACAACAGTCGGAGGCATGGGGACTTTTAGTATGTTAATAAGGGGTACTAGGGCTACTTATTTTTGATAGTCGCAGCTTTATAAAAAAAAATTGCATTTTCAACATTGTGAATTTCATAACTGCACTGGCCTAGTATATGATATGTCTCAACATAATCAAATTCCCATAAGGCATTCCAAATGAGTCATCAACTTACCCATTACTAGTCACCTGGACAACCTATGAACTTCAAGAACCTTGGATGTAAATATTTTTCTTTTTACACAAAACTTATTATTTATGCTTCTTTTTTAAATTTCTCCTGTCCTGTGACACTGTAATTAAATAATTAAAATTCGCTAAAATCAATCCTAAAATATTAAAATTTCTCGTACAATCCGGCAACATCCACCAAACAATTCCAACAACCACCGCGTTCAGTCACAGTTCAATTTTTCATTTTCAGTTCCAGTTCAGTCAGCTCGAGGACGGGCGAGAACGTGTAGCAAAACGACGCCGTAGCGACACCACGCCGCGCTTCACATGTGCCGAGACAACGTCGCGGTGACGTAACAAAACAGTTTACATAACAATACGGTAAATAATTATTATTATTACACACACTTTTAGTTCGGTAATAATAATTTCGATACTTAGCCCACCGGATATGGGATTTTTCAGTGATTTGTGTGTGAAAAAAACTTGGATAATACAATATTTTGAATCATAATAATTAGGTAGATATTATTATTAACAGGTATTGTTTTTTGTGTTTTTTTGATAATGTAATTATTACATAAACAAATTATATATTTTTTATATAAGCTTTTGTGGGGTTGCGTAAGTTTTCCAAGTATACGATGGCTTTTTTTCTAAAATGTGCTCGCTTTGGATTTTATGTGAAGTCGATTTATATTGTTATATAATTTTTATTACTCATAGTTATAGTAGCGATTTAGTTTTGCGACGTTAGCTTTTGAGTCAAGTATTTTTAAACAGATGATTATAATAGATGATCATGGAAGACCCCTTAAACAAATTTTGAGGAAAATAATTGTCCTGAAAATTTTGTAAAACTTCAACTTTTCAGCTTCATTATCTGAATATCCTGAGGAAAATCCATTACAACTACTGCATTTTATTTTAAACAATTTTATAGAGAATTCTACCCTCTTTCAGGAAATTCATGAATTAAGTGCATTCTTTGAAAATCAACGCCACTAGATGGAAAAGTTTGTCAAGATACCGAATCTTGATTTTATGGGCAATTTCATTTGAATATCTATAGGGAAAAAATTTGTAACTTTTCTGAATTATCTTTTATCATGAAAAAACTCTAACCAGTAAATCCTGAAAGTTTCAAGTCGCTGTGACGACTCAAAGGATTTTTCAGTATCTTTTGTCGGCTTTATTTTGAAATAATTCATAGGAATCGCTAATGTAATGAATAGGCTTCAAATTTTATATGATTATACCTAGAAGTTCCATGATTAAAAAAAAGTTACCAATTACTTAGTAGATACTTTTTACTCATTACCATTACCAAAGTCTACTGCAATTATTAGCCTTTTTTTACAAATAATGAATATTAATTACAAATATATGGATGCAGGACGCAAATTAATAATCATAATTTTTCAAATAAACTTTTTGCTTGCCGCTTGCGTAATAAAAACTCGTAAACTTTTTGATAATAAAAATTGTTCAAAAGGTTTCAATATTGGTTTCAATATTTTCAGTTCAAACTTTACGATTTTATATCTAAAGTCAATTAAAAATTTTGTTTCATAACATTTTATTTTACTTTTATTAGTGTCGTGGGTATCATTGATTTAATTAGCCATTTTTATGTTGTTTTTATTAATTGACTTATGTAAAATTAGCAAGGTCAACTTTTAGTCATAAGTAATTCTATGAACAAATTGTTACACAACAAAGTCGTCTATTCTGGAATCTGCACGGAATAAATTAATTCTATAACTAGTGAAATAATATTCATTTCGTCGCTTGTTCTTGTTATACAACATATACCTACAAGTCACAGTTCAAAACTTAAATAAATGTATTATAGTGATGTTTCTGTTTCAAAAATACTAAAAGTCGTCAGAAATTTCCTTAATACCCAGTTTTATAAAGTAGAGTCAAATATCTCGAATTACCCAAAGGGTAAAGGCTCAGGTTGAAATGATCACTGTAAAAATGTATGAAGTAGAAAAATCCAGACCCAACCAACAACACATTGCGACAAATATCACAGTTTTGGATAATGATATGTGAACTTATTAGTTTTTAAATTATTCAAATAACAAATAATAGTTATTTATGCACCAAGTGAGTTAAATGAATGTTTATTCATGAGAAAAAAATTTAACCCACGAGCCCTAGCGAGTGGGTTAATTTTCTTCGAATTAATAAAACAATCTAACTCACGTGATGTATGCAAGATTTTATCCCATTTTGTGGAAATTTAAAAAATTAAGTACAAAGAAAGATGCTGAGAATGAGTTAAAAATATTTTAAATCACTGAGGTGTTGGACTTTCAGTTGGGCAGAGTGACTTAAAATGCAGAGCGTGAGTTAAAAATGTTTTAAATCACTGAGGTGATAAACGTCAACTTACCTTTATTGTTATGCGTTCAATAATGTCATTTTTAAAAGTCAAAATGGGATAAAATAGATATTATAATTTTCAAAATGTAAAATAAGTATTTACATATTTATAATTTTATATTTATAATAACCGCTAAACTCTAGTTACCACAAGCCAAATGGAGAGGCATTTAACTGATACTCTGGTTTATAAAACGATGTATTACTTACCGGTGACAGGTAACCTGTCACCGGATTAACTCTCAGACTCTCAGATCAGGTCAGGGTTAACCTGAGTAGGGTTGGGTAAATTTCACTTCACCTGGAAATTTCAGTCTGAAATTTTTATGGAAATATTGAAATTTTTGAAATTTCCGTGAAATTTTCAAAATTTCTGAATTTTTCTGAAAATTTCCAAAATTTCATGAAATTTTCAAAATCAAATGATTCACTATGAAATTTTCAATGAAATTTCATAAAATTCCATGAAATTTTCAGTAGTAATAGCCCAAGGACATTGATAATTATCCGAATAAAATTTATAACAGATTTCGAAAGTTTGTTGCTTGTTTTCTATAGGCACAGAGTATAGGCAACAAGCTTGAGAAAGGCTTTGTAAAATTTTTGAGTATTTAGGAATGTTCGAGGGTTATTCGGATAGAAATTTTTTTGACAGCAATGTCACAGAGTGAAAACAACCCTATGGGCTGTTTTCAGAATAATGTTGACATGATTGGGTGATTTGTGTCACACAATAATAAATTACAAAATTTATTTGGCTGTTAGAACTGTCAAAAAATGTTCTCAGCGTTGCCACCTTTTTTTTAGTGAATCTACTAGCTTCTTTGTTTGAATCTACTAAAAATCTACTGAAACAATTTTAAAAAATACCAAAAATCTACTCTTAATCTGTAGGTTTGTTCCAACTCGTCAAAAACCCGTCCCAGAACGGTTCCGGAGCTACTCTGTATACGAATTTCGGTTTCTACGCAAAAACTTTAGGCATAACCACGAAAGTGCGTCATGTGTTTTATTTTTCTTAAGCAAGTTTTCCAAGAATATATACAAATTAGTGAACACAAACAAACTTTTATTACTTGATTTAAATCACAAACTCCTTATCTATCGATAAAACTCATAGTTGTTCTGATTGAGTGCGATTTTTCCATAAAAATTGTGGTAAACAAAAACATAACCCAAAACCATGAGTTCTTTGACTTGTTCAAACTGTGAGGGAAAGTGCTACTTCATAGACACCTCCAAAAGCAAGGAAATTAAGGAGCTATTTGGATGCGCTTGTGACCTATGCAGAAAAATATTTTGCAAAAACTGCAACCACTTTACATCAAGTGAAATCCGAGTGCTATGTTCAACCCACAGCCTGAAATACTTTTGCTCAGACTGTCTGGATACTATCAATGCAACTGTCAAGGACCTGCCAACAATCAACAAGAGAATTGATAGTCTGGAAGAGGTTACCAAGGAACTGAAAAAACAAATCAATGAAAATGCACCAAGCTATGCTCAGGTGGCTGCCGACACTAGAAACCTAAAAAGGCAAGTTGAAGAACTTAATACCGAGATCACGGCACAAAAAACTATTTGTAAAAATCAACCTCCGCCAGGGGATCACACCTCAATTATTGAGCCAACACTTTGCGAAATGGCTGAGCGACAATGTACTGATCTTCAAAGCAAAAGAAAGCAATAATCAAAATGATCCAGATTCTGACCCAGAAAAAGCATACAAACTGATTAAATCAGTAAATAACAATATTCAGCGAACTGACATTAAAGTCTATCGACTGGGTGCACAGTCCCAGGGTAAAGTAAGACCAATCCGTGTGACTCTGCCCTCTATAGCTGCTGCCCGAGAAGTGCTCAGAAACAAAAACAATCTCAAAGAGGAAGGAGTTTATATCAAATCAGATCAAACACCCATTCAAAGAGCATACCTAAAAAACATCCTGAAAGAACTGGAAGAACGCAAACAAAAAGGAGAGGCTGCCTTGAAGATCAGGTATCTCAATAATATCCCTAGGATAGTTATCTCCCACGAACAAACCGCAAAAAACTAAAGCATGCCACTATGTTTGAAGTCTCCTTATGGTACAATAACCTATGCTCCATGACCAACAAGCTCGATGAACTAAAAATAAGTATTCAAAGCACTAACGCGAGCATCATTCTCATTACTGAAACATGGCTAACTGAGCAAATACCAGACAGCTTAATCCAATTACCTGGTTACTCACTGTTTCGCAAAGACCGAGGAGCAGCTGGTGGCGGAATTTGGGCCTTTGTTAAAAGTGACATTGCAGGATACAATGTACACGCGACCATATCTCAAACATACAAGACAATAGAACCTGTTGAATCAATTTGGTTAGAAATATTGATTGGCAAAATCAAAATTCTAGTTGCATGTGTGTACAGACCTAAAGAAAAAACCACAGAAGTAGAAAACATACAACTCATAAAAACCATCGAAAATGCATTGTCACTAAAAGTACCTGTCTACATCATGGGAGACTTCAATTACCCCGAAATAAAGTGGAATACACTGGAAGTCCATCCAAATGACCAGTGCAGCCAAGCCTTCCTAGAAAGCTATAAAAACCATAGGGGGTATCAGCAAATAAATTTTCCAACAAGAATCCGCAACACCCAGATATCATTACTTGATCTACTCATAACCAATGAGAAAAAGTTAGTTTTTGATATCAAATCACACGCACCCTTGGGAAAAAGTGATCATGTTGTAATCACAGCCAAGTCACAAATAAATGTAGCTGCTCAACCAACCAGAAAAATTTACAAAAGGCAATTTTGGAAAGCAGATTACATCGCAGTTAATGAAACACTTGAACAGGAATTAAGAAGACTGGCAAACCCATTGACTTTCAACCAATTCTACGAGGCTTTAACAAACACAATAAACAAACACATCCCAAACAAACCACAAAAAGTTAATCCGCAAAAACCATGGCTCACAAAAGAAGTTTTCAAAGAAATTCAACAAAAGCGAAATCTTTGGCATAATTACCAAAACAACAAATCTGAAGAAAATTATCAAATTTATCAACACCAAAACAACAAAACAAAAACCTGCACAGTATCGGCCAGGAGAAACTATGAACACAATTTATTAGCGAACACTAAACAATTCTACTCATACATAAGCCGTTCGCTAAACTCAAAGCTTGCCAGCTTCAATCTAATAGATAAGGATACCTCAATACCGTTCAAATCTGATCAGGAAATCGCAGAGTGCTTCGCGCAGCAGTTCCAGAGTGTTTTTACTATTCTGGACGCAAACACCCTTAGGCCCACACTACCAGTAAATGCTTACACGGTAACTGAGATAAATCACATCGAATTTACACCAGAAAAATTAGAAGTTACCATAAAGTCATTAAAGTCCAACTCAAGTCCTGGAATAGATGAAATTCCTTCCATTTTTCTCAAAAATTGTGTACAAGTTCTAAAAGCACCCCTGGCAAATGTGTTAAACATCTTACAGACAACAGGGGAATTTCCGAAAGCCTGGAAGAAAGCTATTGTCACACCAATATTTAAAAAAGGAAATAAACAGTTGGCAGAAAACTACAGGCCAATTAGTTTAACTAGCATGCTGTGTAAGTGCATGGAAAAAGTCATAGCAAAAGAACTTACATCTTTCTTCTTGGAAACAAGGATCATACCCTCACAGCAGCATGGCTTCCTACCAAAAAAATCCACATTCACTAACCTTCTAACTAGGTTCAACGACTGGTCACTGGCTGATGACAACCGAGAACCAATGGATGTGGTCTACCTTGACTTCGAAAAGGCGTTTGACAAAATACCAATCGAATACATCAAATACAAACTACAGCAATTTGGAGTCAGAGGTGATTTACTACGGCTGATTGGTGATGGTTTTTTGTCTGGTCGAACTTTCCAGGTACGAATTGGTACTAGCCTGTCGCAGGAGCACAAAGTACACAGCGGAGTTGCTCAAGGCTCAGTTCTCGGTCCCCTCATATTCATAACATACTTGAGCGATCTGTACCAGGGACTTACAACAAAAAATGCATCTTTTGCAGATGATGGTAACCTATATTGTAACCCTCTATTACAACATAAGGACCTACAGCAAGATCTTGTCAGAATAAAGGAATGGACAACAAAGTGGGGAATGCCACTTAATGATTCCAAATGTACTGTACTACACATAGGCCAGAATAACCCTAGTCATAGCTATTTTCTACAACAAACACCAATAACAACTGTTGCAAAGCAGAAAGACCTTGGAATCACAGTGACGGCAGACCTAAAATGGGAGACACACATCACTAATGTAACAAAAAAGGCAAACTCAATGACATACCTCATCAAAACAGCATTCAAAGACCACTCTAAAGAGATGATTTTGAAACTGTATAAGTCCTACATTCGACCAAAACTTGAGTATGCCCAATCAATCTGGAATCCTTACAACGGCGGATTACTAAGCTTCCTAGTGAACTTAAAGATCTGCCATATGAAATCAGACTGACTCAATTGAACCTGACCACACTGAAAGACCGCAGAACCAGAGGAGATCTTATCGAGACATTTAAGATTCTCAACGGATACTATGCCTGCAACTTAACCAATATATACCAACTCAGCATTAATCAAAACTTACGGGGTCACAACAAAAAGCTATCCAAAGAAAAATGCAACAAAATGCTTAGACGAAACTTCCTGTCCAACAGGGTGGTGTATCATTGGAACTCTCTGAGCAGCGACACCGTAAACTCAACATCCAAGAACCAATTCAAAAATCGCCTTGACAAGGAAATCGAAGACTGGAACAATATGTTTGTGCATTACTCTGCATGACCAATCTAAATGTGATTTTAATAACACCAAACAATGACACACGCAGTACAATAGACTCAGTAGTCTCATCGGATTTTAAATCCGCCTACTGCTGAAACTAATAATAATAATAATAATAATAATAATAATACAAATTAATAAATGATATAATTCGTATGTTCGGTACTGTTTATTTTGTATTACGGTTTTTCTGGTGGGTTGGAACAAAGCTGATATCTCATATATTTTGTATTGTATACATATTGCTCTTACTATCACTATATCACTAACTGAGATCTAACTTAACTATCATTAATCACATAATCGTCGGCCATTAAGGGGAAACACCGAAAACCGAAACGCGTCGTGAATCAAGCCATTTAGAACAAAGTAACTTATTTAGTAACCTTACCATTAATTTTCTGACAATCGATATTAGGATTTTTATCGTATTTTAAGGAACTGAATGTAAAAAACTACCAAAATCTACTAGATTTTCTACTAGAAATTCTGTCTATTAAAATTTTACAAAAAAAGCTGAAAATCTACCAGAAAAGTAGAAATCTACCAAAGGTGGCAACGCTGAATCTATACAGGGTGTTCCGAAATTAATGCACCAAATTTTTATGGCATATTCTACATCGAAAATAAACCCTAAAGTGCGTTTTTTTTTTAAAGATAAAAGTCAAACTGACATTAGGTTGGCAATACAATGTAAAATTGTCAATGCTATCAAATTTTTCATGTAGAAAAGGCTTGCGTTGCCAACATAGTTACTAAATTTTTGACTTGGGGAATTATCTTTAAAAAAAAAACAGATTTTAGTTTCCTATATAAATATATGTCCGGAAACGCTTCCTTTTCGAGATACAGGGTGTTGAAATTCTAAGAAAAAAACTATTTTTCTATCATAACTTTCAAACCACTCTAGATATTTCATTGAAATTTTGTACACTGCTTTCAAGCAGCAAAAGACATTTTTTGATATGAAATTATTTAAAAAAAAAATACCAGTGACGTCCGTACCAGATTTCTATGAAATATTTTTCAAGAAAAAAATGGTGCGCCACTGCTTTTTTTTTAAATAAAAATCATTTTTGAAATCCCCATTCAATTTGGAATAAATTTGATCTCTACACTTTTTTCTGAAGGATGCACCATTTTCAAATAAAAGATAAAGAACCATTTTGGGGCATGGCGAAATCGTGAAAATTATGATTAAAATGCTAAACATTAAACACCTAAAGTTTCAAATTATTTCTGTGACGTCACTGATTTTTTTTTTTTCAAATATTTCATATCAAAAAATGTCTTTTGCTGCTTGAAAGCAGTGTACAAAATTTCAATGAAATATCTAGAGTGGTTTGAAAATTATGATAGAAAAATAGTTTTTTTTCTTAGAATTTCAACACCCTGTATCTCGGAAAGGAAGCGTTTCCAGACATATGTTTATATAGGAAACTAGGGCTCATTTTCGACTTAGAATATGCCATAAAAATTTGGTGCATTAATTTCGGAACACCCTGTATATATAAAAATTATTGCCACTTTTCGTTGTAATTTTATAACTCAAGAACGGGCTCACCTAGCCAAACCAAATGTTTAGGCTTTGTTCGGACTATTTATTAGATGGTTTATGTGACGTTTGCACAAAATCGTTCGAGCGGTTCTTCATTTATCACATTTTTTGTAATAAATGAATTATTCAATAAATGGAGGATCATTTTTTTTGGGGATTTTGCTGTCAAATTGAAACTTTTTTCAGCGTTGACAGTACCAGCATGTTGTTATGTCATTAATGTGGTCATTTCATTACTTATTTTATTTATTTATGAAAAAAATTTACTAAGCCCGCATACGGCGCCATCTCTTATAACCGATACCAAATTTATTTTGTATTTTGTATACCGCGCCATCTCTGATACCTGGAACGAAGCTCGGCATTGCAGATACAGTAGAACAATGCTGCTCAGGAACTGGAGCTATTTCGAACAGAACTATTCCACTATTCCGATCAGATAGAGTGGTGCAGAAAGAGTAGATCAGATAGAGTAGAACAGATCGAGTAGTGCAGTGCATGCAGTGCAGATAGAGTGAAACAGGGCTGCGCTAGAGATTTTTTTTGTTTTCTTTACATTCTTTGAACATTCCTGTGCCTGAGTTTATTTATTTGGTGGTACACTTTACAAGAATAATGCCCACAAGCTGCCTAAAAAGGGATGATGTAAAATTTTAATTTTAGGTGACTTCTGATCCAGAGAGTAAACATTAATTTTCTTCAACCAAAGCCAAATTCACCATCGAGAAAAATTGAATTTAATTCAGCTAATGGATACGTTAACACAACATTTAATAGGTATATTTAATAATTCAGAGGCGGTACGAAGTTCGCCGGGTCAGCTAGTATTCTATAAAATTCAATTTTAATGTGACATGCGAGGTAACATGACTATATGACTGTCTGTATTAGCTGGTGGTATTAATTCAGTATGGTGTTTATGAGGTGGTGGTAGGGTAGGTACTAGGGTTTCCTTAAAGGTTTTTCGGAATTCAGGATAACGAAGTCAAGAAATCCGGACAAAATCCGGACTTTGTCGAAATAGCTATTTATGCAACAAGTGTGTAAAGTGAACCTTTTTTCACGAATGTGAATTCTGACGCACGAGCCGAAGTGCGACAATCACATAATCACATGAGTGCAAAAAAGTTCACTCTACACACGTATTGCATGTAAAAAAATTTCTACTACTAATAAAATATGTGTATAAAAATAAATTTAGACGAATACTTCACGCACTAGCAGAGCTGTTGTACTGAGTATTTTAAATACTTGAAATAAATACTTAAGTACAAAAATATATTTAAGTATTTGACTTAAGTACTAATCTAAACATTGGTACTTGTACTTGCAATTTCAAGTTTTTCAAAGTTTACTTGAAGGTACTTAATATTTAAAATATCAGTCAAGTAATTTTATTTGAAAGCTTTTGAAAATTTGTACTTAAGTGATATTAAATTACTTAAGTACTAATGAAATTACTTGACTGAATAAAGTTTTTCTATTAATCGCGTGACGTCATAAACACACGCAAAAATTGCAAAACCTATTTAAACTGACGCAGCATAGGTGTGAGAACGCAGAAACAATACGATAATGTTGATAATAGCTCTGTTCCAATCGACATGAGAAACGTGCTAGAACGGTAATTTCCAGTCGATCAATTCATTTGTCAAGTAGGATAAACGTTCAACTTAGGTGGGCAACTGGAAATATCGGTTGCAACATAGCTAATATATGTATATGCAGCAAGAATCAAAAAACGCGCGCCAGCGCCGGTTGTCGGACTCAGTTTGTGCATATGACGTCACAGTGCTATTGGGAGAGGGAACTTTATGCCACAGTATCTTCGCAACGGTTGGTCGTAGCCTAGTGCGGTTTGAAAATTTGTTCTTGGATTTTCTTTTTCCAAAACTTTTATTTTTGGGTCACGCCCCCTTTTAAGATTATTGATAGCAATAATTTAATTTGTTTGTTTAATTCGAACAATACTTGAAATAAAAAATACTTAAATTATTTTTTGAAGTATTCATACGTAAATGTCATTACAAGTACGCAAGTTTAAGTAAATACTTAAACTTGACTCTGACTTTCGTGGAATTTGGTACTTGTACTTGAATTTGGACAATTCAAGTCAATTTACTTGATATTTCAAGTATTTCCTTCTGTACTTATAACTTGTACTGGTACTTGATTTGTTTTAAAAAAGAAACTTGTACTTAATACTTAAGTAGTTTTTCTTAGTACTTACAACAGCTGTGCGCACTAGTGCGTAAAGTGAAATAATTTACTAGAAAAAAAATGACAGTGTCGACATCTGTCATGGACATTACCTACTTCACGCACTAGTGTGTAAAGTGAATTACTTCACGTACAAGTGCGTGACGTCATAAAGTTATCAAGCAACCTACGTCTCTCAAATAACCTTGACAAACAACCACATGTGACCAGTTTTGTAACTGCAAATGAAAAATCACGTGAACTTCTGTCAACAATGTCATCTTTTAGCTCGCAAAAGATTAACCGCCTATACAAGGTGTTTAATATACTATGGACCACCATTGGTAGGTATATTACAGAAGGTTAGAGATACCAGGACGGTTAAATAAGAAAAAATTTGCCATTTTCGAAGGTTTTTAAAAATATATTTCCGTTGTTGCAAAATTTCTATTAGTTTCCGAGATACAGGGTGATTTGTACGAAATTTAGAATCACCCTGTAGGTATCTCGGAAACGAATAAAAATACCTCGAAAAATACCGATGGTGACCCTTGGTATTTTAGTAGATCAAGAAATGCAGAAAAAGTAAATTTTGTAGCGTATTTTCAAAAAAAAAAACAGATGTCAAATTTTTGACATAACGTTTCCTAGATAAATAACTGCCTAATGAAACCTATTGAGATTTTTGAGATTATATAAAACAAAATAAGCTCTATCCAATCAATGAAAAAAAAGATGGCGTTCCCATTTAAAAAAAAAAGATCAATGACGTCATATTTTTGAGAGGAATTTTTCTATATCTCTGTGTAACTTTGGCGTGTACAGGGTGGCCCGTTTAAGAGGGGCCTATACCTTATCTCGAAATCTACAAGGGCTGTAAAAAAAATTTAAATACAAAAGTTGTTTCTAATAAAATTATCTACAACTTTTTTGTATTATTTTTGGTGTCACTCTACTATATACAGGGTGAACAAATGAAATTGCATTTTTTTAAACGGAACACCCTATATTTTAATACATTTTTAAATAGCTCTTTGAAAGACAAATTCAACGGTATACTGGTCATGTGTCTGTGATATACCGTTTTGAACTTATTAGCAACTATCTTCAGGATTTGGCGTAATTTTCAACAGTCATTGTTACGTTACTCATAAACTTTTTAAACTTTTTTCTGCATGATATTTTCTATAAAATAATGCTCTTCTTTAGACTATTTCAAATTTGAAATATTTGCTTTAAAAACGCGGTGTTGCCACGTTCCGCAAAATGTTACTCTTTTCAATTTTTTTAAATGGGACCTCCTGTAAATTTTCGAGTTTTTCGATAGCCTTTTAAAAGACAAATTTAACGATATACTAGACATGGATCTGTGATGCACCGTTTCGACCTGATTGGCGTTTATCTTCAGTTCTAGCACAATATCTCATGTCATCCCTGTTGAATGAAAAAAATGTCTAATTTTGTAGTAGATTAGCTAAAATAGTGCTTTATATGCATTAATGGTGGCAATATTGAACAATTTCTATACATTAATAAACCACATTAATAGATGGTTGAAGGAAAATAGACATATGTTTGTTATTCACCGGGCGACTTGGACAGATGAAATATTGTGCTAGAACTGAAGATAATTGCTAATCAGGCCGAAATGGTGCATCACAGACCCATTTCCAGTATATCGTTGAATTTGTCTTTTAAAGGGCTATCCAAAAACTCGAAAATTAACAGGAGGTCCCATTTAAAAAAATTGAAAAGCGTAACATTTTGCGAAACGTGGCAACACCGCGTTTTTAAAGCAAATATTTCAAATTTGAATATAGTCTAAAGAAGAGCATTATTTTATAGAAAATATCATGCAAAAAAAAGTTTTAAAAGTTTATGAGTCACGTAATAATGACTGTTGAAAATTACCCCAAATCATGAAGATAATCGCTAATAAGTTCGAAACGGGTGATCACAGACACATGACCAGTATATCGTTGAATTTGCCTTTCAAAGGTCTATTTAAAAATGTATTGAAATATAGGGTGTTCTATTTAAAAAAATGAAATTTAATTTGTCTACCCTGTATATAGTAAAGTGACAACAAAAACAATACAAAAAAGTTGTAGATAATTTTATTAGAAACAACTTTTGTATTTACATTTTTTTCACAGCCCTTATAGATTTCGAGATAAGGTATAGGCCCCTCTTAAACGGGTCACCCTGTACATGAGTTACAAAATTTTAGTGTCGATGTACTAGGGACTATGATTGATAGAGCAAGAATTGTAGAAAAAGTACACAGGGCCGGATTGGGACATTTTTTCGGCCCAAGTTGGAGTCCTTATATTGGCTCACCCAGTGACCCAGTGGGAGATCTATAACTTTTGTTTTCCTAATATTATTTTGAAAATTTTCAAGGTCACGCGTTCTCCTGGCACCTAAGAATGTCCTTAGGAAAATCCATTTATGCAAAAATATAGACTTAATTTTACAAAGAAAATTTAATTCATGTCTCAAAATATTAATAATTTGGAGTGAGTAGTACACTGAAGTCTGAAGCTCACCACTGCGGTGCAGTGGAAAAGTCGACATCAGACCACTCACAAGAAACCTAAACCTAAACTAAACCTAAACCTAACCTAACTATTGCCACCAGTAAAAAAGCGAACTCAATTTGAATGAGTGAAAAAGAGAAAGCATGATTGTAGGATGAATTAAACACAAATTAAGATGGAAAAATGTGAATATTCATATTTTTTCTATTCCAGGCTCTTGAATTTTCTTTATTGAGACAAATTCGAGAGCCAGAAATAGACAAAAATTAATTTGGAAAAATTGATTTACCATGAAGATTTTTTCTAAAAACAATGGCATTTTACTTGAAAAATAACGTACTAATTATGAAAAATTCGATACCTTGCACTACAAAACACTTTTCCGCACTGAAATTGAGAAATATTCGAGAAAAACCAGAGCAAATAACTACTACGGCCATTTTTGTTGAAAAATACATGTTTAAAATGGCCGTCCAAGGCCTACTTTGATATTTATTTCGAAAGGTGAAGTTAGCTGAGTTTACAGAAACTCAATACACCTTTACAGTGGCGACAATAGAGTTCCCGTCGCCATATTTTTGCTAATTTTGAATATTTCATTAGTAAATATAAAAATGAACCAGGGCTGGGATCATGACAAGTAGAATTCTACTTTTTTGACAATGTAACGGAACTAGCTATTACCCTTTTGTGGACTCTAGTCATTACCGCACCAGGGATGTCAAAAGTTTTTACTTTGACTGACTGTAAAAATTAACCATTAGGTGTTGGATCATTTAAGCCTTGTATTGAACTAGGGGTGCCTTGATTCTCATTTATACAAATAAAACGCTGAAATAGAATAGTTATCAATTTAATTAATAAATGAAGTTAATTCGGTTTAATCAGCAATCAAATCCTATCTAATAATTCCTATTTGGACGTCCAGTCGAACTACAAATTTTATACTAATCTAAAGTAAATAAGCGAGTAAATAAGTATCTTGATTTATAAAAAATAGTGAAATTTCATAATAATAATATCATTTATGGTTGAATGTTCAAAGAACGAGAACACAAATTAACTAATTTAAATTTACGAGAGCACAACACAAATAATTCGTGAACTTCAATCAGCTCACTGTATTCACAAAATGTTTATAATCCTTGAAGGTTCTTTTGTTTATTGAGAGTTAATAATTTGAGCACTTTTCTGCTGAAGTGTGTAAACAATAAGTGCAAGAAAAGTCTATATATATATGCTCAGTTTCTATATACAAATTTACAAATTAATGTTCATTTCACGAGTGTGAAAACCAAATTTCTGTATTAAAGGTTGGTTAGAACAAACACTTCAATTTATAGTGCATTTCAACCGAATCAGTATTCAGTATTTATTAATTTATTGTTCGACTGTTTTGAGAAATTGAAACGGTCTTACTTGCTTAATCCAGTTCATACCGGTAAATCCATATAGTGATTATTTATCCATTTATCACTATTCGTAGTAATTTGCACTGTCAGCTAAGGGATTTTCCACTAAGAGAGAGAACACAATGATATACAGAGTTGAAGCCCGTCGAGAGTGAGACAGGAATAACCTTAAACAGGCGTAGTAGAGAATTTTGCTAGGTCCGAGATGACTTGCAACAATTTAGGGGTTAATTACATGAATTGTAATCAATAATATCGTTGATAATATAGGCCATGTCAGGCCTTGAGACACTGGGAGTAGTATTTTACTATAATTCGCGTACTAACGGGGGTTTTCTGGGGGTTTTTTTCCTCTGTAGAGCGTTCAGAGGCGAGAGGGTGCAGAGTCTTTGCTTACTCTTCTGCTTCTTGATTACTACTATTGTGTACCGTGCCGTGCGTCGAGTCGACTGCCTTTTTCGGAGCAGGTCGCATAAATCAGGGATGTTGGGTGGCAACTGACCAATCACAACAACAAAATAGATCCATTGCTCATAGGGTAATGAAGAAATCTGTAATTTTACCGATTCAAAAGGGCTGCTGTTGCCAGTTTTACAGGATTCTTTTTTTAGAATATTATTTTTATGATAAATAATAGAAATTGAGATTATATTGATAAACTACAAATAATAACATTTTAAACTTGTTGTGGGTTATTTCCGCAACAGTCACCCTCAACCTATTTATCGCGTACAGTACAGGCGATGATGACAGTTGCTAGGCAACCTGACGTCATTAAAGGAAAATTCTAGTAGAATTCTACTTGTCGTAATCCTAGCCCAGGCCCCCGCCGCCATATTCTTACCAATTTTCAATATAAACATATAGAATTCCAAGAATACGATGGCGATTGTCGCCACTGTAGCTAATAATATGACAATTTCCACTTACCATAAAAATATTTTCTATGAAAAATGACATTTTATTTGAATTTAAACGTGCCGAATATGGAAAATCCAATTCCTCGAATCACAAGAAACATTTTCCGCGCTGAAATCTATTGAAAATCGGAAAATATCCGAGAAAACCTAATGACGGCTAAAAAATACAATTTAAAAATGGCCGCCCAAGGCCTGCTTTAATATTTTTGAAACTTGAAGTTAGCTAATGAATAATTTTCACTTTTCACAAAATTGGATTTTCCTTAAAAATTCAATTCTTTGCACCTTGCACTCCAATAAAATTTCTTTTTCGAATTATAAAATTATTAAAACGCAATAGGACAATCCAATCCAATGACCTGTCAAAACATCAATTCAATATGGCGGCAACGGCCAAACATCTGCGATGTGCAATAAACTATAAACTACACGTATCTGGAATGGCACCGACCGTTGTCGGATATGGCATTTGTATGGCATTTGTCATCTCTCTTATTGTGTCGAAAGTACATTTTGTTGCCTATTTGAAAGAAAAAAAATACATGAAGCTATTTGATCTCATGTATTGTCAAAAATGTCACGTAAACGTCATACAATATTTTTTAAATTCCACTACACTTGTTTTGTATTAACTCTCAATAGTCTCAATCTCAATAGCAAGTCACCCCCGGGTTAAACATAACACATAACTTTGGGGTAAACATTGCAACTGGCACTGGGTACGTTTACTCTAGAGTTACTTGAAATCAACCCGGGGGTGACTTACTATTGACACAGCTATTGAGAAATTGGCCCTTATAGAAGTAGAGCAAGAAGTACAGAAAGAGAAAATGTTATAGATTATTTTGAACTGAAAAAGAAGATTGTTTGACATTATTAACATATTTTCAAAATGACATTTACAATTGCGCTGTTGCCAAATTGTAAACTCCTCAATGACACAATGACCTTGATACATAAGGCTATCGTCCGAATATAACCATCCATGATCATGGTTTTACAGCTCCAAGGTAATCAAATTACTCTGGTTCCTGGAAAAGTGGCTACTTCTGGACCTCGGTTTCCTAAAATCAGGATTGAGATCACTAGTAGAATTTTACGCTCATGACGTCACCGTTCCTATTTATCGCGTACAGTACAAGCGATGATGACGGTTGCTAGGCAACCTGACGTCATGAAAGTAGAATTCTACTTGTCGTAATCCCAGCTCTGCTGGTTAAGGTTAATCAAATGTCAAAATAGTTACCGGCCATTGGATGTCGGTTCGATTGGTTTTATCTATTGAAGTTTTATCTGTCGTTTCTCTCAATTATTTTTTATTTCATACAGAAAAAAAAAATTATAGGTTATTTTTGTAAACGGTGATCTAAGCTTGCTTTCCCTAAGTAACCAGAATTTTCAATAACCGCTTGTTAACCGATTCGGATCTGTCCACCAGTGCTGTGACGTCAGCTGCAGTCCATTATTGACGTGTTTACTATGGCTGAGTTCGGCTTTGAACTCCAACGTTTTCAAATAGGTTTTTTGATAATTTTGAGTTTTGACAATTTTTTTTTCTGCCAAGTTAAATGTCAGTTGTCACCACTGCTTCTTACTTTGACACTAGCTCGCCAGAGGCGTGAGAATATTAAATTAAACTATCTATAATAAATCAAATAAATGTTGTAGTTTTTATC
This sequence comes from Ceutorhynchus assimilis, assembly GCA_917834065.1. Classification (NCBI taxonomy): domain Eukaryota; kingdom Metazoa; phylum Arthropoda; class Insecta; order Coleoptera; family Curculionidae; genus Ceutorhynchus; species Ceutorhynchus assimilis. The sequence goes on from OU892286.1 coordinate 28,946, forward strand.
AGCATTCAACAAGGAATACAAAATAGTCCTAAATAGAAAGTTATTGGACGTGCAATAAGGACAAGTAGTATTTAACTTAGCCTTATTTTGACATCTACGCATGTGCATTTAGGTCTGAAAATAAGGATTCAGGATTCCCTTAAGGTTACTGTTTGTCTTTATTTGTGTATGGTTATTGCGCGGCAGTAAACTTCCCTTATTTCAATATTTCTGACATTTTTGACGAATTTGACGTTTTGCTTTTCGACGACTTTGACGTTTTGCTTTTCGACGATGCGTAATTTTACTTAGAAAATGGGTACATTCAGGCGGTCCCAGCGGCTAAGCTCAGCCACTCAGCAGGGACTTTATGCTCGAAACCAAGGAACAGCGTTCTTATAAGAACGATTGCTCTGTCATTGTCAGTGTTATGCCGGACGACAAAGACAGAACCTTCGTTTCAATGAGAACGCTGTTTCGAGAATAAAGTTCCCGCTGAGTGGCTGAACTAAGCCGCTGGCACCGCCTGAATATACCCAATTTGTTTTTTACAATAGTTTTTCATTTTACTGTAGGTAATATCAAAAAATTGGTATCAGCATAAAATCACAAACAAAAATACTTTTTGGGGTTAAAATTTATAAACATAAATAGCTTTCAAAATTATGAATACAAAATAAGGTGATAATGACCTACTACAGTCTTCCAATAATTGTTATTTTCTTGGAGAAATAGTGCTAATGCACTAATAAAATAACGTAAATCCTTAATACTGCGAGGCAGTATGTACCCAATAGTTCTAATAACTCTCTAAAACTGTAGTCCTAAAATAGTGTTCTTTTTGTTTAAAGGTCTGACGTAACTGTAAGACAACCGTACCCCAACTAAAAAAAACAATGATGGCTATGGACATCGCATCCGCAACCAAAATCATTCCATCGGGCGACTGCCGAAAAATAAAACTCAAACCCCAAAAATTCATAAAACGAACGCGTCGCCGTCGACTGGACCAAATCGAAACGGCTGTCAAAAGCCTGATCGCCGATAAAAAACTGACCCTTTTCGCGTGCGTCGCCTGCGAAAACCTACTGAAACAGCCCGTGACGGTCAAGTGCGGTCACACGTTTTGCCTGGAATGTATCGAGGAGGAAACTTGTCCGAAATGTTTTATGGTCAACGAAGAGGTGCCGCTCCGAGTCGACATTTTGGTTCAGAGTTTGATCGAGAAATGGAAGGAGAGGAACAAGATTGGAGATATTGGAGGTAAGGAGATTATTTCATAATACACATCGATAATACACATTATGCCGCACACACAAATGGAAATCCCCAATTTACAAAGTTACGTCAGCTGAATGCATTGGGCTGCTGAGGCCAGAATTTGTATGACACGAAAAAAAGAAGTGACATTTCATTCGAAAAATGTTTAATTTCAATGCAGTGTTGCCAACCAGTTGACATGCAAGCCCTTATTCTAATTTTCCTAAACCTATTTTGTTGGCGTGCAAACCTTTATCCTAATTCCTTATTCTAGTTTTCCTGAGCCTATTTTAAATCCTAATTTGTTGGCTGCAACCCCTTAATCTATTCACTTCTTAATCTTAATTTGTTGCCTAATCCTACTTTCTAATAACAAGTCCTAATCCTATTGGTTTCCTAATGTGTTGGCATGCAAGCCCTTATATCTAGTCGCTTCAATAGGCTCTGTCGTTTTAGTATTGATACCTAAAGCCTGTATTTTTGACAGTTGATATTTTAAATGTCAACTGTCAAAAGTGTTCGTTTAGTGTTTTTTTGGTGACTGGGTTTACACTGTCAATTGTCAATTTCATTGATTTTCCTGTGCGGGTCCTTTTTTTATCCCAAAAAAGATGTTATCGAACGCACCCCTATTTAATTTTTAAAATTATTGTTAATTTTGTTGATTTTCGCGGAAAAAATTTGAAATTTTAGTGTAATGCGCCCCTGACTTTTCTCTTTTTCTCCAAAAAATGTCATAATTTTTCCTTGAATAGTTTTCCAGAAAAAAAATAAATTGTTAGATGGTGCATTTATGCCTAATTTAGTTAATTTTCATTAATTTCCAATGGGGTTATTTTTTACTGGAAAAATTTGAAATTTCACTATGATACGCCCCTGACTTTTTTCTTTTTTTCCAGAAAATGTCATAATTTTTCCTTGAATAGTTTTCCAGAAAAAAAATAAATTGTTAGATGGTGCATTTATGCCTAATTTAGTTAATTTTCATTAATTTCCAATGGGGTTATTTTTTACTGGAAAAATTTGAAATTTCACTATGATACGCCCCTGACTTTTTTCTTTTTTTCCAGAAAATGTCATAATTTTTCCTTGAATAGTTTTCCAGAAAAAAAATAAATTGTTAGATGGTGCAATTATGCCTAATTTAGTTAATTTTCATTAATTTCCAATGGGGTTATTTTTTACTGGAAAAATTTGAAATTTCACTATGATACGCCCCTGACTTTTTTCTTTTTTTCCAGAAAATGTCATAATTTTTCCTTGAATAGTTTTCCAGAAAAAAAATAAATTGTTAGATGGTGCATTTATGCCTAATTTAGTTAATTTTCATTAATTTCCAATGGGGTTATTTTTTACTGGAAAAATTTGAAATTTCACTATGATACGCCCCTGACTTTTTTCTTTTTTTCCAGAAAATTTCATAATTTTCCCTTGAATGGTTTTTCAGAAAAAAAAATAAATTGTTAGATGGTGCATTTATGCCTAATTTAGTTAATTTTCATTAATTTCCAATGGGGTTATTTTTTACTGGAAAAATTTGAAATTTCACTATGATACGCCCCTGACTTTCCTCTTTTTTTCCAGAAAATGTCATAATTTTCCCCTGAATAGTTTCCCAGAAAAAAAATAGATGTTATAAATGTTAGATGGTGCATTTATACCTAATTTAGTTGATTTTCATTAATTTCCAATGGAGTTAATTTTCACTGGAAAAATTTGAAATTTTACTATGATACGTCCCTGACTTTCTTTTTTTTTCCAGAAAATCTCATAATTTTCTCCTAAATAGTTTTCTAAAAAAAAAAAGAAAATGTTGGATGATGCATTTATACCTAATTTAATTGATTTTTATTTCGAATAGGATTATTTTTCATTTGAAAAAGTTGAAATTTTACTATAATACGCCCTTGACTTTCTTCTTTTTTTCCAGAAAATGTCATAATTTTCCCTTGAATAGTTTTCCAGAAAAAAAATAAAATGTTAGATGGTGCAATTATGCCTAATTTAGTTGATATTCATTAATTTCCAATAGAGTTTTTGTCTATTTGAAAAATTTGAAATTTTACTATGATACGCCCCTGACTTTTCTAGTTTTGTTCAGAAAATTTCATAATTTTCCTTTGAATAATTTTCCAGAAAAAAATTAAATGTTAGATGGTGCGTTCGAGGGGTGGTTAACTGGTCAAAATCTATGTACAAGTTAGTCGAAATTCCAGAAAATCTCATAAGATCTACTCAATATCCCTAAAAATCTTTGAAATCCTTAAAAATTTAATAAAGTCCCACAAAATCTCTTGAAATTGCATTGAATCCTACAAAATCTAACAAAATTTCATTAAAACCAAAAAAAATCCTGCAAAATCTCATAAAATCATTAACATTCCTAAAAAATATTTCCTTAGAAATTCCCAAAAATTCTTTGGTTTGGAATCTCCAAAAATCTGTTAGTCTCAATAATTTAGTGGAATTTCGAGGAATTAAGTTCGGTAGAATTGTTATTCTTAAAAAGGAATTACATGAGAAATTTTTGCGGAGTTTCCATAGACGTTAAATTTTAATTCCTCTCGAATAACATGAAATTTCACTGAAATTCCTCTCGAATTACATGTAATTTCAGTGAAATTCCGATCGAATTACACGCAATCCTAAATGAATTACATGGAAGAATTCTAAACAGTTATATGAAATTACACCGAAATTCCCAACATGAAATTTAAGTTCTTACTGAATTTTAGTAAAATTCCAGAAAATTCCACAAGTGGAATGCCGAGAAATTTCCGGCTAAAAACAGGGAATTTCGGTGATACTCCGAAAAATTCCCTAATGACATAAAATTTCAATATATTTCGGTGAATTTTCAAGAAATTACTTGAAGTTTCATTAATATTCCCAGAAATTCCTGGATATTAAAAGAGAATTCAGTGAAATTCCGAAAAATTCTTATGAAAATAAATTAAATTTTGAAAAATTCCTTGAAGTTTCATTGGACTTTCGAGAAATTTTCGGCTTTGAACGTGGAATTTCAATATATTCTCATAAAATTTTAGTAAATTGCGAGGAACTTTCAAGAAATTACATGAAATGTCAATGAAATTCGAATTCCGAAGAATTTTACGATAATTTTGTGAAATTCCAGGATATTTCTGTGGTAAAATTTTGGGGAATTTCAGAAAAGTTAAAAAAAAAATATGGAATTTTGAAATTGAAATCTCAGTGGAATTCCGAGGAATTTCATGAAATCCTATACTGTAATTCTGAAAAAAAATTGTCTAAGAATTCCATGAAATCTTCTGGTGAAATGTTAAGGAATTTCTATGGAATTACTTAAAATTTTCGCGGAATTCCCATGGAATAACTTGAAATTTTAGTGGAATTCCGAAGAATTTTATGAAATCTTCGAAGGGTTGAATAATTACTCCCCGAAATCGTGTCACAAATTCGTTCGAAATCCCCAAAATCTTTCCGAAATCTACGAAATCACTCCGAAATCCGCCGAAAGCCCTCCGAAATCTTTCAGAAATCTTTCCGTAAACCCAAAAATCCCTCGCAATTGACCCAAAATTCATAAATCGGTCAACTCGGCCGTTTTTCAGTTATATGTACTAATACACCTTTGAATATACTAATAAGATAAATAACAGTCTGAAATCAAATTAAAATATTTGCGAAATCACCTGAAATTCTCCGAAATCACCCGAAATCCTTCGAAATCAACCGAAATTCCTCAAAATCGCTCTAAATCTGAAATCTTTTCACAGTGAATAATCCCTCGAAATCCTACCGAAATTCTACCGAAATCCTCTGAAATCACCCGAAATCCCTCAAAATCGCTCTGAATCCGAAATCTTGTCACATTTTTCCCTTGGTGAATAACCCCTCAGAAATCTTATATTGTAATTCCGAAGAAAAAAAACATTCGAAGAATCCCATTGAATTTTATGGTGTAAAATGTTACATGTGCAACTTTTGCGGAGTTTCCATAGAATTCACATCAAATTTTAGTTCTTCTCGAATTACATGAAACATGAAATTTAGAGAAATTGACATTACATGAAATTTCAGTGGAATTTCGGTCGAATTACATGAAATCCTGAATGAGTTGCATGGATGAATTCTAAACAATTACATGGAATTACACCGAAATTCCAAACATGAAATTTCAGTGCTCGTTTAATTCCATAAAGAATTTTAATAAAATTACATTTTCGTCGAATTATATGGAGCTTCGATACAATTGCATGGAATTCCAAGGAATTGTATGAAATATAAGTGGAATTTTGAACAACTCTAATCGTTTCATAAGGAATTCCAGTGAAATTCCGAAAAATCCTAATGTAATAACACAAATTTTTATTTTTATTCCAAGGAATTCCCAGTTGAATACATGGCATTTTAGTGAAATTGAAATTCCGAAAAATTCCCATCGATTTACTGAATTTTAGTAAAATTAAAGGAAATTTCGAGGAGTTTCCGGTAAAAATTTGGAATTTCGGTGTAATTTGGAAAAATTTCCATGTAATGATATAAAGAAGTGTCTTATATTCCCAGAAATTCTTGACTATTGAAAGAGAAAGTTTCATGGGAATTTCGAGAAATTTTCGACTAATAACGTGGAATTTCAGTGAAATTTCAAAAAATTCTCATAAAATTTTAGTGAAATTCCGAGAGATTTCTAAGAAATTACAGAAAATGTCAGTGAAATTCCGAAAAATTTTATGAAAATTTGGTGGAGTTCCAGGATATTTCAGTGGTGAAGCTTTGGGGAATTTCAGTAAAGTTTTAAAAAAATTATGGAATTTGGAATTTCTATAGAATTTTGGAGAATTTCAGTGGTATTTCGGAAAAAAAAAAATTATTAAATATTTGCAGAATTATTATCAAAATATATACAATTTCACTTTGTGTCGACTTACATAAAATTTCGATGAAATGTCGAGTAAAATTCCAAGGAATTCTCGTCGAATTACATACATGGAATTCCTTGAAATCGAAATCTTATTGTGAAATCCAGTTAAATTACATCGAATCCGAAGAATTTCCTTGGAATTAACAGAATTAAATTAAATTTTAGTGAAATTCTGAGTAATTTAATTACATAAAATTTTAGTGGATTTCCGAGAAATTTCATTAAATCTTTTACTGTAATTCCGAGGAATTTTTGTACAAGAATTCCATTGAATTTCCAGTGAAATTCGGAAAAGTATTATGAAATTTTATGATAAAATTTCTAGGACTTTCTGTTTTTCTATTCAAATTTGTCATTTGAATGAAATTTCGAGGATTTCCATAAAATCTTCTAGTGAAATTCTGAGGAATTTCTATGGAATTAATAAAAATTTTCGCAGAATTTTCATGGAATAATTATCGTTAAAGCTCCCCTAAATTAGTTGGTAAAAACGTCATAAAAACCCCTTCCTAAATTCCCTAAAATGATCCAAAATCACCAAAAATCTCATAAATCTAAAATCTTTTAAAATCACGTGAAGCTTTTTAAAATCCTCAAAATCCTACAAAATTAATACCTACCTAAAGATTCAATTGTGTATACATTTTATGGAGTTAACTAAACTTCGAGCAGTTAATTGATGAAAATTTGTATACAAGTTGGTCAAAATCCCAGAAAAACTCGTAAGATCTATCCAAAATCCCTGAAAATCTTTAAAAATCTAACAAAATTTTATTAGAACAAAATCCAATAAAATTCCTTTAACATTTCCAAAAATCTTTTGGGATCCCCAAAAATCCGTTAAAATCTCTAAAAATTCTTTAGGATCTCTAAAAACCCTCCTAACTTCCAAAATCACCTAAAATCTTTAAAAATCCTGTAAAATCCTATGAAGATTTTCAAAATCCTCAAAATCCTACAAAATCAATGAAGATTTAAAATCTGTGTACATATTTTAAGCAGTTAACCACCCCTTGGTTAGATGATGCATTTCCTGCCTAATTTAGTTGATTTCTATTAATTTCCAATGAGGTTATTTTCTACTGGAAAAATTTGAAATTTCACTATGATACGCCCCTGACTTTCTTATTTTTTTCCAGAAAATGTCATAATTTTCCCTTGAATAGTTTTCCAGATAAAAAATTAAATGTTAGATGGTGCATTTATGCCTAATTTAGTTGATTTTCATGAATTTCCAATGGGGTTATTTTTCACTGGGAAAATTTGAAGTTTTACTATGATACGCCCCTGACTTTTCTCTTTTTTTCCAGAAAATGTTATAATTTTCCCCTGAATAGTTTTCCAGAAAAAAAATTTAACGTTAGATGGTGCATTTATGCCTAATTTAGTTGATTTTCATCAATTTTCAATGAGGTTATTTTCCACAAAAAAAAATTAAAATTTTACTATGATACGCCTCTGACTTTTTTCTTTTTTCCAAACTTGTAATAAGCAACATTTTTTACCATAGGCGCAACCTTGTATATATGACAGGTGAGGCGGTATCAGCTGTCAAATATTGGAATTTAATATTCAAAAGCAAGGTAACTATGGCCGTTCCATCCGTATGGGGTTATTTTCTACTGGAAAAATTTGAAATTTCGCTATGATACACTCCTGACTTTCTTATTTTTTTCCAAAAAATGTCATAACTTTCCCTTGAATAGTTTTCCAGAAAAAAATTTAACGTTAGATGGTGCATTTATGCCTAATCTAGTTGATTTTCATTCATTTGCAATGGAGCTATTTTTGACTGGAAAAATTTGAAATTTTAGTATGATACGCCCCTGACTTTTCTCTTTTTATCCAGAAAATGTCATAATTTTTCCCTAGATAGTTTTCCAGAAAAAAAAAAAAATGTTAGATACTTAGTGCATTTATACCCAATTTAATTGATTTTCATTAATTTCCAATGGAGCTATTTTTTACTGGAAAAATTTGAAATTTTAGTATGATACGCCCCTGACTTTCCTGTGTTTTTCAGAACATGTCATAATTTTTTCCTGAATAGTTTTCCAGAAAAAAATAAAATGTTAGATGGTGCATTTATATCTAATTTAGTTGATTTTCATTAATTTCCAATAGGGCTATTTTCCACTCGAAAAAATTGAAATTTTACTATGATATGCCCCTGACTTTCCTCTTTTTTACCAGAAAATGTCATAATTTTCTCTTGAATAGTTTTCCAGAAAAAAAATTAAATGTTAGATGGTGCATTTATGCCTAATTTAGTTGATTTCCATTAATTTCCAATGGGGTTATTTTTCACTAGAAAAATTTGAAATTTTACTATGATATGTTCCTGACTTTTCTTTTTTTTTTCTAGAAAATGTCATAATTTTCCTCTGGACAGTTGGTGGTCATCTGTTTCCAGCGGGATACTATAATTTGTACATACAAATGTACTATAATTTTATAGCGTTCTATACTATAATACACACATCAAAATAGTCTAGGGAACAAGATTCAACTGAATACATTTATAAACTGAACAAAATATATTTTTAAAGGATTTTTAATTTTTTTCAAAAGCTGCTAAAAACGCCTATATGATAAATTTGATAAGATTTGTTCAACAAATACCCACATATTATCCTTTTAAAAAAAGTTATTCTGTCTCAAAATTAAAAGACAAATATTTCTTGTTCCCTAGACTATTTTGATGAGTGTAGTTGATCCGCAGTTGGCAATACTGTTTCAATGGCCTACTATTAATTCAAAAAACTTTTTTTTTTATTTCGGTTGATTTCATCAAACTGCATCATCGGTTAATTATTGCGCTGATTGAAACTGCATCGTGAAAACAGCCCGGAGGTTCGACATAATAAATAAAATCTATATTTAAAACGATACGATTTCACTCCTGGCATGGCGTCAGCGTCAGACCGGAGAAAGTTTAACCTTCGCATTGAACCAGACCTTGACTTGACAAACGAATGACGAATAGGTGTGTACGTTGTATCAAAATATATTCATTTTTGTCTGAGATGCTTATTTATTTATGTATCTTGACTAATGACCGATATTTGTTTTGGTCTTTATTTTTAGACGTTTGTGTCAACAGAGGATTATTAACAATTAGTTGGAACTGATACAAGAGACAATTTTAAGCGATTGACAGATAAACCATTAAATTAAGCGTCATTTGTCAACCAATTGGTCTTAGCTGACGTTAAATGCATTGCTTATCTGTCTGTGGGTAAAGTTGTTTGAGAGAGATATATCGAGAATATTCAAATTTTCAAACCGACAAAATAAATAGATTATATAATCTTATTTAAGTACATACAAATACAAATTTATACATTATCAGATCATAAGCTGCAAATATGGTTGACGCCCTAATAAAAAACCATACTAATTTTGTATGCGCAAATTGCTGAAAAAAGACAAATGCGCACAAAAACTACCGTTTCAGGTGACATTTGCAACAAACCCATTATCGACAATTTTCCTGTTATTTGCACCGTAACAATGGCATTACGATTACACGAACTTATATACCTTATGTAATCTAGAATACATCACCTATTGGCTTATTCCGAGGCTTATAACATATACATAATATAATAATCTGTAATGCTAATAGTATTTTTTTCTTATTTTAATGGATTTTGTTAGGTAATAGGTAAGATGTTTGTAAATCGCTTCTTTTTTTTTCACAATGCATGGCAATATCATAATTCTATTGGGTTTTTGTAACTTCATTATATCAAGTTGGTAGTCTTTTGTGTCAAGTGAAGTTGAGATGATTTTCAATTTGATAGTAGACGTTTAGAGTATAACAAAGTCGTAGATTGAGTTGTGGTAACTACACGAGTGTTGTAATGAGCCTTACCAAACAGTATACAGCATTTTATCTACGACCTGCACAATAAGTGACTATTGTCGTTTGTGTTGTTATAAATAACTATTATGTACTTGATTGTGTAGTATTATTAAAAATAATGACCTCTTACCGCACTAGTGAGATAATGAAGCGTTATGATCAGGGGTGAATGAGGTAGATCAGACCGGCCCTGGATCTCTCAGTCTTATCATAACATCAGGGCCATCGGCCCTTTGATTCGGGAAAAGCAGGAAAGTTGTATATTTAAAGGAAGCTTAAAGCTTCAGTGTTCGCCCACCGGCCATTTGCCCGGTATCCCGGCGGTCCCATCCGCCCGGTATCCCGGCGGTCCCATCCGCCCCTGGGATTCATGACCGCACTAGTGCGGTAATAGGGTTCATTACATAACGCAAATAAGCAAAATGACATATAATAGTCACTTATTGTGCGGGTCGTAAATTTTCCCTCCACTAGTTTTCCAGGAAAACTTTGAAATGTGTGAGACTATATTTTCAATTAATTCAGTTTTTGTAGGTTGATTTCTAAGATTTTTCATGTTAATGTTTTTTACCGGAAAAATTTGAAACATTAGGAAAATGAGCTTCTCACCTTCCTCTTTACATGCAAAAAGTTTCAGAATTTTTCCCTTCGCTAGTTTTTCAGGAAAACTTCAAAATATGTGAAACTGTATTTTCAACTAATTCAGTTTCTGTAGGATGATTTCCAAGATTTTTCATATTGCTGTTTTCCACTGGAAAAATTTAAAATTTTAGGAAAATGAGCTTCTTATCTTCCTCTTCAGGTGCAAAAAGTTTCAAAATTTTTCCCTTCACCAGTTTTTCAGAAAAACTTTGAAATATGTGTGACTATATTTTCAACTAATTCAGTTTTTGTAGGCTGATTCCCAAGATTTTTCATGTTGCTGTTTTCCATTGGAAAAATTTGAAATTTTGGGAAAATGAGCTTCTTATCTTCCTCTTTAAGTGCAAAAAGTTTCAAAATTTTTCCCTTCATTAGTTTTCCAGGAAAACTTTGGAATGTGTGAGACTCTATTTTTAACTAATTCAGTTTTTGTAGGTTGATTCCCAAGATTTTTCATGTTGTTATTTTCCACTGGAAAAATTTGGAATTTTGGGAAAATGAGCTTCTCACCTTCCTCTTTACATGCAAAAAGTTTCAGAATTTTTCCCTTCGCTAGTTTTTCAGGAAAACTTCAAAATGTGTGAAACTGTATTTTCAACTAATTCAGTTTCTGTAGGATGATTTCCAAGATTTTTCATGTTGCTGTTTTCCACTGGAAAAATTTAAAATTTTAGGAAAATGAGCTTCTTATCTTCCTCTTCAGGTGCAAAAAGTTTCAAAATTTTTCCCTTCACCAGTTTTTCAGAAAAACTTCGAAATATGTAAGACTATATTTTCAACTAATTTAGTTTTTGTAGGCTGATTCCCAAGATTTTTCATGTTGCTGTTTTCCATTGGAAAAATTTGAAATTTTGGGAAAATGAGCTTCTTATCTTCCTCTTTAAGTGCAAAAAGTTTCAAAATTTTTCCCTTCATTAGTTTTCCAGGAAAACTTTGGAATGTGTGAGACTCTATTTTTAACTAATTCAGTTTTTGTAGGTTGATTCCCAAGATTTTTCATGTTGTTATTTTCCACTGGAAAAATTTGGAATTTTGGGAAAATGAGCTTCTCACCTTCCTCTTTACATGCAAAAAGTTTCAGAATGTTCCCTTTACTAGTTTTCCAGGAAAACTTTAAAATGTGTGAGACTCTATTTTTAACTAATTCAGTTTTTGTAGGTTGATTCCCAAGATTTTTCATGTCGTTATTTTCCACTGAAAAAATTTGAAATTTTGGGAAAATAAGCTTCTCATCTTCCTCTTTACATGCAAAAAGTTTCAAAATTTTCCCTTCATTAGTTTTCCAGAAAAACTTTAAAATGTGTGAGATTGTACATATTTTCAAATAATTCACTTTTTGTTGGTTCATTTCCAAGATTCCTTATGTAATTTTTTACTAAAAAAAATTGAAATTTTAGGAAAATGAACTTCTCACGTTCCTCTTTACATGCAAAGAGTTTCAAAATTTTCCCTTCACTAGTTTTTTAGGAAAACTTTGAAATGTGTGAGACTGTATTTTCAACTTCAACTAATTCAGTTATTGTAGGTTGATTCCCAAGATTTTCCATGTTGTTATTTTCCACTGGAAAAATTTGAAATTTTGGGAAAATGAGCTTCTCATCTTTCTCTTTCGATGCAGAAAGTTTCAAAATTTTCCCTTCATTAGTTTTCCAGAAAAACTTTGAAATGTGTGAAACTATATTTCCGACTAATTCAGTTTCTGTAAGTTGATTTCCAAGATTTTTCATGTTGCTGTTTTTCACTGGAAAAATTTGGAATTTTGGGAAAATGAGCTTCTCACCTTCCTCTTTACATGCAAAAAGTTTCAGAATGTTCCCTTTACTAGTTTTCCAGGAAAACTTTAAAATGTGTGAGACTCTATTTTTAACTAATTCAGTTTTTGTAGGTTGATTCCCAAGATTTTTCATGTCGTTATTTTCCACTGAAAAAATTTGAAATTTTGGGAAAATAAGCTTCTCATCTTCCTCTTTACATGAAAAAAGTTTCAAAATTTTCCCTTCATTAGTTTTCCAGAAAAACTTTGAAATGTGTGAGATTGAATTTTCAAATAATTCACTTTTTGTTGGTTGATTTCCAAGATTCCTCATGTAATTTTTTACTAAAAAAATTTGAAATTTTGGGAAAATGAACTTCTCACGTTCCTCTTTACATCCAAAAAGTTTCAAAATTTTCCCTCCACTAGTTTTCCAGGAAAACTTTGGAATGTGTGAGACTTTATTTTTAACTTATTCAGTTTTTGTAGGTTGATTCCCAAGATTTTTCATGTTGTTATTTGCCACTGGAAAAATTTGAAATTTTGGGAAAATGAGCTTCTCATCTTCCTCTTTACATGCAAAAAGTTTCAAAATTTTCCCTCCACTAGTTTTCCAGAAAAACTTTGAAATATGTGATACTATATTTTCAACTAATTCAGTTTTTGTAGGCTGATTCCCAAGATTTTTCATGTTGCTGTTCTCCATTGGAAAAATTTGAAATTTTGGGAAAATGAGCTTCTTATCTTCCTCTTTAAGTGCAAAAAGTTTCAAAATTTTTCCCTTCACTAGTTTTCCAGGAAAACTTTGGAATGTGTGATACTCTATTTGTACCTAATTCAGTTTTTGTAGGTTGATTCCCAAGATTTTTCATGTTGTTATTTTCCACTGGAAAAAATTTGAAATTTTGGGAAAATGAGCTTCTCATCTTCCTCTTTACCTGCAAAAAGTTTCAAAATTTTTCCCTTCACTAGTTTTCCAGGAAAACTTTGGAATGTGTGAGACTATTTTCAACTAATTCAGTTAATGTAGGTTGATTTTTAAGATTCCTCATGAAATTTGCAGGGAATTTAGAGGAATTTGTGGGGGTATTTAGAGAACTTCGTAGTGGGGTATTTGAAGGAATTTGCAGGAATATTGAGGAATTATGCGTAAAAGTTTCTCCTTTGAGGAATTGTTTGCGTCAATTCTGAGAAGGTGGTCTACCCCTTGACACTTAATAAATATAAATTGAATAGAAAAAACATTATTCCGTTCTACACGACATCATGGATTCCAAAGGTACCCCAGATACCTATACAGGCAGCTTAAAAAACAAAACCACTTGGTTTCATTGGTCCAAATCGAGGTCCAAATATACTTAAGAACAACAGAATAACATTTTTCATAATTGAGGTAAACTTGTGGCCCACTAGCTATGCTCAGTCGCTAATGGAAGCAGGTTCGCGTTCTGTGCATAAAGGTCAAAAAACTCTCCAAAATTTGATAACGAGAAGAAGTAGGAATGTTTACGATTGCCCTCCTAACCTTATCAGTATCCACAGACAGACCTTGTTGGTTGACCATATATCCCAAGTATTTCGACTCTGAACGACAGAACTTACATTTCTTAGGAGAGAGGGTTAACCCAGCCTGCAACAATCGCTCAAAGACTGACTCTAAAATAAAGAAGTGTCTTTCAAAAGTATCGGTTGTACAGATTATGTCATCTAAGTAACTAAAACATTATGGTTTAAATGTAAGATCAGTGAGCTTGTCCATCAATCTCTGAAAAGTTGCAGGACTATTTGTCAGCCCGAATGGAAGTCTGTTAAATTGGAAATGACCCCTATCAGGAATTACAAATACCGTTAATTCTCGGGAAGATCTCTCAACCGGGACCTGCCAAAAAGCGGAATTCAAATCAATAGAATTCGGGTATTTAGCATTACGAAGTTTATCTAAGATGTTATTAATAAATGACTATTTTCTTTGAATGTATATTGAGTTTACGGTAATCTATACCACAAAACGCCAACTAGTCTCAGATTTAGAGACCAGGTATCTTAGAACCAGGGTTCTAAGAACCAGATGGTTCTATGATACCTAATTCCAACATTTTGGTAATTTCAGCATCGATGCGCTACTGAACCACCGGAGAAACACGATACGCTCGTTGCCTTATTGACTCCGAGGTAACTTCAATTCGATGCAAGTTTTTCCCAATACCCCAATACATTAATTCATTTAGCTGTCTTTGCTGATTCGAAGTGAGATGTTCATGGGAAACCACAGCAAATACCTGGACCACATCTGTCAGGTATAACGTAATCAATTCTCATTTTCCCAAACCCTCAATTTATTGTATCAAGTAGGCGCTCTTTTTTGTGTCAAGTGAAGTTCCAATTTGACAGTTGACGTTTAAAGCATTGTTTATCTGTCATTGAGTGCAAAAGTGCAACTTAAAAAATCTTGTCGCTAAATAATAACTGAATTTAATTTTATTTTCGCTTATAGTGTAGAGTCATCTTGCTCCCAATAAAAAAGCTATTTATAATTTGTTTACTTATATAACTTTAATTATTATTATGTACGAGCCAATAATAGTGTGTGTGTAACAGATTATTGTATTACATTACCAGAGAGCCTTGCTTTATACGTAACGTAAAATGGCTATTTAAAAGAGGTCAGTCTACATAACTGTTTTTAAGACAATGGAAATCGTTAATTCAATAATCTTACATTGGTGTGAGTGAGTGAAATATACTTGGGAAGTATTTTGTTTGTGGGCAAAATTTGATGGTGTGTTTAAAATTTGCTGCACCCTGAATGTATCTGCATCTCTTTCTGTCAACGTGTACAGGATTAAGTAATTTGTTTGAGTATCTAGTAATTTGACAGCTTAGAAATTTTTCTCTTTATGAACGTTGAGGATTTACTGTTTCTATTTTGGTGACGTCACATTACCTATCAATCTATTTTCATCGACATAATTTCCATTGACATCTGTCATATTAAATATAGAATTCTAGTAGGCTTTGATAACATCAAAAATCAAAATTGTAATTTTTTTCTCGTTATTGTTTCAAATACGCTAGACAAAGATGGATATTGAATAATTAATTACATAGTTTATTCGTATTTGAAAACATCAAAGTAGGCTTTGTATGTTTTTAATTTTGATACTATATTTTTTCTATGTCGTTCCAAATGCATTAGACAAAGATAAATATATTTCGTAACTTGATACTAACTCGTTTGAACAGATTGAAAACTAGTTGGAAAAAATTTAGATTGTTTCAAAAAAATTCTGGAACGTTCTAAAATTTTCCCAAAAATTCTGAAATGTTCTTAAAAATTCTCAAAACTCGTTGAAACAGATTGGAAACTTGTTGGAAAAAATTAAGATTGTTTCAAAAAAATTCTGGAACGTTCTAAAATGTTCTCAAAAACGCTAAAATGTTCCGAAAAATTCTCAAAACTCATTGAAACACATGGAAAACTCATTGGAAAAAATTTAGATTGTTTCAAACAAATTCTGGAACGTTCTAAAATTTTCCCAAAAATTCGGAAATGTTCTTAAAAATTCTCAAAACTCGTTGAAACAGATTGGAAACTCGTTGGAAAAAATTAAGATTGTTTCAAAAAAATTCTGGAACGTTCTAAAATGTTCTAAAAAACGCTAAAATGTTCCGAAAAATTCTCAAAACTCATTGAAACACATGGAAAACTCATTGGAAAAAATTTAGATTGTTTCAAACAAATTCTGGAACGTTCTAAAATGTTCCCAAAAATTCTGAAATGTTCCTAAAAATTCTTAAAACTCGTTGGAACACATGGAAAACTTGTTGGAAAAAATTTAAAAATTCTAGAACGTTCTAAAATGTTCTAAAAAACTCTAAAATGTTCCTAAAAATTCTCAAAACTCATTGGAACAGATTGAAAACTCATTGGAAAAAATTTAGATTGTTCCAAAAAAAAAATTCTAGAACGTTCTAAAATCTTCTAAAAAACTCCAAAATGTTCCTAAAAATTCTCAAAACTCATTGGAACACATGGAAAACTTGTTGAAAAAAATTTAGGTTGTTTCACAAACATTCCAGCTTGTGCCAAAAATTTCTAAAATGTTCTTTAAAACTCCGAGAACTTGTTGGAACAGATTGAAAACTCATTGGAAAAAATTTAGATTGTTTCATAAAAATTCTGGAACATTCTAAAATGTGCCCTGAAATTCTAAAATGTTCCTAAAAATTCTCAGAAGTATTGAAACAGATTGGAAACTCGTTGATAAAAATTTAGATTATTCCAAAAAAATTTTGGAACATTCTGAAATGTTCCAAAAGATTCTAAAATGTTTCTAAAAATTTTCAAAACTCATTGGAACAGATTGAACACTCGTCGGAAAAAATTTAGATTATTTCAAAAAAATTCTGAAACGTTCTAAAATGTTCCAAAAAATTCTAAACAAAAATTCTCAAAACTCGTTGGATCAGATTGAAAACTTGTTGAAAAAAATTTAGATTGTTTCAAAAAAATTCTGAAACGTTCTAAAATGTTCCCAAAAATTTTGAAATGTTCTTAAAAATTCTCAAAACTCGTTGAGACAGATTAGAAACTCGTTGGAAAAAATTTAAATTATTTCAAAAAAATTCTGGAACGTTCTAAAAAACTCTAAAATGTTCCTAAAAATTCTCAAAACTCATTGGAACACATTGAAAACTCATTGGAAAAAATTTAGATTGTTTCAAAAACATTCTGGAACGTTCTAAAATGTTTTCAAAAATTCTGAGATATTCCTAAAAACTTTCAAAACTTATTGGCACATATGGAAAACTTGTGGGAAAAAATTTAGATTGTTTCAAAAAAATTCTGGAACGTTCTAAAATGTTCTAAAAAACGCTAAAATGTTCCGAAAAATTCTCAAAACTCATTGAAACACATGGAAAACTCATTGGAAAAAATTTAGATTGTTTCAAACAAATTCTGGAACGTTCTAAAATGTTCCCAAAAATTCTGAAATGTTCCTAAAAATTCTTAAAACTCGTTGGAACACATGGAAAACTTGTTGGAAAAAATTTAAAAATTCTAGAACGTTCTAAAATGTTCTAAAAAACTCTAAAATGTTCCTAAAAATTCTCAAAACTCATTGGAACAGATTGAAAACTCATTGGAAAAAATTTAGATTGTTCCAAAAAAACATTCTAGAACGTTCTAAAATCTTCTAAAAAACTCCAAAATGTTCCTAAAAATTCTCAAAACTCATTGAAACACATGGAAAACTATATCAATTTAGATTGTTTCAAAAAAATTCTGAAACGTTCTAAAATGTTCCCAAAAATTTTGAAATGTTCTTAAAAATTCTCAAAACTCGTTGAAACAGATTAGAAACTCGTTGGAAAAAATTTAATTTGTTTCAAAAAAATTCTGGAACGTTCTAAAATGTTCTAAAAAACTCTAAAATGTTCCTAAAAATTCTCAAAACTCATTGGAACACATTGAAAACTCATTGGAAAAAATTTAGATTGTTTCAAAAACATTCTGGAACGTTCTAAAATGTTTTCAAAAATTCTGAGATATTCCTAAAAACTTTCAAAACTTCTTGGCACATATGGAAAACTTGTGGGAAAAAATTTAGATTGTTTCAAAAAAATTCTGGAACGTTCTAAAATGTTCTAAAAAACGCTAAAATGTTCCGAAAAATTCTCAAAACTCATTGAAACACATGGAAAACTCATTGGAAAAAATTTAGATTGTTTCAAACAAATTCTGGAACGTTCTAAAATGTTCCCAAAAATTCTGAAATGTTCCTAAAAATTCTCAAAACTCATTGAAACACATGGAAAACTCATTGGAAAAAATTTAGATTGTTTCAAAAAAATTCTAGAGCGTTCTAAGATATTCTAAAAAACTCTAAAATGTTCCTAAAAATTCTCAAAACTCATTGGAACAGATTGAAAACTCATTAGAAAAATTTCAGATTGTTTCAAAGAAATTCTGGAACGTTCTAAAATGTTTTCAAAAACTCTGAAATGTTCCTAAAAATTCTCAAAACTCGTTGGAACACATGGAAAACTTGTTGGAAAAAATTCAGATTGTTTCAAAAAAATTCTGGAACGTTCTAAAATGTTTCAAAAAAATGCTAAAATATTCCTAAAAATTCTCAAAACTCGTTGGAACATATTAAAAATTCGTTGGAAAAAATTTAGATTGTTTCAAAAAAATTCTAGAACGTTCTAAAGTATTCTAAAAAACTCTAAAATGTTCCTAAAAATTCTCAAAACTCATTGGAACAGATTGAAAACTCATTAGAAAAATTTTAGATTGTTTCAAAGAAATTCTGGAACGTTCTAAAATGTTTTCAAAAACTCTGAAATGTTCCTAAAAATTCTCAAAACTCATTGGAACACATGGAGAACATGTTGGAAAAAATTTGGATTGTTTAAAAAAAATTCTGAAACGTTCTAAAATGTTTCAAAAAATGCTAAAATGTTCCTAAAAATTCTCAAAACTCGTTGGAACATATTAAAAACTCGTTGGAAAAAATTTAGATTGTTTCAAAAAAAATTCTGGAACGTTCTGAAATGTTCTAAAAACTCTAAAATGTTCTTAAAAATTCTGAAAACTCATTGGAACACATTGAAAACTCATTGGAAAAAATTTAGATTGTTTCAAAAAAATTCTGGAACGTTCTAAAATGTTTCAAAAAATGCTAAAATGTTCCTAAAAATTCTCAAAACTCGTTGGAACATATTAAAAACTCGTTGGAAAAAATTATGATTGTTCCAAAAAAAATTCTAGAACGTTCTAAAATGTTCTTAAAAACTCTAAAATGTTCCTAAAAATTCTCAAAACTCATTGGAACACATTGAAAACTCATTGGAAAAAATTTAAATTGTTTCAGAAAAATTCTGGAACATTCTAAAATGTTTTCAAAAATTCTGAAATGTTCCTAAAATATCTCAAAACTCATTGGAACCATAGAAAACTTGTTGGAAAAAATTTAGATTGTTTCAAAAAAATTCTGGAACGTTCCAAAATGTTTCAAAAAATGCTAAAATGTTCCTAAAAATTCTCAAAGCTCGTTGGAACAGATTGAACCTCGGATTGAACACTCGTCGGAAAAAATTTAGATTATTTCAAAAAAATTCTAAAACGTTCTAATATGTTCCAAAAAATTTTAAAATGTTCTCAAAAATTTTCAAAACTCGTTGGAACATATTAAAAACTCGTTGAAAAAAATTTAGATTATTTCAAAAAATTTCTGGAACGTTCTAAAATGTTCCCAAAAATTCTAAAATGTGCTTAAAAATTCTCAAAACTCGTTGAAACAGATTGGAAACTCGTTGCAAAAAATTTAAATTGTTCCAAAAAAAATTCTACAACGTTCTAAAAAACTCTAAAATGTTCCTAAAAATTCTCAAAACTCATTGGAACAGATTGAAAACTCAGTGGAAAAAATTTAGATTGTTTCAAAAAAATTCTGGAACGTTCTAAAATGTTTTCAAAAATTCTGAAATGTTCCTAACAAATCTCAAAACTCGTTGGAACCATAGAAAACTTGTTGGAAAAAATTTAGATTGTTTCAAAAAAATTCTGGAACGTTCTAAAATGTTTCAAAAAATGCTAAAATGTTCCTAAAAATTCTCAAAACTCGGAACATATTAAAAACTCGTTGGAAAAAATTTAGATTGGTCCAAAACAAAATTTTAGAAGGTTCTAAAAATTCTCAAAACTCATTGGAACAGATTGAAAACTCATTGGAAAAAATTTAGATTGTTTCAAAAAAATTCTGGAACGTTCTAGAATGTTCCAAAAAAATTCAAAATATTCCTAAAAATTCCTAGAACCTATTGGAACAGATTGAAAACTTGTTGGAAAAAATTTAGATTGTTTCAAAAAAAAAAATCCAGAACGTTCTAAAATGTTCTAAAAAACTTTAAAATGTTCCTAAAAATTCTCAAAGCTCATTGGAACACATTGAAAACTCATTGGAAAAAATTTAGATTGTTTCAACAAAATTCTGGATTGTTCTAAAATGTTCCCAAAAATTCTGAAATGATCTTAAAAATTCTCAAAACTCGTTGAAACACATTGAAAACTCATTGGAAAAAATTTAGATTGTTTCAAAAAAAATTCTGGAATGTTCTAAAATGTTTCAAAAAAATGCTAAAATGTTCCTAAAAATTCTCAAAACTCGTTAGAACATATTAAAAACTCGTTGGAAAAAATTTTAATTGTTTCAAAAAAATTCTAGAACGTTCTAAAATGTTTTCAAAAATTCTGAAATGTACCTAAAAAATCTCAAAACTCGTTGGAACACATAGAAAACTTGTTAGAAAAAATTTAGATTGTTTCAAAAAATTCTGGAACGTTCTAAAATGTTTCAAAAATTGCTAAAATGTTCCTAAAAATTCTCAAAACTCATTGGAACAGATTGAAAACTCATTGGAAAAAATTTACATTGTTTCAAAAAAGTTCTGAAACGTTCTAAAATGTTTTCAAAAATTCTGAAATATTCCTTAAAAATTCTCAAAACTCGTTGGAACACATGGAAAACTTATTGGAAAAAATTTAGATTGTTCCAAAAACATTCTGGAACATTCTAGCTTGTGCCCAAACTTTCTAAAATGTTCCTAAAAACTCTGAGAACTTGTTGAAACAGATTGAAAACTCATTGAAAAAAATTTAGATTGTTTCATAAAAATTCTGGAACGTTCTAAAATGTTTCAAAAAATGTTAAAATGTTCCTAAAAATTCTCAAAACTCATTGGAAAAAAATTAAATTGTTTCAAAAAAATTCTGGAACGTTCTAAAATGTTTACAAAAATTCTGAAATGTTCCTAAAAATTCTCAAAACTCGATGGAATACATGGAAAACTTGTTGGAAAAAATTTAGACTGTTTCAAAAAATTCTGGAACGTTCTAAAATGTTTCAAAAAATGCTAAAATATTCCTAAAAATTTTCAAAACTCGTTGGAATATATTAAAAACTCGTTGGAAAAAATTTAGATTGTTCCAAAAAAATTCTAGAACGTTCTAAAATGTTCTAAAAAATTCTAAAATGTTCCTAGAAATTCTCAAAACTCATTGGAACAGATTGAAAACTCATTGGAAAAAATTTAAATTGTTTCAAAAAAATTCTGGAACGTTCTAAAATGTTTTCAAAAATTCTGAAATGTTCCTGAAAATTCTTAAAACTCGTTGGAACACATGAAAACTTGTTGAAAAAAATTTAGATTGTTCCAAAAACATTCTGGGACATTCTAGCTTATGCCAAATATTTCCAAAATGTTCCTAAAAACTCCGAGGACTTGTTGAAACAGATTGAAAACTTATTAAAAAAAATTTAGATTGTTTCATAAAAATTCTGGAACGTTCTTAAATGTGCCCTAAAATTCTGAAATGTTTTAAAATGTTCCTAAAAATTCTCAGAAGTCATTGAAACAAATTAAAAACTCGTTGATAAAAATTTAGATTGTTCCAAAAAAAATCTGGAACGTTCTGGAATGTTCCAAAAGATTTTAAAATGTTCCTAAAAATTCTCAAAACTCGTTGGAACAGATTGAAAACTGGTCGGAAAATTTAGATTGTTTCAAAAACATTCTGGAACGTTCTAAAATGTTCCCAAAAATTCTAAATTGTTTTTAAAAATTCTCAAAACTCGTAAAAACAGATTGGAAAATTGTTGAAAAAAAATTAGATTATTTCAAAAAAAAATCTAGAACGTTCTAAAATGTTCTAAAAAACTCTAAAATGTTCCTAAAAATTCTCAAAACTCATTGGAACACATTGAAAACTCACTGGAAAAAATTTAGATTGTTTCAAAAAAATTCTGGAACGTTCTAAAATGTACCCAAAAATTCTGAAATGTTGCTAAAAATTCTCAAAACTTGATGGAACACATGGAAAACTTGTGTTTTACATTGAACCTTTAGGAAAAATTCCTGAAAATTTCAACTTTTTACTCACTTTAGTTTTTGAGTGAAAAAATTATGACTCCATTGATAATAACTCAATCGCTTTGAGTTTTTACATATGATTTTCCCGTTATCCATTACCCCCCCCCTCTCCCCCCCCCCCCAGATAATCATGGTCTCTGTTTGTTTATTTTTTTAGGAACATCAAAGTAGGCTTTGCATTATGTTTTAAATATAATGCTATCTTTCCCCTTTATCGTTTCAAATCCATTAGACAGAGATGAATATATTCTGTAACTTGATAATATTTTTTCTAATGATCAAAGTATGCTTTGAAAGTATCGAATTTGTGCACTCTGAATGTATTTACTTCCTTTTCTATCAGTGTGTAAAGGGAAAAGATAGAAATAAAAAACTGATAAGTGACGCAGGTTTTCACCCAAGGTTCCTGAATGTTAATAGGTTGTCTTGTTGTCTAATAATGGTGAACAGATAACGTCATCAGGAAGATCTAATGGAGATTTACATTATGTTTAGGCTTCCAGATGACGTCACAAAAGTTATCAGGCAACGTACCCATTTCAAACAACCTTGGTTTCCACCTACCCTAGACCCTGCAGACTTAGGAATTTTTGTTTTTCCCAAGAAAATAGAAAAATGGAATAATTCTTGTAGCTATTCTGTAAGAAAGTTAGGAAAAAGTGAGACTAACATTTTCAATGGAATTTAATATACAAATCACTAATTATTTTACTGATACATTCAAAAACCTCTTAGGATCCCCAAATTTCGGTTGAATCTTGACATTCACCCTTTTGCCATTCAAATTGTCCACCTCCAAAAAACTGTTCCAATCTAGTAAAAAGTAAAATCCACTTTTTGGAGTTGGAGTAATAATTTCAGTTTTGGTTGTAGCTGTTTCTGGTTGGCCTATAATAAGAGAAAAAAAATAAATTTTGATGATCTATATCTTATTCACAATTTGTAGTCCAAAAGTACAGGTAAATTTATCAGCTTTACCTATCAAATAGCATTAAAAGGTGATACATTTTACCTGTATCTTTGGACTACAGATTGTGAATAGATGATAGTGATGATTTTTTGTTTGCTTTACCTCCAAATGAATCTAACAAATCCTGATTATTCAAGTCGCGTTTCATTCTTCTATTTCGAAATCGTTTTACCATCATTCTGGGTTGGAAATGGTTGGCCATGTAATCATGCACCGGATCAGGTCCACTGTTTATATACAGTGGGACAAAATTATTATATTTCAGAACGCTATTTGGATGCTGACGGTATTGGTAGCTGTATTTTAATGCTGGCATGAATTTGAAGAAAATATTATAGTTTTGGCCTAAAGTGGTTTCCGAGAGAATAATGAGGATGATGAAGGCTCGAAAGGTTTTGGAAATCTGAAATACAAACAGAGTTTCTAAGCGTTTGATTGGTGGGTTATGGTTGATATATTAACCATAAATGAAACGTCATTTGTCAAACAATTAGTCTTAGATGACGTTAAATGCATTGTTTATGTGTCAACAGTGACTGATATTGGTGAAAACTGTACTTAAGTATATAAATTAAACAATTTCTTACCATTTTTCAAAATATTATACAACTGACTTTTTCCAATAATCACAAAACAAAATATTTTAAAAATCGCTATACGTTAGTGCACAAAATGACTTGTTTCTCGTGCTGACACTGAACAATTGAATAGGTTAAGTATACTCCTACCTGAAAATGATCGCCAACTTTATTATAATTTTATATTATGTCCTATTGTAAAAGTCGTTATTTTCTGTTGACAAAAGCGAACGACCCTTTCAAATGGCGCCAGAATGGTCATTATTGATGTTATTGCTATTATTGGTAGGTATTTGACTTTTGGCTTATTTATTTAATAATTATTTTATTTACGACGTCGGAACTAGACCCACTGTATCTTAATATCTATTTCATATTAATAAATAATTATGTATTGAAACAAAGTAATACTCGTTTGAGTGTTTGAGCATCCAGTATTTTTGGATACTCGAGTAAAAAATTGAATTCCATATGAATAAATGGTTGATATGAGTACCTGTACCTATAATTTTCAATATAGGACTAAACCACAAATACATTACTACAATAATTTTAACAATAATCTCTCAAATCCAGTATTAAAAAAAATTGTAACAGGAAAAAACCAGCTAATTTACTTAAGATATTTTAACAGTGGTGTATTAAAATACATACTTTATTTATTTATTTCGAACCTGAAAGTTTAATTACTTGACAGTTTCTTAGAAATAGCAATAATAGCATATTATTACGTTATGTGATTTTTTACGATTACAATAACCTCCAGACGCGTCTTAAATATTATAGTCGATAAAAGCCGGCGACAATTCCCAAACGCTGCATAAGGAGTTGCAATTTCTCTGAAAATGTCATGCCAGGGTCATTCGATAGTGGCAACGCTCTCATAAAAACGGCAACGTCAACATATTTTCAAAGATTTAAGGCGTCAATATTAAGTTGGATATTAGTACATATATCCGTCAGGGTTGCCAGATTTTCATTTTGGAAAATCGGGACAGCGGGAAAGTCGCCAAAAAAAAATAAAAAAACAATATAGGTATAACGAATACAGCCTAAAATGTTTGAAAGCAGGCAATTCACAATTTCTCTAGCCGTTCGGCGTTGATCAAGGGAAACGCAGCCTAAAAGGGTCTTGTCGACCGGAAATCGGGATATATTTTCTTACATTTTCAAAAATCGGGACATTTGGCATTCAATTGGTGAATCGGGACGGTTCGGAAATATTTCTAAAAATCGGAACTGTCCCGCCTAATCGGGTGGTTTGACAACCTTGGCTGTAGTATCAGAGCACTAGAAATTTTAATAATCGAACGCGAATGAGCGTGCATTAAGCACACTTTTTAAATAAACGAACGGTAATTTCAAGTTCGGAGAAGTAGATTCAAACTTCGTGAAGTTGGCTACAAGTGGTAGTGGTGTTGCCACATCAAAATTTCCAAAGATTGCTAATTATGACATTGAAAATTGGAAATTTTTGCTAGAAAATTACGTAAACTCAAAACCTCGAACTTTAAAATCAGTTTTCCCGCTCGAAAACGGCCTGGAAAAGCGGAAAATCCAAAGAAAAACCAGCCAAAATAACATTCCAAAGCCTACTTGATAAAACTTGAGTTTTCATTACTTACCCCCTTGGAAATTTTTGGCGGGAAATGGAGAAAATTTAAAGCCTCGTATTTTAAACCAGTTTTCTCGACTGAAAACAGCCTGGAAAAGCGGAAAATTCGAGGAAAAACTGGATAAAAATGTGAACACGTCAACTAAAAAATGGCCGACTGTCAAAAGAAAAGTGGCAAATGACATTTCATTACAAGGCCTACTTGACTGAAAGCGACGTTGCCACATTTCAAATAGGAAAAAAAAAGATTTCAAATGGTTTATTGTTTTAAATTAAATTAAACAATCAATTGATAATTATCTTTATAAAATAATAAATTCCCAAAATAATGCAATGGAAACTTATTTTTAATGAAAAAGACATTCCAATGCCTGCTTGATAGTGAGTAAGACAAAGAGGGAGATAAAGTAGGACATAATTTAGGTCTAAAAATTGAAGTTTTTGGTAAAAAAATGGAGCAAACCCAAAGCCCTGAGCACTGCCCTTGAAATCATCTTTTTCCGATTAAACAGGCCCTGGAAAAGCGGAAAATTTTTAAAAAATTTAACATTCCAAAGCCTACTTGATAAAACTAAATTTTTTCTCACTTGGAAATTTTTGGCACAAAATGTAAAAAAACCAAAGCTTCATATTTTAAATCGGTTTTCTCGACTCTATAAGCCCTGGAAAATCGGGAAATTCGAGGAAAAACTGGATAAAAATGTGAATACGTCAATTAAAAATGGCCGACTGTCAAAACTGGTAAAAATTACATTATTACAATGCCTACTGGCCTCGCGTTCGGTATTTTGCTCATAGAGCAGACCTTGCTGAAGCCAGTGTTGCCAGATCTCACGATTATTCGTAAGATTACACGATTTTTGTCAGAATTTCACAATTTCACGAATAAGGTAAATAGCAATTCTCACAAATTGTAGTAGTACAAATCAGTAATTCAATATAATATTTAATTAGGCTCTCCAAACCACGTGATTATTCAATATGGCGTTTGTGGAAAATTTGACGATTTTTTGTTTATCTTGAGTTTATTTGGAATATTTTCGAGCAAATTACAGTTTGTTATAATATATCCCACGGAAATTAGACTTCCTCTGCGGAATGAGTTCGAACAAGCTTGTTGCGGAAATAACCCACAACAAGTTTAAAATGTTATTATTTGTAGTTTATCAATATAATCTCAATTTCTATTATTTATCATAAAAATAATATTCTAAAAAAAGAATCCTGTAAAACTGGCAACAGCAGCCCTTTTGAATCGGTAAAATTACAGATTTCTTCATTACCCTATGAGCAATGGATCTATTTTGTTGTTGTGATTGGTCAGTTGCCACCCAACATCCCTGATTTATGCGACCTGCTCCGAAAAAGGCAGTCGACTCGACGCACGGTACACAACAGTAGTAATCAAGAAGCAGAAGAGTAAGCAAAGACTCTGCACCCTCTCGCCTCTGAACGCTCTACAGAGAAAAAAAACCCCCAGAAAACCCCCGTTAGTACGCGAATTATAGTAAAATACTACTCCCAGTGTCTCAAGGCCTGACATGGTCTATATTATCAACGATATTATTGATTACAATTCATGTAATTAACCCCTAAATTGTTGCAAGTCATCTCGGACCTAGCAAAATTCTCTACTACGCCTGTTTAAGGTTATTCCTGTCTCACTCTCGACGGGCTTCAACTCTGTATATCATTGTGTTCTCTCTCTTAGTGGAAAATCCCTTAGCTGACAGTGCAAATTACTACGAATAGTGATAAATGGATAAATAATCACTATATGGATTTACCGGTATGAACTGGATTAAGCAAGTAAGACCGTTTCAATTTCTCAAAACAGTCGAACAATAAATTAATAAATACTGAATACTGATTCGGTTGAAATGCACTATAAATTGAAGTGTTTGTTCTAACCTTTAATACAGAAATTTGGTTTTCACACTCGTGAAATGAACATTAGTTTGTAAATTTGTATATAGAAACTGAGCATATATATAGACTTTTCTTGCACTTATTGTTTACACACTTCAACAGAAAAGTGCTCAAATTATTAACTCTCAATAAACAAAAGAACCTTCAAGGATTATAAACATTTTGTGAATACAGTGAGCTGATTGAAGTTCACGAATTATTTGTGTTGTGCTCTCGTAAATTTAAATTAGTTAATTTGTGTTCTCGTTCTTTGAACATTCAACCATAAATGATATTATTATTATGAAATTTCACTATTTCTTATAAATCAAGATACTTATTTACTCGCTTATTTACTTTAGATTAGTATAAAATTTGTAGTTCGACTGGACGTCCAAATAGGAATTATTAGATAGGACTTGATTGCTGATTAAACCGAATTAACTTCATTTATTAATTAAATTGATAACTATTCTATTTCAGCGTTTTATTTGTATAAATGAGAATCAAGGCACCCCTAGTTCAATACAAGGCTTAAATGATCCAACACCTAATGGTTAATTTTTACAGTCAGTCAAAGTAAAAACTTTTGACATCCCTGGTGCGGTAATGACTAGAGTCCACAAAAGGGTAATAGCTAGTTCCGTCACAAAGCTGAATTTTTGCCGAGACCTTTGTTTTGATTTTCTAATGAAGCACAAAAAAATCGAATATGTCTACCTTTGTGCGTCTTGAGATATCGAAGGTCAAAGGTCACGAAAATCGGCTTTTTGCGGAAATCTCGCTTCCAGTGCATCTGACGTCGAACAACCCAAAACAAAACTTACGTAAAATAGTATTTTCTACAAAATTATTCTTATACATTTTTTTGAACGACCAACCGTTTTCGAAATATAGCGTGATAAAGCGGAAGGGCGCATTCAAAATAGGTTATACTGTATTATACAGGGTTGCAACTGATCAAAAATGCTAGGGTATATAGAGGAACCATAGAGAAGCAATTTGAGATAGGACACTAATGGTCGGAAGTGCGTCATTTCCAAAATACAGGGTGTTAATTAATCAAGACAACCCATCTTTCATATCATTTGAAGGGCTAATGCCAGGCAGTTCAAATTTTCAGGGATTATTGATGTGGGAATGATATTTAAAAATTCGTATAATGCATCCCCATTCTCTACCTGGAACCATGCCAAAAAAAAAAAAAAACATTTTTTTAAAATTTTGTTCCTTTTTTTTTGGGGTAGTTTTAGATATAAAATGGGGGTGCATTATACGAATTTTTAAATATCATTCCTATATCAATAATCCCTGAAAATTTGAACAGCCTAGCATTAGCCCTCCAGATGATATGAAAGGGCGTTGTTTAAATTTCAACACCCTGTATTTTGGAAACGACGGACTTCCGACCATTGTTGTCCTGTCTCAAATTACTTCTCTATGGTTCCTCTGTATACCCTAGTATTTTTGATCAATTTTACGGGAACACCCTGTATAATACAGTAACACTTATTTTGAATATGCGCTCCCGCTTTATCACGCTATATTTCAAAAACGGTTGGTCGTATAAAAAAATGTATACGAACAATTTTACGTAAATTTTGTTTTGAGTTGTTCGACGTCAGATGCACTGGAAACGAGATTTTCGCAAAAAAACCATTTTCGTGACTTTTGACCTTCGATATCTCAAGACGCACAAGGGTAGGCATATTTGATTTTTTTTTTTGGGCTTCATTAGAACATCAAAACGAAGGTCTCTGCAAAAATTCAGCTTGTTCGGTCTCATTCCGCAGAGGAAGTCTAATTTCCCTGGGGTATATGTAGTGTTTGTTTGACTTCAGAGTTTTTGAGAAAACACATATACCCAAAATACAAAATAACATTTATATACTATAACAATAATAAAGAAAATATAAAATTTTTGAGGAATTTGGAGGAATTTTCAGGAAGTTTATGGAATTATTTACCAAATTTTGTGGGGGTGGTTTACTCCAGAGATCTTGTTCACCTTAGTAAAAATCAAAGTAAAAAAACCTCGGAAAAAACTTTGAAGCTTGAATAGCTAATAATTATTCAAGATGCAATAAATTATTCATTAAGGATTCGTAGAGGGTTTAATTGGTATTATTTTCAGCCTAATTACATTAGGATCGGATTGAAATTTCCAAAGTAATGGGACAAAATGTGTGTAAATGTCATTTTGGAAGAATCAGGCTTCAAAACACATAGCACACAGGATAGCGTTTGAAAGATTGGCTTGAAATTTTACAAGTGGATGAAAAAAGGATTAAAATTCAAGAAAAAAAAAAATTTTTGCTTTTACGTGCTCACCTTGATACCTTGATAAAAATCAAAGTCGAAAGGCTTTAAAGCTTTGTAGCTGTAGCTGCGAAACTATTGAAGCTGCATTGAAAGTACCCAATGGAGATTTATAAGGAATTCAATTAGCTTTATTTCAAGCTTAATAACTCTGAGATCGGATTGAAATTAACAAAGATGTGAGTTAAAATGTGGTTCAATGTCATTTTGGAAAAAATCAAGCTTCAAAAAATGACATTGAAGGACGTTTTATTTTTTTTTTCAGGAAAGTATTTGAAGGATTCGCTTGAAATTTTGCAAGTGGATAAAGAAAAGATTGAAATTAAGAAGAAAATAAAAATTTCCTTCTGATTGTTCACCTTCAAGAAGTAAACCATCTAGGAATACTTTGTCAAAATTGTGGGAAATTTAGATGAATTTGTAGGGAATTTGAAGGAATATGTGGGAAACTTGAAGGAATTTATGGGAAATTGTAGGAATGAATGAGAAATTGGGGGAATGTATTGATTTTAACACTGAGCGTGATGAAAATAGAAAAATACTATTATTATCACAAACAATTTTTATGGAATTTGTAACAGGCATTTGCAAGGAATTTGCGAGCAGTTTAATTGATATTATAAATGCGAATGTGAGTTTGTTTGTTTGTTTGTTTGGCTGTTTTTTATGCCGAGTAAACTATTAAACATATTTTCAAGAGTATAACAGAGAACATAGGAGACTTTTTTGTTCATAGAAAAGAACAATATTGAATTTTGACATTAAAGTTTATTGACAAAATTGAAGAAAAATATTTCTAAGACATACGTTCAAAAAATCATAGCAGTCTCTAATTGGTTTTTTTTTTTTGTCAGTTTTTCATATTTCGACGGGGTTTGAGTCAATGGGATTTTGCATAGGAATTGGAAAAGATGTAGATCATCAATTCCATGGCTAGCTCCGATGTCTAAGTATGATTCAAGTATTGGATTTATTTTAAATTAAGAAAAATGGCACGCCAATGGTCGTTCGAGTGTTTTCGTCAAATTGGTTGCTAAGTTTTGGCTGCTAACTTCACACCGGTTCTTTCTAACACATCGTTTCCTAAGAATGAAACAAATATAATTTTTTTTCTCGAAAACTGTTATAGATAAACCTGATGTTATTGAAATCAGCACAAGGCCACATTTATATACAGGGTCAGTGGCGTATCTACCGGTGTGCCATGTGTGCGAAGCACACAGGCCCGGGCTTGAGAGGGGCCCGTGAGCTCCATAGCGCAACTGCAAAAAAAAAAAACGTAAAAAAATCGAGATTACACCAAGAAAAAAAAAGTAGCTACAGAAACTTCAACATACTGAAACAGGAGATCCTTCCAAGACCCAAAATAGGAGTTCTAGGCTTCAAAAATTTTTCGCATTTAAAAAATTTTCGGATGGAAAATGCGTCCCTGATGCAATTTTGACGCGTTGCTATGACAAAAGTGACAGAATCTCAGACAGAAGTGTCGTAACAATATGGCGGGAGTGGGATACGCTTTTTTCTCCGTATGTCGCCTCCTTATTATTCTACCTCGATGATTTTTCCTTAATTTTGCCTAAATAAGTCAATTTTCTTTGAATTTTTCCTGGAGTGATTTTTCACTGGAAAATTTCGAAATTTCCCTATAATGAGCTCCTCACTTTTCTCTTTATCCTGGAGAATTTTCAAAATTTTCCCTTTAGCAGTTTTCCAAAAAAAAAATTAAATGTGAAAGGATGAATTTTGCTTTGAAAAGTCAATTTTCCAGAACTTTCCTATCGACTTTCCTTACAGTGATTTTTCACTAGAAAATTTTAAAAATTTCCTATAATGAACTCCTCATTTTCTTCTGGAAAAATTTCACAAGTTTTGCTTTATTAGTTTTCCAAAAATAAATTAAAATGTGAGAGGATGAGTTTTTCTTAATTTTACTTGAAAAAATCATTTTTTCAGAATGTTTCCTGGAACGATTTTCCATTGGAAAATTTTGAAATTTTCTTATAATGAGCTCCTGACTTGACTTTCCTCTTTTTCCTTATTTGCCAATTTTCCAGGAAACAATTGAAATGTGAGAGGATGAATTTTCCTTAATTTTACTTGAAAAAGTCATTTTCCAGAATTTTCCCTAGAGTGATTTCTCACTGAAAAATTTCGAAATTTTCCTATAATGAGCTCCTCACTTTCCTCTTTTTCTTGAAAAATTTTCAAAATTTTCCCTCTGCCAGTTTTCCAGAAAAAAATTAAAATGTAAGAAGTGAATTTTACTTAATTTTGCTTAAATAAGTCAATTTCCCAGAATTTTTTATGGAGTGATTTTTCATTTGAAAATTTTAAAATTTTTGCAATAATTTCTGTAATTTTCATAGTTTTTCGTAATATCCATAATTCTCATAATTTTTCATTATTCACGTAATTTTTCATAATTTCCAATTTTCGTAAATTCCGTAATTTTCTGTAATATTGAGAAAATTTCCGTAATTTACAAACAATTCCTGTAATTTTGAATAATTTTGAGTAATTCCTGCATTTTTGGAATAATTCCTGTAATTTCCCTATTTTTTTGTAATTTCCGTTATTTTTCGTAATTTCTGCAATATTCGAATAATTTCCGTAATTTCAGGATATTTTTTAAAATTTTGAATTATGTATATAATTCCTATAGTTTTGAATTGATAATTTAAAAAATATAAGAATTACAAAAATTTCGGAAAATTTTACGAAAATTACAAAAATTGAAATTAGTAGAAATTACAAAAATTTCAAAACTACAAAAAGTGACTAGATTTTTAAAAAAATATGAGAATTATAAAAATTAAAAAATTACGAAAATAATTTATTAAAGAATTACAAAAATTGAAAAATATTAGAAACTACGAAAAAATCAAAAAACTACCGAATTTGCGAAGATTCCTCAAAAAATTACGGAAATCACAAAAATTAGGAAAATTATAAAAATTCCATTGAAAAATTACGGAAAATACAGGAATACGGAAAATATAGAATTAATAAAAATAAATTAAGAAATTATAGAAATTTCAAAAATTACAGGGATCGCGAAAAAATGAAAAAAATCGGAAAAAATTGCAAAAATCACGGGAAATACATTAATTATTAAAAAACTAAGAGGAAAATTAAAAAATTACAAAAAAATCGGGTATTACAAAAGCAATGAAAATAAAAAAAATTGAAAAATACTGGAAATTCAAAAATTATGCAAAATTACAAAAATAATTGAAAAATTACATAAAATACGGAAGCTACAAAAAAAAAAACAAAAATCATTAAAATTGCAAATATCATGAAAATTTGAAAAAATTACAACACTTACAATTATTGAAAAATTAAAATGAAAATTGCAAAATTACGAAAAAAACCGGGAATGGAAATACTTATGTAATGTAAATTATTTTAAAAAATTACGGGAATTTCAAAAACTACGTGAAATTGCAAAAATCCTTAGCAAATTACGGAAATTACAAAAAAATTATAAAAATCACGAGGATTACAAAAATCACGGGAATTTCAAAAATTATGTAGAACTGCGAAAATTATGGATAAATTGCGAAAATTAAATTTGAAAAAAATTAGGAGAATTATAAAATTACGAAAAAAATCACGGGAACTTCAAAAATTATTAAAATTTCGAAAACATTGGAAAATAACGTATAACGGAAAAGTAACAAAAATTACGAGAATTGCAAAAATTACGGAAAATTTGAAAAGTTACGGAAACCACCATTATTAAAAACTAAAAAGCAGATTTATAAAATTTGAGTATTACAAAAGCAATGGAAATTATTGGCAATTTCAAATATTACGTAGAACTACAAAAGTCATTGATAAATTACGTAAATTACAGGAATTATAAAAATGAAAAATAACGAATATTACAAAAAATCACGGAAATTTCAAAAAATACGGGAATTTCAATTACATATTGAAAAATTAGGAGAATTATAAAATTACGAAAAAAAATCATGGAAATTTCAAAAATTATGTAAAATTACGAAAGTTATTGGAAAATTACGTAATATGGAAAAATATTAACAAAAATCACAAAAATTTCAAAAAATCATGGAAATTACATTAATTATTAAAAAAATTGAGAGAAGAATTATAAAATTAGAAAAAAATCGAGTATTACGGAAAACAATGAAAATTATTGAAAAAAATTACGCGAATTTTAAAAATTACGTAGAATTGCAAAAAATTATTGGAAATTACGTTTTACGAAAAAAAAAAAAAAAAAAATCACGAGAATTTCAAAAATAACGGAAATTTCAAAAACTTACGGGAATTATCATTATTGAAAAATAAAATAAAGAAATTACGGGAATTAAAAAAATAACAGAAATCACGAAAATCATAAAAAATTACGGAAATTAGGAAAATCATAAAAAAAATTAGGACAATTAGGATAATTATAGGAATTGCAAAAATTACGGAAATTACGAAAAATTGAAAAAAAAAAAAATATCGGAAATAACACAAAAATTAAGGAATTTGTTAATTAACGAAAATTACGAGAATTGCAAAAATTGCAGAAATTACGAAAAATTTCAGGACTACGGAAAATAATCAAGTTTTTAAAAAATTATGGAAATTAGAAAAGTAACAAAAGTTACGAAAATTCTGGAAATAAATCACGGAAATTTATTAACAAATTGCAAAAATCGAAAAAACCTATGATAATTTTCAAAAAGTTAGAAAATAACAAAAATTACAAGAATCAGGAATTACAATTACAAAAATTATAAAGACCGAGAAATTATAAAATTTCAAAAAAAGTCCAAGAAATTTAAAAAATTACGACAATTGAAAATTGAAAATTACGAAAACTATCAAAGTTACGAGAATTATAAAAAATTACAAGGATTACGAAAAAGTTACGGGAATTACGAGAATTAGAAATTACAAAGGCTTTCGGGAAATGATTTTGAAAAATGCCCAGAAAAAATACGGAAATTACGGGATTTACCTACTAATTTTTGAAATATACAAAAATGTGGAATTATTAAAATAACGGAATTTTCTGAGAAACTACGGGAATTAAAAAATTACGAAAATTTGGAGAACAACAGGAATTAATAAAAAAATTATAAGAATTATTTGAGAAATGACAGGAATTAAAAAATTTCTAAAGAAAAATTACAGAAATTACGAGTCTTCGAAAATTACAAAATTTGCTACAATGAGCTCTTTATTTTCTTTTTTTTCTGGAAAATTTTCACAATATTCTTGCCAGTTTCCCGGTTGTAAGAGGGTGAATTTTGCCTAAAAAATTCAATTTCCCAGAATTTTTCCTGGAGTGATTTTTGACTGGAAAATTTTGAAATTTTTCTATAATGTGCTCCTCACTTTTCTTTTACTTCTGGAAACATTTCATAATTTTCCCTTTGCCAGATTTCTAGAAAAAAATTAAAATGTAAGAGGACCTTAATTTTGCCGAAAAGTGAGTTTTTCAAAATTTTTCCTGGATTAATTTTTTACTGAAAAATTTTGAAATTTTCGTAAAATGAGCTTCTTATTTTCCTCTTATTCCTGGAAAATTTTCAAAATTTTCTCTTTGCAAGTTTTCTAGAAAAAAATTAAAATGTAAGAGGGTGATTTTTTTGTAATTGCTTAAATAAGTTAATTTTTTAAAACATATTTGAAATTTCAGTCGTAAAAAAAAAGAATCACCCTTTGTCGTTTGTACATGATATTTAAGAACACCCTGTATAATACGCAGTTAATTAATTTATATATTTGGGTTAGTTTGTGATGGGCCCGCAGAAATTTTGGCACACAGGCCCGGAGCTGGGTTGATACGCCACTGCTTATATCTTCGATAATATTTAAGTAAATGAGTGATAACTATACATCATTGGAAAGAGCATTAAATTCTCTATAAACTTCTGCAAAATTGGGTTTTGTAGCTTGAAAAGTTTTCGAGATACTGAGCCTCAAAGTTGAAATTTAGTCTACATTTTGTCCAAAACTTCAAACTCGATTTTCTCAAAAACTATAAATGGTAGCAATTTCAGTTGAATACCATCTAAAAGCCCTTATCAAGAGCTATAATTTTGTCCCAGTATTGTTTTTGGTTACCGAGATATACACACATCAGTATAGCCTAGGGAACAAGATAACATCTATACTTATCAGACATTTTTTGCTGATTTCATTTATAATATATTTAAACTACACAAGCTTGCAAAAAAAAGCGGATATGGTAAATTTGATAAGATTTGTATGTTAAATAATACTTGGATTATCTTTAAAAAAAAAAAGTTGTATTGTCTTAAAATTAAAAGACATATTTCTTGTTCCCTAGACTATTTTGATGAGTGTATTTAGGTTTGAAGATTTGAAAATAAAAATTGTACATTTTGTATTGTAAACTATAGTAAAATACTAATTGAAATATCAATAATTCTAACGGTTTTGCTGATGTTTTAGTACAACTTTAAACAGTTAAACGATTATGTCATAAATTATAATTAATTGAATAATAAATGTTATTTCACTATTACAGTTAAATTGTTATTTTACCGTTGTATAATGCCTCTCCTTATTATAATTAGAGTTATCAATAATAGGGCGGGGTGTTATTATTACATTTTAACGGTATCATTGCATTGTTGGAGGACCTTCACTGGAGGACAAAAGTGATTATTTTACTAAATTTGAACTTTTGTAAAGATTTCCATTTTTAGGAGTTGCCAACCTTTTAAGATGAAAAAAGAAGAGTACCGTTCATAAGACATGTCAGAAATATTATCTGTTAGACAGAAATAGAAAATAGGTATTACTTTTTTGACAAAATGTGAATTGAAATAATCAGTTTAGTAATAGTTGGATTAAATACTACCATTTTTAAAGACCTGCCAACCCTATAACAGAATAAAAAAGAGTGTAAAAATATCCCAAAAATCTTATTGTTAAAACAGAAATAGAAATACGATAGGTTATTTGTTACAATTTTGGACAAGAAATTCTAAATCAAAATGTACAAATTAAAAATCAACGAAAACGAATGTAGAGAAGTCGAACCGTTGCAAAACGAGTACAAGGACTCTTGTTTCGTTTGAAAGTGTTACCACGCCACCAAACCGAACCAGCACCGGTGATTTATGGATATTTTCATAATAATTATTATTACGAGACAAATAAGCGAGAAGGGGGACCATTATTTAATGCAATTAAACTATTTTACGTAATTCCGATTTGTGTTTTTCTCAATCGGATTTAAATGTTGCTAAAGAAGTGCGGGACCTTGTGGAAATTAGGACGAGAACGTTTTGTTTCGCGATGAAAGGTTAACTACTACCACAGAAATTAAATAAAAATGTACGGGATACAAAATAGATAATATGAAGTTTGAATTTTTCGCAGTTTCGCTATTTTCATGTTATTGTTTCAAAAAATTCTAAAAATTTTAAAAAATTCCAAAAATCCCTATATATTAGACAGGCTCTTGAGCATGCGGAATAAGTAAAAATTCTAAATTATCTCCAAGAATGTTAAAGAACCCTAAAAAGTTGAAGAAATTTTTTTTTAAAAAAATGTGGAAAAAACCCAAAAAGGTTGAAAAAAAAAAAAAAAAAAAAAGTTGAAAAATCTCAAAAAAAAAGTGAAAACAAAACGGGAAAATTCAGAAAATCCAAAAAGTTAAGTCGAAAAAATTCAAAAAAGTTGAAAATTTCAGTTTTTTAAATTTTTAAATTGTTTTTATTTTCCACTATAGCTACATAATATGTATGTAGATATTGTATATTTTTTCTTTTTATTTTTCACTAGCGGATATCCGACGTGTGCTACTACGCTAAAAAAAATACGTAGGTACATTTTATTTATTTGTTAAAAAAGCAAATTTTTTTTTGTCCTGACAATCTGCCCACCTCTCCATGTAACACATTTGACAGCTAACATCTGTCAATTTTTTTCAAAGTCTTATGGCGTTTCCGATTCTGGACACTGGGCAGGCATATAACGTCCTCTGTCAAAAATTACATTTGACAGGTTGAGTATTCCAAATTGTATTATCATCCGAAGCTAGTATGCAAAATTTCAGCAAAATCTGTTGCGAAGAAATGGTTCAAAAATCTGCACCTGTCACAATTTGACAGTTGACAACTGTCATAAGTGATCTGAAATGTATTATCACCCGAATTCAAAGTGTATGCAAATTTTTTTCAATATTTTGTATTTTTTTTCGCAATTTTTGTAAATTTTTATACATTTTTCGCGTTTTTTACGATTTTTTGCATTTTCTTTGTATTCTTGTATTTTTTTGCAAATACATATCACATTTTTTTTGGATTTCTCGTAATTTTCATTAATTTCTCTGTATATTATATTTCCGCCATTTTCGTGAATTTTTGTATTTTTCATGATTTTTGAGATTTTTTGTAATCATCATATTTTTTTCGCAATATTCGTCTATACATATTTGTATTTTTGCAATTTTCGTAAATTTTTGGATTTTTTATGTTTTTTGTGTTTTTTTTTTTGGAATTATCGTATTTTTCGTGAATCTTTATATTTTTCATGTTTTTACGATTTTTTGTATTTTCCTTATAATTTTTGTATTTTTTTGCAAATGTCGCATTTTTTTGGATTTTGCGCAATTTTCGTTAATTTTTGTATTTTTGCAAATTTCGTAAATTTTTGTATTTTTCACGATTTTTGCAATATTTTGTATTTTTTTTAGAATAATCTTTCGCAATTTTCGTAGATTTTTATATTTCTCGTATTTTTTACGATTTTTCCTCGGACTTTTCATATTTTCTTTGTAGTCATCGTATTTTTATTTTTTCGTGATTATCGCATTTTTTAGATTTTTCGTAATTTTCATTAATTCCTGAATTTTTGCAATTTACGTACATTTTTATATTTTTCATTATTTTTCGATTTTTTGTTATCATATTTTTTTTCGCAATTTTCGTTAATATTTGTATTTTTGCAATTTTCGTAAATTTTTGGGGTTTCCATGTTTCTTGTGTTTTTTTTTTGGAATTATCGTAGTTTTCGTAAATCTGGATATTTTTCATGTTTTCACGATTTTTTGTATTTTTCTTGTAATCTTTGTATTTTTTTGCAAATATCGCCTTATTTTGTATTTTTTGCAATTTTAGTATTTTTACGGCTTTCATAAATTTTTGTATTTTTCACGATTTTTGCAATATTTTGTATTTTTTTGTGGAATAATATCTTTTGAAATTTTGTAGATTTTTATATTTCTCGTATTTTTTACGATTTTTCATATTTTCTTTGTAGTAATAACAATGTATATTTATTTAGCATAAAAAGCTACAGAAAAAACAATAAAAAGTTTACAGTATAAATAGATAAATAAATTATTTCACTACAAAATGACGTATTACTATATAAGTATTTTCTTTGTAGTCATGGTATTTTTTTGTGATTATCGCGTTTTTTTGGATTTTTCGGAATTGCCATTATTTTCTGAATTTTTGCCATTTTCGTACATTTTTATATTTTTCATTATTTTTGCGATTTTTTGTTATTATCATATTTTTTTCGCAATATTCGTAAATATTTGTATTTTTGCAATTTTCATAAAGTTTTGGATTTTTTATGTTTTTTTTTTGGAATTATCGTAGTTTTCGTAAATCGTCATATTTTTCATGTTTTTATGATTTTTTGTATTTTTCTTATAATCTTTGTATTTCTTTTGCAAACATCGCATTTTTTTGGATTTTTCGCAATTTTTGTTACTTTTGTATTTTGCAATTTTCGTAAATTTTTGGATTTTTCATGTTTTTTGTGTTTTTTTTTGGAATTGTTGTAGTTTTCGTAAATTTTTAAATTTTTCATATTTTTACGATTTTTTGTATTTTCCTTGTAATCTTTGTATTTTTTTTCAAATATCGCATATTTTTGGATTTTTCGCAATTTTCATTAATTTCTGTATTTTTGCAAGTTTTGTGAATTTTTGTATTTTTCACGATTTTTGCAATATTTTGTATTTTTTTTGGAATAATCGTATCTTTCGCAATTTTTATAAATTTTTATATCTCTCGTATTTTCTACGATTTTTTATATTTTTTTTGTAGTTATCGTATTTTTATTTTTTCGTGATTCGCATTTTTTTCGGATTTTTAGGAATTTTCATTAATTTCGGTATTTTTGCAATTTTCACAAATTTTTTATGTATTTTTCATGATTTTTTGTAATCATCGTATTTTTTTCGCAATTTTTGTTAATATTCTTATTTTTGCAATTTTCGTAAATTTGTGGATTTTTCATGTTTTTTGTATTTTTTTTTTGGAATTATCGTAGTTTTCGTAAATCTCTTTTTTTTTTTTTCATGTTTTTACGGTTTTTTGTATTTTCTTTGTAATCTTTGTATTTTTTTGTAAATATGGCATTTTTTTGGATTTTGCGCAATTTTCGTAAATTTTTGTATTTTTGCAAGTTTCGTAAATTTTTGTATTTTTCATGATTTTTGCGATTTTTTGTAATCATCGTATTTTTTTCGCAATTTTTGTAAATTTTTGTATTTTGCAATTTTCCTAATTTTTGGATTTTTCATGGTTTGTATTTTCTTTGTATTTATTCCCTTGTGTTTTTTTGCGTAATTTTCATTAATTTCTGTATTTTTGCATTTTCGTAAATTTTTGTATTTTTCATGATTTTCGTAATTTTTTCTAATCATCGTATTTTTTTCGCAATTTCTGTTAATTTTTGTATTTTTGTAATTTTCATAAATTTTTCTATTTTTTGTGTTTTTTATATTTTATTTGTAATCATTGCGCATATTTCTATTTAATTTTGAATTTTTGTGGTTTTCATAAATTTTTATGATTTTTTAGAATTTTCATAATATTTTGTATTTGTTTTGAAATATGTAATTGTATTTTTCTTAATTTTCGTAAACTTTTATATTTTTCGTGTTTTTTGCGATTTTTCATATTTTCTTTGTAGTCATCGTATTTTTATTTTGTTTTGAATTTTTGTGATTTTCATAAATTTTTATAATTTTTGTTATACAATTACAAAAATTCAAAAAAATTATAAAAATTTATGAAAATCATAAAAATTCAAAACGAAATAAAAAACGATGACAACAAAGAAAATAAAAAAACATGAAAAAAATACAAAAAATGGCAAAAATCATGATAAATACAAAAATTTATGGAAATTTAAAAAAAAATAAAAAAATTTACGAAAATTGCGAAAATACAAAAATTATTGAAAATTGTGCAAAATCTAAAATAAAATGCGATATTTACAAAAAATACAAGGGAATATAAAGAAAATACAAAAATTATTGTAGGATTAATTATTTAATACAAAAATATGTCATTCGAAAACTCCTCAATATTTCCATAATAAATTTTTATAATGCATCTCTTTTAAAAGTTGACCTTGATTCTAAAAATAGACTAGGCGCAGGTATAGGCTAGGAGGGTAGTGGAGATGAGAGGGGGGGTAGCAGGCAAGTGGCAACAATAAGTGGAAGTCAGAAGTCAGGGGGCAGTCGGCAACAACCATTATAAGACGTAAGACGTGTTGCTTGACCAGTCGTGACGGGACGTGTCGCGTGGTCTATAATTATTAAAGACGTGATAATTATATTAATTAAAAGACGAGAAGACGTATTGTCAACTAGCTGCTTGGGAAAGGAGGACCCGGTATTCAACCTTATTAATTTAATTGCCGATTCGATCGAATATTTATTGCAATTCAGCAATAAATTAATATAAATTGCGCTGCTAGCCGCAGCAAAGGTAGACTTAAACCAGTGCAAGTACCTCTCGTTGGAAAAGCCCCTCTGGAATTAAGTCTCCCCAGTGCAAGTACCTCTCGTTGGGAACGCCCCTCTGGGTATCTTCAGCCTTATCGTTGTCCAGTGCAATTACCTCTCGTTGGGAACGCCCCTCTGGACAAGGCATAAGGGTGACGATAAACTTATCTACAGTCCCCCAAGCAGCATTGACGTGTGGCTCCCTATAAGGACCCCAGTGTTCGAAGGGTCACGTATCTTATAGGATTAGCATACATGTAAGGTTATATTTGGGAAAATATATAGCATATATTTTTATATAACCCGAGCGAGTTTCTCTCCAGCAACCCCCAAAGCTACAAACCCCCCATGTCACCCCTGTAAAGCGGGCAGTTGTGACATATTTGGTGGAGGTGCCGTCTCGAAACCGACGCGCAAGAACCGACGTCGTAAGGCGCCTTTGAAGAAAGCCGACGCCCAAACACGTCACCAGGCGGTACGTCGACAAGAGAAATTCACGACACCGTGGCGAAGGTGAAGAGAAGACAGAAGAATAAATTGTGACACATAGTTAGTACCGCCGCCATTGTGACAAGAATAGATGCCAGACAAAACCAAATATAATTTGAGGCCAAAGAACGCAGCAGCAACGACACCAGTAGAATTAGAATCAGAAAACGTGCTCTTTCTGCCGAGAAGATCACTGCAAAGATCACCACCAGAGTCAACCAGTATCAGTTTAGAACAAATTGAAAGGGAAATAGAAAACCAAGCAAATAATCAAACAGGCTACGAAGAAGACAGTGTTTTTGGTAGCCCACCAGACCTTACCCTTCAAGAAGCACCAAAACCCAGGCAACCATCAAAAGAGAAAGTAGATCAACCGGATATAATGGCGAACACCACAATAACTGATGCTATGACAGCGGAGAAAAAGGCGAAGTTGCCTCAGTTTATCAGCCCTCAGACCTTCCAGCCATGTAAAACCAGCGCGATCGAGTTCCTAAGAACATATGACAGATCAGCGATAGCAAATGGATGGGACGAAAAGCTGAAAATTGTTTATTTTGAAACGTATTTAGATGGAGCCGCAAACCTGTGGTTTCAGGAATATAAGCGCGACCATCAAAACAACAGCTGGAAAGACATTGTCAAAGATTTTTCAGAGGAATTTGAGGATACAGATTACCAAAGGGCACTCAAGAAAAAAGTCGAAAACAGAAAACAAGGCCAAGATGAGTCAGTCAAGGAATACTTGTACGATTTACAAGTGTTATATCACAATTACACACATACATTTGATATACAAGAATTTGTAAGGATTTTCAGCGAAGGATTGACGGAGGCAAATCATTACACTTACTACTGGTTAACAAACCCGCCGAACAAGCCACCAACATCACTTATACAATTAAAAGAAATAGCAGACACGATAGACAAAGCTCCGAAGAAAGGTGCAACGCAAGATACCCAAATTACCAGCTGTACGGAAAGAAACACAATCACAGACACAGAACTAAACATATGTCATTATTGTGGAAAAAGAGGACATGTAATGGCCACCTGCAGGATCCGAATGCAAGGAGAACACACAAGCACAAGAGTACAAATATCTAGCCAAACGTGTTATAATTGTGGGAAAACAGGACACTTCGCAGCTGTATGTAGGAGCCAAAAGATGAGAAATCATAACTCCAACTCAAAAATTGCCACCGTTTGTTACAACTGTGGGAAAACAGGACATACTGCAACAGTATGCAGAAGTCAGCCTCAAAGGTACAAATCGTATACGCCACGAAACAACAAAAACAATCCAGGTTGCTTTGTTTGTGGAAAACAGGGTCACTTTGCAAACACCTGTACAGCCCGACGACAAAACCCAAACGAGAAGGGATGGCAAAATTAAAAGCCCCTGCCATCCTTACCATGGGGAAGAACAATAGCATGGGAATCTTGCACATCACAATTAGATTAAATAATAAGTACATATCAGCAATCGTGGATACAGGAGCACAAGATAGCGTTCTACAAAGAAGTCTAATCAAAGAGGAACTAACAAGAAATGATGACACGGTTCTAGTCACTGCAGGAGGACACCAGATAAAAGTTTTGGGAGACATTGATGTTCCAATAGAAATACCAGGGAGTCAGAAATGGAAGGGCAGACTAAACGCCAAAGTGATTTCATCATTAACTCAACCAGTCATCCTAGGCATGGAGTTTTTGACAAAAAATAACGCGATCATAGATCTCCCAAGGAAAAAACTGATTCTGAATGGTCAGTATGAAATACCTCTAAGACAAATGAATAATGAAAAAATCAACATGTCAGGTCTGGTCACAACAAAACAGCCAACTAAAACGAGAGAGCTTAAACTAGATACTTCAAGAGATAAACAAGAGTTTAACAAGTTTGTAAGAGAGCACATTCACATAAAAGATGACCAGGTTAACGGTCTCCTGAAAGAAGAATATGGAAACATAGACGTCCTAACGAACGATGCCGTTTTAGTAGTGGGAGTAACCCAAAACTACAAATCAAAAAAATCAGTTTTCAGAAAATATAGGCATATGATTCCAAAAAAGAGAGAGAAAGGAACCATTGGGGAGCTATTTATGTCAAAACAAGGAAAAAAATCACTCGTTTTCCTATTTACAAGAGAATCAATGAAGAAGAAGCCAAGTCCAAGAAATATGTATAAATGCCTCACAGCACTGAGGAACAATATCTCAAAAAATAAATCCATCAAAAAATTAGTCATTCCAAGACAAGGATGGGGATTAGAAAAAGAATGGACAAGATTTAAACAGATGATATATTTTCTATTTGAAGGTGCAGGGGTCCAAATTCACATTTATAGGGAAAACCCTGGGGATAAAGCTAAAGAAGAAAAGCAGGAAGAAGAAATTAGGCATCTGATGCAAATCGGTACAGAAACCAAGAAAAAGACATATAAATTGGGTACAAAGAAAGATTATATGGTATCTCAGAATGAGTTAAAAACATTGGAATTAGATATTATGGGCAAAAATGGTGAGATTAAAGATAATACTACGTATACATGCGTATATAATTTAGACTGGTTAGCAAAAAATCATCTTGAACTAAAAACGCACATTCACACCAATGAAGGTAGCCTCATTTTAAAAGTACAATCAAACACAAGGAACCCAGTAGCTATTTACGCCGGAACCACAATGGCATTTTTGGCAGAAACTGCATCAGAGACAAATCTTTCACACAATTTCATGTTACAAGCAGAAAAAGACGAAGAGAGCGAAGAAATAACAATGGAAGATCATAAGTTAGACAGCATCACAAACGAGAAGAACAGGCATGAACTCAAAGAACTCCTTCTGGAATACAACGACGTTTTCGCGAAATCCACAAAACATATGGGAAAGACAAACTTAACAGAACAC
Organism: Ceutorhynchus assimilis; assembly: GCA_917834065.1. Classification (NCBI taxonomy): domain Eukaryota; kingdom Metazoa; phylum Arthropoda; class Insecta; order Coleoptera; family Curculionidae; genus Ceutorhynchus; species Ceutorhynchus assimilis. The sequence goes on from OU892286.1 coordinate 73,837, forward strand.
ATAATAGACGTCGGAGAGGCTCGCCCAATAAAGAGCCGCCCATACAGAGTGTCACAAAAAGAAAGACAGATTATTGACGAACAAATCCAGGAAATGCTCGATAGCAAAGTAATTCGGCCTTGCCACTCTCCATGGGCTAGCCCTGTAGTGCTAGTTAAGAAAAAAGATGGAAAAACAAGATTTTGTGTAGATTACAGAAAGGTGAACACAGTAACAAAAAAATCAACATACCCACTACCACAGATCGATGACATTTTGTCATACTTGGGCAATGCAAAATGGTTTAGCACACTCGATATGTTTTCCGGATATTGGCAAGTTCCAGTCGAAGAGAAGTCCAAGCAATACACTGCCTTCGTGGCGCAAGGACATGGGACTTACGAATTTAATGTTTTAAGTTTTGGATTATGCAACGCTCCAGCCACTTTCCAAGAACTAGCAGACCAAGTTTTTTGGGATATGAAATGGAAGGAAGTGCTAATCTACCTAGACGACATCATTATATTCTCACAAACATTCGAAGAACACTTGAGCAAACTAAAGAAAGTTTTTGAGCGATTGCGACAAGCTAATCTTACTCTAAAACCAAGCAAATGCGAATATTTGAAACAAGAAATCAAAATACTAGGATTCAAAGTAAAGGAGCAAGGCATATTACCAGATGAAGAAAAAATAATTTGCATAAAAGGGTTCCCGACGCCAAAGAAAATTAAAGATGTACAGAGCTTTCTAGGATTATGTAATTTTTATAGAAAATTTATACATAACTTTGCATCAATAGCAAGACCGCTACATGAAGTAACAAGAAAGAACATAGGGTTCAAATGGGGTTCTGAACAAAACAAAGCATTTAACATTCTTAAAGAAAAACTGGTTTCCGCACCTGTGCTACAGCATTTCAATCCAAATAAAGATACCATTTTGCACACCGACGCAGCAACATGTGGAATTGGGGCAGTACTTTTACAAGAAGACGACAAGGGAGAAGCACATCCAATATAGCCTACATAAGCAGAAGTCTTTCAAATAGCGAGAAGAATTATTCAATTAGTGAATTAGAACTCTTAGGCGTAGTGTGGGCATTGAGCTATCTGAGACACTTAATTTACGGCAGACCAGTAAAAATTGTCACTGACCATCATGCTCTTTGCTGGATGGACTCCATTAAGGAAAGTAACAGACGCTTGGCCAGGTGGGCACTAAAACTTGCAGAATTTGATTACACGGTTGTATATAAAAAAGGATCAACACATAGCGACGCCGACTGTATGTCCCGCAATCCAGTGCTTCAACCAGAATTCGAGGAAAAAGAAGAACAAGAGGAGCTCCCCACATTCACACTAAAATCAATGCAAACGGCTACATTACAGGAGAAAGACCCAAGTCTAAAACAAATATTCAAAGGTATAAGAAACCCAGACGACCCAGAAATTAATATTGGCATCAGAAGAAGAGCAAAAAATTTTAGGATTGAGAAAGACTTACTCTATAAAATTAATAAGACAAAAAACGGCTTAGAAAAAGTATTAGTAGTACCAAAATCAATGAGAGAAGAAATTTTGTGGGAGCTACATGCATCACCGACAAGTGGACACTTGGGACTGAGCAAAACAACGGACAAAATTAAAAACAGATTTTTTTGGGATGGAATGCTCAAGGACATCGAAAAGTACGTTAAGGGATGCCCAGATTGTCAAGCTAGAAAGGGGCAACCTTACAGAAAAACGCCAGGGATGTTACAACCAATACCGGTGGGAACAATTTTCGACAAAATCGGAATTGATCTTTTAGGCCCATTTAGAAGAAGCAGTAAAGGGAAAACAATGATAGTTGTAGTTACCGATTACGCCTCACGATATGCCATCACAGCCGCCCTACCGAATGGAAAAGCCGGACCAGTTGCAAATTTTTTACTAGAAAAAGTATTCTTAATACATGGGATGCCAAGAAATCTGCTCAGTGACAGAGGAAAAGTCTTTCAATCAGAATTAGTAAGGGAATTAGGAAAATTAATGGGAGTAAGAAGCCAATTTACAACCGCATACCATCCTTGTTGTAATGGTCTCACTGAAAGGCTAAATAAGACAATAGCTGACATGTTATCTATGTATTGTAACACACAGCAAACGGACTGGTGTAGCTATCTACCATTTATAACATTTGCGTATAATACAGCAATACAGGACACAACGAGATTTAGCCCATTTATGTTAACATATGCAAGGGAACCCACACTACCAGCAGAAGCTGCATTGTTGGACGCTGACAACGAAACGGACACTCTGCAAATTAGAGAAAAGGCACTCTTAATAAGAGCCATAGCAGTGGAAAATATACAGAAAAGACAAGGGAAAGATAAAGGGCGTTTTGATGAAAGACATAGAGAATTGGACTTTGAAGCTGGAGACAAAGTTAAAGTGTTTATCCCAATCAGAAAGGTTGGAAGAAGTGAAAAGTTACTCTTAAGATGGTTTGGACCATACAAAGTAATTAGAAAAATGGGAGAAGTGAATTACGAGGTACAAAAGATTGGAAGCAGAAAAAAGGATACGGTCCACGTGAGTAGGATGTTACCCTACTACGATCCATGGACAGAAGCAGCGCCTATTGAAGAAAGGGCAGATGAGACAGATATAGCTGAAAACGCAGAATCTGAAGTTGATGAGGATGAAGGAGACGAAGAAAAAATTGAAGAAGAAATTGGAATCAGTGAAGCAGAAAACGAGGAAGAAGAAGACTGATTATACAGATAAAACATAAGCAAAATTATGAAGTAGAGAAATAGGAAGTAGAGATAGGATGAAAAATAGAGTAAGAGATTAAATAGAGTAAACAAGGAGGGATGGAGAGCAATGACAGCTCAATATAAGAGGAAACTAGTGGATGACCTCATAATTCTAGGGGAAGATAGAGAATATGAATTACCAGGAAAGAAGAAGAATCAGAAACATTCTTTATCGACGGAAGAAGCCGCCGAAGGGATTTTAGAAAAGTACGAGCTGCAAAAAGAAGGCATATGAGTATACAAAAAACAAGTTGGACTAAACTTACCTGTTGGAGCCATGATCAACAGATAACCAAATGATGAAATTTGGTGGCCCGAATGTGGGTCATAATTAAACTAATTATAGGAATAAGTTTTTTTTTTTTTTTTGTATATTAAACATTTATTTTTTTTTGCATGTATATACACAACGATTAGCCAGGGACGAACCACTAAACAAATTCGAGGGAACGCATTGTAATAGAAGGACCTAGCTCTGGACTGAGCAGGGGCTAGGAACTTCAAACCAGAAGAAACAAATGGGTATGGACCAAAAGTAGACAGACCAGAGTACCATTTCCACCACACTCACAAAAGAAATGATCAAGGATTACTTAGACCGTGGGACCGTACACCCCACGATCTAGCTGACCAAATCGCCAGGAAGTACTTGGAGCCAGAACCAATCCACTTGAAAGGCAGAATACAGCACAACGAACAAGAAAGAAGCATAACAAAACAGGAAACGACACTTAGACCGTGGGATCGATATCACCCCACGATCTAGCTGACCTACCAAGAAGTATTTGGAACCAGAACAGACCCACAACACAGAAAACAGGACCGGACCAAAAGAGAAAAACCCGAGGAAAAACCCATGGCTGAAACGGTGAAGTTGATGAAATTTCTTAGTTGCAAGATATTTTTTTTTTTTTTGTAGTAACCTGAATAATAATGCACCCTCACCCATCCCACCATAAAAAACTTTTGTTAATTTTGATTTTTAATTTTTTTCTCTATACCTACGCGATATTTGGATTATATAATTGTTAAGCATCAGGGATATTTTATAATTAGGCTATTATTGTAAAGAAGGGATATTTTTAGGATAAGGATATTATTGTATTTTTTGACACTATTATGGTATTTGTATATAATTTGTTGTAATCAGCGTATAAACATTTTGATGACGATTCTAAGACGAAGTTGGTGATTTTACGAGTTCATTGTGTACCTAGTTGCTAGTTGAAGGCTGTACTGTGGTGGTGCTCCGCTGTTAAATGTGCCTAGTCATTAACCTAAATCCATTCAATCGGTCGGTCAGTGCAATTAAAGTGCGCCAAATATTATTAATATTTAATAATGTGTTTTTATTGTTGAAACCAACCCCCACCCCTAGACAACAAACAAGAAAAAGGCCTACATTATAAAATCACGAAAAATATAGAAATTTACGAAAACTACAATAATTTCAAAAAAGAAATACAAAAAATATGAAAAACCTAAAAATGTACGAAAATTGCGAAAAAAATACGCTGATTACAAAAAATTGCAAAAAAATATAAAATTTTACAAAAATTGCGAAAAAAATACATACGATAAAAAATATAAAAATTTACGAAAATTAACAAAGATTGCGAAAGTTCCAAAAAAAATGCGATATTTGCAAAAAAATACAAAGATTACAAGGAAAATACAAAAAATCGTGAAAACATGAAAAATATAAAGATTTACGAAAACTACGATAATTCCAAAAAAAAAATACAAAAAACACGAAAAATCCAAAATTACAAAAAAAATATTAACGAATATTGCGAAAAAAATACGATAATTACAAAAAATCGCTAAAATAATGAAAAATATAAAAATGTACGAAAATGACAAAAATTCAGAAATTAATGAAAATTCCGAAAAATCCAAAAAAATGCGATAATCACAAAAAAATAAAAATACGATGACTATAAAGAAAATATGAAAAATCGTAAAAAATACGAGAAATTATATAAAAATCTAAAAAAATTGCGAAAGATAATATGATTATTCCAAAAAAAATATAAAATATTGCAAAAATCGTGAAAAATACAAAAATTTACGAAACTTGCGAAATACAAAAATTGCAAAAAATACAAAATAATGCGATATTTGCAAAAAAATACAAAGATTACAAGGAAAATACAAAAAATCGTGAAAACATCAAAAATATAAAGATTTACGAAAACTACGAAAATTCCAAAAAAAAAAAACACAAAAAACATGAAAAATCCAAAAATTTATGAAAATTGCAGAACTACAAATATTAACGAAAATTGCGAAAAAAATACGATAATTACAAAAAATCGCAAAAATAGAGAAAAATATAAAAATGTACGAAAATGGCGAAAATATAATTATACAAAAATTAATGAAAATTGTGAAAAATCCAAAAAAATGTGATACTTGCCATTTGCAAAAAAATACAAGGATACAAAGAAAATACAAAAAATCATAAAAAACACGAAAAATGTATAAAAATGTACAAAAATTGCGAAAAATACGATTATTCTAAAAAAAATACAAAATCATGCAAAAATTTAGCATACACTTTGAATTCGGGAGATAATACATTTCAGATCACTAATGACAGTTCTCAACTGTCAAATTTTGGCAGGTGCAGATTTTTGAAACATTTCTTCGAATATTCCAAAAAAAAAATACAAAAAATTGTAAAAATCATGAAAAATAGAAAAATTTATGAAAATTGCAAAAATACTAAAATCAACGAAATTTGTAAAAAATTCAAAAAAATGCCATATTTGCAAGAAAATAAATACAAAGAAAATACAAAAAATTGTAAAAACACGAAATATATAAAGATTTACGAAAACTATGATGATTTCAAAAAACATGAAAAATCCAAAAATTAATGAAAATTTCAAAAATACAAAAATTGACGAAAATTGCAGAAAAAAATTGGATGATTATAAAAAATTACAAAAATTATGAAAAATACAAAAAGTGTCAAAAATACAGAGGTTAATGAAAATTGCGAAGAATCCAAAAAAATGCGATAATGGTAAAAAAATAAAAATACGATGATTACAATGAAAATATAAAAAATCGTAAAAAACATAAAAAATATAAAAATTTACGAATATTGCAAAAAATTATGAAAAATATAAAAATTTATGAAAATCGTAAAAATACTAAAATTGCAAAAAATACAAAATAATGCGATATTTACAAAAAATACAAAAAAACGTAAAAACTATGAAAATTTCAACTTTTTCAATTTTTTCTATTTTCCACTATTTAGTATTGTACTTATATTTTTTCTTTTTATTTTTTTCCTTTTTTTTGTTTTTTTTTCTAATTTTTTTTACATTTTTGTGATCTGTAAATTTTTATGATTTTTGTAATTTTTGATTTTCATAAATTTCTATTAACTTTTGTGAATTTTTATGATTTTTGGAAATCGGAAAAATTGGAAAATACAAAAATTTACGAAAATTACAAAAATATAGAAATTGACGAAAATTGCGAAAAATCCAAAAAGAATGTGATATGTAATTGTGAAAAATAGAAATACGATGATTACAAAGAAAATATGAAAATTCGTAAAAAACACAAAAAATATAAAAATTTACGAAAATTTCAAAAAATACGATTATTCCAAAAAAAAATACAAAAAATTGCAAAAAAATACAGAAAATAGCAAAAAACATGAAAAATACAAAACTTCACGAAAATTACTACAAAAAATACAAAATTTAACGAAAGTTACGAAAATTACAAAAAAATATGATTACAAAAAACTACATACCTAAATCTAAAAAAAATACAAAAAATTGCAAAGAGTATAAAAAATACAAAAATTTACGTAAATTGCAAAAAAAAATACATACGATAATTTTAAAAAATCGCGAAAATACTAAAATTAACGAAAATTGCAAAAAATCAGAAAAATGCGATATTTACAAAAAAATACAAAGATTAAACGGAAAATACAAAAAACCTGAAAAACCCAAAAATTTACGAAAATTGCAAAAAAAATACATACGATGTCGATAATTACGCAATCCGCAAAATGTACCCGGGTATAAATATTCCCCTCAAAATGAACTCGAGTATGGAGTGCATAGAATTGCAAGTATTCAATACCCAAGTACTCAAAGTACCGAGTACATTTATGAATACATTTTGTATACATTGCATACCAATGACATCGTAAAAATTATCACGCAACCTTCTCTTTTGAACAGCCTTGGTCATTGACATGAAAATCTAATGCGATCTTAGGCCGCTGAAGTCTGAAGTAGCTGCGCATTAATCACTGCGCATGGGTTATGACGTCACATTCCCTTTCACACTTCCGTCCCATTTCCCGAAATATACCCTCAAACCGCCGGTATAAATGTTAACATATCCAACATTAAAAAACACAGAGTCTATAAGGGTACCACCCCCTTTGAATTCTGATTTTCTGATTTCAAAATATTCAAACCTCAATTGCTCGGCAACCGTTGAACAAATTGTAATGAAATTTTCAGTATTTGTAGCTTTTATCAACCTCTGAAAGACATGTAATTTACAATATTCTTAGATTTATTGTTTTTGAGAAAATTAATTTTGAAATTTTTGATAAATAAGTCAATTTTTCTGAGCTATCAAATTCAATGACAAAAATGATACTTTCCCCGATAATTTCTTTTATATTATTCATTGTTTGTGGACATTCTGCTCTTTTGTGCCCTGTCTAGTTACACAAATGACACTTGAACAGAAAATTTCCTTCCGCACACCAGAATTTTCCGAGATATATCATATAATATCATTGGCAAAATCCATAGAACCCAAAAATCCCATATTAATCTTACGTTAACTGCTTTTATTGCATAATTTTGCGAAATTAATAGTGAATTAATTAATAAACATAATCAAATTTGAACAATCGTAACTATATTTTTCTTGTTACAGATGTCCCAATTGTAATGCTGTTACTTCACCCCAGATATCTTTTGAGGTCGCGCCGCGCCGGCCTCCAATACACCCTGGATATAAGCAGAAGAAATAATGAACTGTCAGAAAAACGAACGAAATCTCGGGTAAGTAATAATTATTCTTAAGGCAAAAACTATTACATAAAGTTTATGTAATATAGACCCTTATTTGTTTTTGTACTTTAAACGGATACAAAGTTCGTTTTATGCCCGTATTACATCTGTGTATTTATTCATGTCATGTAGTTCAGGGTGCCAACATTATTTTGCTTTTCATAATGTTGTGTTTGAAGTTTTTCGGTTGTTACCCTGAACTACATGAATAAATACACAGATGTAATATGGGCATTAGAATATTTACGTAAAATTTACAAATTTTGAATTTGGATGTTTTATTTTTAGGCAATCGACGGTACTTTTGATACCAAACAAACGTACTGCCGGTCAAAATTACGACGTTTGTCCAATAGGTACCTGGGACGATTTTTGAGAAAACAACCAAGAGAGAAAATAATGGAAACTATGTTCGATGATTTAGAAGGAACTATTGGTAAGGCGAAATTAATTGGAGGTTTTGTTAATATTTATTTTCTATGATATTTTTTTTTTCCAGAAAAAGCTTTGAGGAAAAGTTGGAATTGCATTACTGCCGAAGAGCTGGAATGTTTGCTGTGCAGAAGATCACTTTTCGATCCCGTTACCACACCTTGTGGACACACTTTTTGTCGGTGAGTACTTTGTTTTCAAAATTTGATTTTACAATTTGGCAACTGCGTAAGATTAAATGTCATCGGAAAAAATAAGTCACTTTTCATTCGAAACAGTGTTGCCATTTTAATGCAACAGTTTTCAGGCTGGACTCACAACAATCAGGATTGGTTTAAATGACCAAAATACTGCTGAATTATTTATTTACATTCACATTTATAATAATCTATATGCATTTTTATTGTTATGGAAAAAATGCTTTCTACATTTTATTTTTCTGAACATACACTTGATTATTTCAAGTAGGTACTACTACCGCCATCTTTACATAATAAGAAATTCTTTACCTAATGTAAACTAGATTTATCGACTCATTTTTTCTACCCACTTAACTAAATTTATGTATTTCATTTAATATGGTTCGGAAAAGTATTCAAAATAAAACATAAAAGGCTATAGGTAATTTAAAAAAACAGGGATACGTCATTAGAGTCAGAGCAAAAAAAATAGTCCAATCAAAATCCGCATACTTGCCATATTATTGTTATAGGATGTTTACTCTATCTTTAGAATGACGTCACATTTAGTAAATTTCTACTATTAGTACTTTATAACACATAACACATTTTTAAAGAAGGGGAATTTCAGATGTTGTCAGAATTATTGACACATGACATTCTAGTTAATTATAAGAAAAAAAATAGGCATGTGTCCTTGTTCGATGACGTCATCCTAAATATAACATTAAAAACCTATATTAGGTGATTTCGGGCAAAACTAGGTATGTTAATATATGTCAAAGTAAGCTTCATATCATTTTCTAGCGAAGTAACTTGTGACGTCACTGCTGACCGCAGTAAATTTTGGTAACCGTAAAAGACGTTACTGAAGATTACCGATTACCTATCTTCCCTGGAAAGTTAAACGCCGGTTGGTTTTGCTTCTGGTTATATTTTCTTGTTTGAATTATTTTTCTTACTTTTCGATTTCTGGCATTTGTCTGTCAAATTCTTTACTGATGTCAACATTGAGACGTCATATGTAACTTTTTTATGTCACTTTATTTAACTCTAGTATGTTCTGGTAACATCACCTATTGATATAAGATTGCTGTCGAATAACAAATAACATCTTGTGACATAAAGGGGGTTTTCAAGCGATACCAACCTTGACATTTTTGACAAATAAATAAGGCCTTTAACGTCATTTGGGGCCAATTGGGCACTAGCTGACGTCACACACATCAAGAATAATACATACTACTACTACTACTACAGGATGGCTTATCCTCATAAGGCCTGTGTGTAACAAATCCCCCCCTACCCCCCTATGCCAAACAACCAGTTGTGACGTAATCAGCATGGTGTTTCTCGCCTTGACGTTGGCAGTTTAAACAGCTGACGTCTTAGTTATGACGTCGGCAATGGTTGAAAATCAATATGGCGGCGATTACAAAAAACGAGGCCGATAAGCACTCCTTTAGAGTGTGTATTCCCCTTGACATACATAACCTCATAATGAAATTTTTGTCCCCCTATCAAAAGTGATGTTATGTGATTTTTGACGTTATAGTTAGCGCCTGCGTGTATAAATAGACCTCCAACAAACGTTTTTCCCCCCATTGAAAATCAAAAGTGAGATTGTGTGTGACGTCATGTTGTTGCGCGTAAAATTACCCTTAAACTGTTTGAATAGTAAATTTAAATTAATAAACCACAATAGGCCTAGGTACTGTAAGACACTCTTAAGGAATGCGGCCAGCGCAACAAAGTGCTCGCGGCTACTCAGTGGTGTGGGAGTAGGTTCAATAATAAAAGTTAGCTTAATAGGGCGCCACTGATTTATAAAATACAATCCGCGGACTTAAATCAGAAAGTCCCTGATCTCCAAAATTCCTATAAAAATGTACCTACCCAATGTACCTATCCTTCAAAATAAAACAATTTTACCTTGGTTTGGTTGATGTCAGTAGGGATAAAATAAGAGTCAAATCTAAAAACAATGATTAAAAATCTATTTAATAAAATGGGGGGGTATATGTTCAAAACTGCAAAGGCCAATATAAGGCAATATGTAAAATACCACAATATATATTATTATTAATAGTAAATGTCAGAATAACCAAAATGTAGTCAGGACCAATGTGGCCTTATTCAAGACACTGCAATAAATTTAAGATTTACCAATAGATTAAATGTTTGACTACCTTAGTTAAATGAGAGTAAAAGAGAACCAACAGTCATTAAAGATGTTAATAAGAGTAATTAAAACCTGTGCACGCTTATACCATGGTATACCGGGGCGGGTTTGTACAAAAATGTCACCTTAAATATAGTACATTAAAAATCATTGGTACTGTACACCCTTGTAATGATTAAGGCAGTAAAACAACCTTGGAAATATACCAATTAAGTATCAGAAATACCATCAATAATAATAATAAAATAATTTAAGAAATGTTATAAAATCAATGGGTACATCACCCCTTTTGGTCCTCCCTGCAGTCTAAACACCCATTTCTATAACTGTCTCCTGACAGCCTTACAACCTGCATAACAGACCCATAAGCTTCCATAGACTTCCCTCTTTAAAATGTGATTTTAGGTTTCAATTCAGTGCTGTAGGCACTCTTGACACATCAGACTCGAGACCAGCAAACCGTCAAAGAGAAAACCCAATGGTAAAGATTCTAAAACAATCCTAAAAAAACCCTGAAAGAGTACAAAAGTCTTAGAACTCCTTCATACTTATAAAAAAAAATGAAAAATCCCAACCCTCAAATAGTATATAAATGATTGGAATTAAATAGCAAAATCCCCTGAAACCTGTAGGTTATTTTAACAAAAAACCCCTTAATTAATAGCGCATTAATGCCCCTTAAACGATTAATGAGTCTGCACATGGCCTCGTGGAGGTCAAATTGCTCTTTTTATAGGATCTCAAATATTTACAAAAATACAGATAAGTTAATCTAAATATTGATAACGAAAAGGTAAATTTGAGAATAGTAAAAACGTTTAAAATTACCTGGTTACAAATGGGCTAGTTGAACAAATGTGCTCTAGTGCTTCACACGACAAACCAACAAAATGGCGTAGATTTCGGTTCCAGAAAATTCTGTGTGGTTGGCTTACAAATACGGGTACGACCAAATCCAAAGCTTTCACCCCAAAACCAATTAAGCCAGCAACCACTAAATCCCAGCGTCTTCAAATCCCACAAAAAGGTGGATGTTCCCAAGGAACGTTGCCAAAAGGACCGCTGGTAAAATCTGCCAAGAACTTGTTGTTTGCTCAACGTGCGAATTTAAAAGAGAACGATCCCTTTTCAGCGATTTATTAGGTAGGCTTCAATATGAAAATTTTTCTAGAATTCCAGTTTTTTTTTCCTTTAAGATGTCCTCTGGTGCCAGATTTCCGATCTCGACCAGGAAGACGGAACACCCAGTTTGAATCGGAACACAAACAGCTTGAAACAGAACACTCCGAACCACAATGATGATCCACAAAACTCCAAGTTGTTATCAAATTCTCACCCCTAACACCAATTAACACTAATTAATCACTTATACAAGTTATTAATCAGCATCTACTTAGTCTTCAGTCTAAAAACCATCAAAAAGACCGGTGAATGTTTAGGGATCACAGTTACAGTGACTCTATATTACCCACAGCGTTCAAGTACGCCGGCAACGGTGCTCCCGAAACGAATCAACAAGTGGCATATAACCCCACAATATTCCTGGAGGAAAACAAACTTTTGAAAATGGGAAAAGTAAAGGAAATAAGGGTGGAAAATCGATTTAGAGTGTGCTAAAGTGATTTGTGTTGTTGCAGAAATTTTAATAAAGGAAAATACGAGATCCGTAAGTGTTGACAATTGATATTTATTTGAAAGTAAACAAACCTTTTCACCGACATTTAGGGCCTTTTAGAAAACTTTCGAAAGCTAAATAAAGTGAATTCCTATCCTACCAGTAGGGCTTTATTATCCTGAAACTACCCTGTCCTCTAAATACAAAGAATTCCCTCATTATTACCTTGAAAAATATACCTTTAATCAACACCCAGATATTGTTTTGCATCCAACCAAAAGGCAAAAATCTAGCAAAATTCAATGAGCAACCTATCAATCACTGAAAAATATTAAACCTCAGGTATACAGCTCTATAAATATTCTCACAAATAACTGGATTAATTACTGAATTTATTCGAAATTCTCAATTACATTAAGGCAAAATTTTAACGTAACATTTTCTCCCCTTTCGTCATCAAAAAAAAAAATAAAAAAAAAATAATGGTTCCTTACAACTACTTCTAACCTAACTATACACTTCATAACCTAGTCAGTCTGTGGACAATGAACATCCCACCTATGCATCTGGTGACTCTTTCAGGTCCTTTATATGCCACACACCTTTCGAATTTCCAAACTCATCACGCAACTCATAAGTCCAAGGTGATAAACGCTTGTGAACAATAAAAGGCCCAAGATAATCTGGTGCTAGCTTTCGCGAATAAAATTTACTAGCATCGGACAAAGAATAATTCTTACGATAAACAAGTTGATTGGGTAAGTACTCAACATGACGACAACGAAGATTATAACGATCAACACTCTTTTTCCCAGCAGCTTCCAGACGACGCCTAATATCCTCAAACATCTGATCCATTACAGCCGTACGTTGCTGTACACTAACGTCAGAAGTCTGGTCTAACTGTGGAATATCCTTCTTATAATCATCGCCACGAAGAATCATACGCCGACCAAAATTTACAAAATAGGGGTTAAGTTGGGTGGTATCGTGCGTTGAAGTGCGAATGGCACAACCCACCTTATCCAGATTGACATCCCAATCTCTATGGTTGTCTGAGAGATACATACTCAACATGGTCTTAAGAGTTCTATTAGTCCGTTCAGTAGGATTTGCACGTGGATGATAATTGGCATTATACTTGAGACGGACTTTATAAGTCTCAGCTAATTTCTTGAAATGAGAGCTACGATATTGAGGACCATTATCACAAAGAATTGTGGAAGGAACTCCAAACAACAAAAACACATGATTTTCCATAAACCTTGTGACAGCCTCAGCAGTAGCACGACGAAGCGGATGAAGCAGAACAAACTTTGACAAATAATCTGTCACCACGAGCAGAAAACAATTACCACCTTTGGATCTTGGCAAAGGACCAATTAGGTCAGTAGACACTACTTCCCATGGCCTCCGAGGTTTTGAATGACTAACCATTTTTGCCTTAGGCAACCCAGTCTCCGACTTATGCTGGAGACAAACGACACAACGCCTAACAAACCTAGCTATGTCACTCCGCATCTTTGGCCAATAATACTTCTCGGCAGCACGTTTAAAAGTCTTATAAACACCTGTATGCCCACAAGTAGGCGGTTCATGAACACTAGCAATAATCCTTCCCCTCTCTTCTTTTGGGACCACTTCCTTCCAATTTTCGTCCTCTGGATTCAACTCAGGATACGGGCACTTAACATATTTCCACAACCTACCCTCATTTTCCCTCCATCCAGAAAACTTAAGAGGATTGGATTTGATCTTCCTCACCATACCAAGGTACCACTTATCGACAACAGAAGAAGGTTCATCAATCACAACGAGATCTAATTTAGGGACAGCTCTAGAAAGCATGTCAGGGACGATGTGTTCCTTGCCTTTCCGATGAATTAACGTGAAATCGTATTGTTGGAGTTGGACTTGCCATCTTGCCAAACGACCTGTAGGCTGTTGCATATTCTGCAACCAAACTAATGAGTAGTGATCCGTGATCACTGAAAATTTGACAAGGTCCAAATAAGGACGAAACTTTTGAAGGGACCACACAACGGCGAGACATTCCCTCTCTGTTGTTGAAAAATTCTGTTCTTGTTTTGTCAGACTTCGACTTATGTAACTAATCACACGCTCTGTACCATCAGCATGAGGTTGAACCAAAACAGCCCCAATACCATACCCAGAACTATCACACTGCACAACAAAATCCAAGGAATAATCAGGCGCCGCCAACACAGGCGCACTAATCAAACACTCTTTAATACTCCTAAAAGCAGAGTCACAGTCTGGAGTCCAGTCAAACTTACGATTCTTCCTCAACAAACCAGTAATGGGAGCTATAACAGTCGAAAAATCCTTTATAAATCTACGGTACCACGAAAAAGTGCCTACTATCCTCCTAACCTCAGTAACACTAGTAGGAACAGGAACATCCAACATAGCTTTAACCTTATCAGGGTCGACATGTAATCCTTGGCTATCAACTACATAACCCAGATACTTTAAACTTGGTTTACAAAACTGACACTTCGCACGGCCCACAGTGAGATTGGCCTGACGCAACCTACGAAATACCTCCTCCAGGACCTTCAAGTGCGTCTCAAAATCGGGGGTCACAATCACTATATCATCTAGATACACGAAAACATATGGCTCAAGATCAACTCCAAGGACATTATCAATGAGTCTTTGCCAGGTGGCAGGGGCATTATGTAACCCAAATGGAAGTCTTTTAAATTGAAACAGACCACGATTAGGGATGGTGAAAGCGGTGTAGGGACGAGAAGACTCAGCGACTGGTACCTGCCAATATGCTGACTTAATGTCCATAGTAGAACAAAACTTGCTTTGAGAGAGTTTATCGAGGGTGTCAGTAACCTGAGGAAGCGGATAACTGTCGCGTTCACACACAGCATTAATCTTCCTGTAATCCACACAAAGTCGGAACGAACCATCCTTCTTTTTAACCATCACGACTGGTGATGCCCACGGACTTTTCGACGGTTCCACAACCCCAAGCTTTATCATCTCATCCAATTCCCTATCGATGTGTTGCTGCATTATGGGAGAAACTCTGTACCAACGCTGCTTAATAGGCCTGGTCTTAGTAACAATAACATGTTCCACTTGGTCCGTACAACCCAATTTATCACCCATAAGCCTAAAACTGTCATCCAACAACGCATTTAATCTACTCTCCTGGTCGTCTGTCAGAACGGTCTCATCAGCTACTTCCACCGAAGCAATTTCAGGCAGACTCGAAAAACACCACTCACCACACCGTAGATCTGGCACAACACCCATAGCCTTCCAGAAATCGGTACCCAAAATCAAAACATGCGGAAGTTCCGGCATAACTAAAGCCTTAATAAGACGAGTACGATCCCTTACTTTCATCGGTATCACACAAGTACCAATACTGCGACACATTTGACCATTAGCCACACTGCAACTTGGCGACTGACTCTGGTCGAGACGAGGTGACAAAAACTTTAACAACTTCCAACCGGGACCACCAATAACAGTACGAGATGCCCCTGAATCGAGAAGACCCAAAACTTCCCTTCCTAAAATATCTACACGCAAATAAGGTCTCTCATCATTCTGGGCATGCTCAAGGACATAATTCAGAATAGCTGTACAATCATTCGCGCTCGCTAAGTCATTATTCCGACTTAGGAGCGCCCGCCCGCGTTTCCCGACTTGCAATTAGGGCAAGTTCTGACGGTAAAACCATCCTTCTTACAACGGAAACAAAATTTCGGCCTGGGTAGAGAGCATCCTACAGCTCGATGACCAGGTTTCTTACACCTGAAACAAATAATTTCCTGCCTCACAGTCTCTCCATCCTCAGGACTTTTATCAGAAATATTCACAGTGGCTATACCAGCCGAAACATCAGGCACCTCATGAACATAGGCCAAATCAGGCTCAAGAAGATTGGCACGTCTAGAAGGTTGTGAATAGCGTTCAACAGATTCCCTTCTCTCTTCGAGTCGACGACACAGAGTACGCAATTGGTTAACAGATGAAACATCAACTAAAGCCAGCTGACCCTGGTAAAATGGAGCTAAATTACGAAGCAAAATTTTCAACTTAGCATCCTCCGAAACCGGACAAGTAAGCCTTTTAAAATAACCGGCCATAACGGCCAAATAGATACCTATACTCTCATCCTGACCCTGCGTCCTCCTACAAATCTCATCAAAAAGTTTTTCGTTATAATTACAGGGTTGGAATTCCTCACGCAATAAGTCTACAAATTCATCCCAAGTGGTGACGTCACTCCTGTAAGCCAAATAAAATTGGTATGCCTTACCAACAAAAAGATCAATACCTGAATCTAAAAGCACTGCCTTAGGGACCTGTCGAGCAACCCGAAGTTCCTCAGCTTTCTCGAGAAAAGCACTCAGAGACAAACCCTTTTTATCACCGGAAAATTGCAAATTCCATTTACTAGGGAGAACTATTCTATTAAGCGATGGAGAGGAAGTTCGATGAAGAACAGAAGAGTTGACAGCCCCTCCGATGTTAGCATGAAAACTTCCTTCTTCTTCATCCTCAGAACCACTGGTAGTGACACGACCTATACCAGAACCACCAGCCTGCGATTCCAAAAGATAAAGACTAGGAGGAATACCCTTTTCCTGTTCGTATTTGGAAGCTGCATCCTCTAAACTTTTGACCAAGGTAAAAGACATGGCGACCCACTCTGACCTAGACTTTTGTTTTGCCAGATCTCCAGCAGTATCCATATGGTCCAAACGATTGAGAATGTGACTCAACTTAGTCTGTAACTTCAGAAACTCTCCACTTTTCCGATCACCTGAAAATTTACCTATAAGAGGAATAATCTCCTTAATTTTCCTATCGACCACAGCGGCGTCCTCCTCAAATGTAAAAGGATACTCAGGAAACCTGACACTATCACCACTCTTCTCTAATTGTCGAGCTATCACCAACCTATGTCGCATCTCATCACAATTGCCACCTGCGATACCCCTAATGGCAAGCTCGTAAACCAGCTCATCCTTGTCCAACCTATTTACATGCATTGTCCTCGACATGAGGAAGCTGCTCCAAAACAAGAAAAAAAATAAAATAAAAATCACCAGTACCAACTATGTTACAAGATTCCTAACGACCGACAAAATATTCAGAGACTGATCAATATCCAAGAACAACGAACAACAATATCCAAGATCAATCAAAATTACGCACTCAGTATGAATATCACAAAACAGAAAAATAAAAACAAAAAAAAATAAACCAATGGTGATAATCGAACAAACCAACCAAATACTATACCTCAGTTCGATATCACTACCAGCTTTGTTCAACTTGAAAAAAAAAATAAATTTGTACTTAGTAAATTTAATAAATTGAATGTTTTATGTAACCAAGGTTTTGTATTTAGAAATAATCTCCTCTGCCACTCAACCAAACCATTAAACCATTAATTATGACATTATTTAACTTTAAAAAAAAATTCAAAAAAAAATTCAAACAACAAAAAAAAAAAAAAAATCAAACAGGTTCAAAACAACCCTTAATAAAACAAAAAAAACAAATTAAATCGCCCCACGTTGGGCGCCAAAATGTTGCGCGTAAAATTACCCTTAAACTGTTTGAATAGTAAATTTAAATTAATAAACCACAATAGGCCTAGGTACTGTAAGACACTCTTAAGGAATGCGGCCAGCGCAACAAAGTGCTCGCGGCTACTCAGTGGTGTGGGAGTAGGTTCAATAATAAAAGTTAGCTTAATAGGGCGCCACTGATTTATAAAATACAATCCGCGGACTTAAATCAGAAAGTCCCTGATCTCCAAAATTCCTATAAAAATGTACCTACCCAATGTACCTATCCTTCAAAATAAAACAATTTTACCTTGGTTTGGTTGATGTCAGTAGGGATAAAATAAGAGTCAAATCTAAAAACAATGATTAAAAATCTATTTAATAAAATGGGGGGGTATATGTTCAAAACTGCAAAGGCCAATATAAGGCAATATGTAAAATACCACAATATATATTATTATTAATAGTAAATGTCAGAATAACCAAAATGTAGTCAGGACCAATGTGGCCTTATTCAAGACACTGCAATAAATTTAAGATTTACCAATAGATTAAATGTTTGACTACCTTAGTTAAATGAGAGTAAAAGAGAACCAACAGTCATTAAAGATGTTAATAAGAGTAATTAAAACCTGTGCACGCTTATACCATGGTATACCGGGGCGGGTTTGTACAAAAATGTCACCTTAAATATAGTACATTAAAAATCATTGGTACTGTACACCCTTGTAATGATTAAGGCAGTAAAACAACCTTGGAAATATACCAATTAAGTATCAGAAATACCATCAATAATAATAATAAAATAATTTAAGAAATGTTATAAAATCAATGGGTACATCACCCCTTTTGGTCCTCCCTGCAGTCTAAACACCCATTTCTATAACTGTCTCCTGACAGCCTTACAACCTGCATAACAGACCCATAAGCTTCCATAGACTTCCCTCTTTAAAATGTGATTTTAGGTTTCAATTCAGTGCTGTAGGCACTCTTGACACATCAGACTCGAGACCAGCAAACCGTCAAAGAGAAAACCCAATGGTAAAGATTCTAAAACAATCCTAAAAAAACCCTGAAAGAGTACAAAAGTCTTAGAACTCCTTCATACTTATAAAAAAAAATGAAAAATCCCAACCCTCAAATAGTATATAAATGATTGGAATTAAATAGCAAAATCCCCTGAAACCTGTAGGTTATTTTAACAAAAAACCCCTTAATTAATAGCGCATTAATGCCCCTTAAACGATTAATGAGTCTGCACATGGCCTCGTGGAGGTCAAATTGCTCTTTTTATAGGATCTCAAATATTTACAAAAATACAGATAAGTTAATCTAAATATTGATAACGAAAAGGTAAATTTGAGAATAGTAAAAACGTTTAAAATTACCTGGTTACAAATGGGCTAGTTGAACAAATGTGCTCTAGTGCTTCACACGACAAACCAACAAAATGGCGTAGATTTCGGTTCCAGAAAATTCTGTGTGGTTGGCTTACAAATACGGGTACGACCAAATCCAAAGCTTTCACCCCAAAACCAATTAAGCCAGCAACCACTAAATCCCAGCGTCTTCAAATCCCACAAAAAGGTGGATGTTCCCAAGGAACGTTGCCAAAAGGACCGCTGGTAAAATCTGCCAAGAACTTGTTGTTTGCTCAACGTGCGAATTTAAAAGAGAACGATCCCTTTTCAGCGATTTATTAGGTAGGCTTCAATATGAAAATTTTTCTAGAATTCCAGTTTTTTTTTCCTTTAAGATGTCCTCTGGTGCCAGATTTCCGATCTCGACCAGGAAGACGGAACACCCAGTTTGAATCGGAACACAAACAGCTTGAAACAGAACACTCCGAACCACAATGATGATCCACAAAACTCCAAGTTGTTATCAAATTCTCACCCCTAACACCAATTAACACTAATTAATCACTTATACAAGTTATTAATCAGCATCTACTTAGTCTTCAGTCTAAAAACCATCAAAAAGACCGGTGAATGTTTAGGGATCACAGTTACAGTGACTCTATATTACCCACAGCGTTCAAGTACGCCGGCAACGGTGCTCCCGAAACGAATCAACAAGTGGCATATAACCCCACAATATTCCTGGAGGAAAACAAACTTTTGAAAATGGGAAAAGTAAAGGAAATAAGGGTGGAAAATCGATTTAGAGTGTGCTAAAGTGATTTGTGTTGTTGCAGAAATTTTAATAAAGGAAAATACGAGATCCGTAAGTGTTGACAATTGATATTTATTTGAAAGTAAACAAACCTTTTCACCGACATTTAGGGCCTTTTAGAAAACTTTCGAAAGCTAAATAAAGTGAATTCCTATCCTACCAGTAGGGCTTTATTATCCTGAAACTACCCTGTCCTCTAAATACAAAGAATTCCCTCATTATTACCTTGAAAAATATACCTTTAATCAACACCCAGATATTGTTTTGCATCCAACCAAAAGGCAAAAATCTAGCAAAATTCAATGAGCAACCTATCAATCACTGAAAAATATTAAACCTCAGGTATACAGCTCTATAAATATTCTCACAAATAACTGGATTAATTACTGAATTTATTCGAAATTCTCAATTACATTAAGGCAAAATTTTAACGTAACAATGTAGTGCCTAATAAGGCATTCCAACGACCTGTCAAAAAGTGCGTTGTATATGAGAGTATGTAATTTAAAGCTTTTTAAAGTGCATTTTGTGGTTGTTTTGTGAATGAACTCTGTTAATTTTTTTATTTTATTGACTGGATGATGTCAGGCTTTTTTCATTGCCCTTTGTTTTAAAATTTTCCAATTAAAACGTGAACATTTTTCACTACTACTGTTCCTGCATCTGAAATAAAGCCATTTTCGAAATATTCGTAAGAATCTAAGCTTTCGTAGGCCTTCATTTGCTCATTAATGTGAACTGTGGATCAAAATGTCATCTGGACATTTTTTTAAACTAATTAACAGTTCGCCCAGATCCCAATTTTCCTGCATTCAAGTCTTTAAATATTCACTCTGCATCTCAAACAGTATGTTATAACAAAGTAAACTTTAATTAGCTTGAAAATATTCCAAATAAACTCAAGATAAACAAACAAACGTCAAATTTTCCACGGTCGCCATATTGAAAAATCGCGTGGTTTGGAGAGCCTAATTGGGCCATAGCTGACGTCACGCACATAACCTCACAATGACATTTTTATGCCCCTATCGAAAATGATGTTATGTTATTTTTGACTTAATAACTAATACCTGCGTACTTAAATAGACCTCCAACAAACGCTTTGTTTGTCCCCGCATCGAAAGCCGAAAGTGAGGTTGTGTGTGACGTCAGCTAGTGCATAATTTAGTTGAAAAATGACGTTTAATTCATTTATTCACCGGTCAAATGTTTTTTTATAAATTAAGTTAGTTTTTCGCTAGGGTGCACTCCCTGGGGCCTTATTCTGTAAAGAACGAACCGTTCGGTTCGGTAAAATTTTTTCGATTGTGATGTCATTTTCGGAATAGCTTCCGCGCTAGCAAACCGAAAATGACGTCACAATCGAAGAAATTCTACCGAATCGAACGGTTTGTTCTTTACAGAATAAGGCCCCTGGGTGGGTAGGGATTGTAGGGAAGATGGGTCGAGTGGCAGGGCCGTAGCCAGGGGGGTATGTAACAAATCCCCCCCTACCCCTCACACCAAACAATCAGTTATGACGTAAGCAGCATGGCGTTTCTCGCCTTGACGTAGACTCTTCAAACAGCTGACGACTTGGTTATGACGTCGGTAATGGTTGAAAACCAATATGGCGGCGATTACCAAAAACGAGGCCGATAAGCACTCCTTAGAGGGTGTATTCTCCTTGCAAACACCCTACATTAGGGCGAGAAACGACACGATGTCTACGTCATCACTGGTTCTTTGGCGTGGTGGGGGGCTTAAGATTTGATCTACACAGCTATCATGTAGTAGCACTTACATGTGTCACTCGACCCCCCCTGGAAATTTCTTAAATTTCAATTATTTTCTATATATGTATATTATATTGTAGGTCCGATGATGCTCGTATGAGCGAAACGGGCATACTTGAATTCGGCCACAAACCAGGTAGCTGCAGTAATCCTATCTTTAAATTCGACCAAATCATGAAACCCAGTCTACTTCCCATAAAACTTACCTTATGATGTTGACAGATTTCGCATTGCATATGAGTTAATAAATCTAAAAAAGTGTAAATATGTATTTTGATGCGCAAAATAAAAAGATCTACCAAAATGACTATGGAAAGATTCACAGGCCTTTTCTTATCCAAGTCTATCGAGGCATGTGCCATGTGTCGATGAGATAATCTGAAAATTTAACTAGAACTTCGTGATTCGGCTGAATAGCTAATAACTCGAAAACAAAGAAATCGCTAACTTCTTGATTCTCCAAAAACATCATTCCGAAACAATTATGTAACGATTTACCAATTTCTGATTTTTTTTTTATATTCAATGCTTAAGCCTAAGTTGTGGATCTTCCTCTACCATGCCTGAGATTTAAGCTATTTATAAGAAGTAAATAAGTTGATTTATTATTTATATCTCAGTGTACCGATTTGCATATTGATAAATTATTACCCTTTCCTTATTCCGGAACTGGTGAATTTTGTGGCTGAGTTCAAGGATCCCGGAGCTAAACACATGTCACTATTAAATGAATCAAATAATAAACAATCTGTGTGTTAACATGTGGCTTTTCAAATTATGTTTTTGCTTAAATTTTGCATTGCAAGTGTCACATTCAAATGGATAAATATCCGAATGTGTTAGTTTGTGAATCTTTAAATCGGCTTTCCATTTAAATTTTGATTTGCAAGTGTCACATTCAAAAGGATAAATATTCGAGTGTGTTGAAATGTGCCTTTGTAAATTACTTTTCTTCAAATTTTGCCTTTCAAGTGTCACATTCAAATGGATAAATACCCGAATGTGTTAGTTTGTGTATCTTCAAATCGCGTTTCCGTTTAAATTTTGATTTGCAAATGTCCCATTCAAAAAAATTAAATATCCAAGTGTATCAATATGTGTTCCTTCAAATCGCCTTCTCTTTTCAATTTTGCATTGCAAATGTTACATTTGAAATTCTCCTCATCCGAGTGTGTTTATATGTGACTACGTTTGTGTTTAAATTTTGCATTGCATGTGTCACATTTAAAAAGATAAATATCAGACTGTGTTAGTTTGTGTCTTTTTAAACAGTCTTTTCCTTTGAATTTTGCTTTGCAAATGTCACATTCAAAAAGATAACTATGGAAGTCTGTTGATATGTGACTTTTCAAATTACCTTTTTGTTTAAATTTTCCTAATTTAAATTTTTCTTTAAATTTTGCATTGCATATGTTGCATTTAAAATTCTTCTCGTCCAAGTGTGTTAGTTTGTGTCTCTTCAAACTGCCTTTTTTTTTTAAATTTTGCTTTGCAAATGTTGCATTTAAAATTCTGATTCTGCTTCTATAATGATAATTTAGACTGAAGTCCCTTTTTACGCATAAAAAATTTATTCAATTGATTTTGACCCCCCCTACATATTTTTCTGAGGGCGCCCCTGTTAAGGGGGTGGGCAAGTTGGCAAGTAGTGTATGCCCTATGTCAAATTTGTTATGCCCTATCACAAACTTGACTCTAGCTACGGCCCTGTCGAATGGTACCTTGTTTTAAAGGTATTTTGATTCTCGTCACAACTACATATTTTTTTCGAAAATCGAATGATTAGTTCTCCGGATATTCACTGTCAAAGTTGCCATGGGCTAAATAAGAAACAATCTTCTGGCCCTGTTATTTTCGAATCAACACTTTCCTGACTTTCTTCTCGGACACGTCAATTTTTATATTTTGTGTGCTTCTGAAAAAATGAAAATTGACGTGTCCGAGAAGAAAACTAGGAAAGTGTTAAGTCGGAGTCTCATGCATCCGTTTTCCGATGAAAAATGTCTAAAAAAAACCTTCTGTATAAAAATATGTCAAAATAGAAGGTTTTTCGGACATCTTTCGTCAGAAAACGGATGCATGAGACTCCGGCCTTAATTTGAGAATAACAGGACCAGAAGATTATTCCTTATTTAGCCCAATGACATCTTAACACAGATAGACATCAAGAATGATACACACTACTACTACAGGATAGTCTATCCTCATAAGGCCTGTGTGGAACAAATCCCTCGTTTCCCCCTCCACACCAAATCACCAGTTGTGACGTAGGCAGAATGTTATTTCTCGCCTTCACATAGGTTGTTTAAACAACCAACGACAGGTCTGTTCCGACAGGAGTCTCTGACAGTTTGCAACCTGTCAGCTGAGTTACAGATTTATCTTGTAACAACAGCATTGAAAACATGTATGGACGATGTTTACTGACAGTTTGCAAACTATCAGAGACTCCTGTGGGAACAGATCTTATGTCGTCGGAAATGGTGACACACCAATATGACGGCGATTACTAAAAACGAGGCCGGTAAGCAATCCTGTAGGTCTGTATCATCCTTGGATAGACACCACATCTCATTCATAAATTGATGTTTGTTGTGATGACAAGACCACCTATGGGCCAAGAGATGTGAGCTGCTTGAGGGGGGGTTATGGTAGGGATGCATCAGTGATCTCTATTCCCTTCTGAACCCGTCATTCACTTGACCAAATTAATGAAGAAATGCGCACGGGTGCAACTCGTTTATCTATCTATCTGCCTCTAACTCATATAATGTAAGTGTGATAGACGCGTTGACATGTCAATCGATTGCAGCGTGTGTTCCGCCTGTCTTACAGTCCGGTAGTCGATTTTAGTCTTGAATTTTTTGAAACATAGTTAAAAAAAAAATTGTACCAAAATTAAAGAAAAATTGTATCAAAGCGGGTTACCCGGGCCACTTGGCCAGGGAGGACACGCTGATTCCTTCAGTGTAGCGCGCGTGTGGCCCAGAACATCTAAGGGCATCATAGAGCTGTCATATTCATAATAGGTATTAAAATTACTTGACAATGAACGGACTTATATAACTCCGGTCATTGAGGCTCGTACAACTTCGGTCCTTCGGGCTCGTAACGTAATTAAAACAACACCGGCCATTCAGGCTGGTGATTTGAAAAAAGCATATGGCAAAACTGCTTATGATACAACAAACGTTAAAAAATTGACGATTCAAAGTAGGTCTTGTTTTCTTTAAAACTCAATACAAAATGACGTTTCTTTGTTGCCCTGTGGGCTCAAGATTGAAATGACTCTCGCCCTTCGGGCTCATGATTAAAAAAAAAAAACGCCATTTCAATCATCTAGCGTTACAGTGTTGCCAAAAGTTAAAAATTTCAATCAGCCTACAACATCATAACAATCGTTTCTTGATGTCAATTGCCACTTGTCAACATTTTACATTTACAATTACTCTAAAATTACCGTTAAAATGTGGCAACGTTGCTGTTGAAGGCCTCAATCTGAATCACAAGGCTGTCAATTGACAAAAAAAAAGTCATAACAATCGTACGTGGTCCTGGAAATTAACTCGTCAATTGTCAAAAGTTATAATATTTTATGTAGGCTTGTCAGTTGTCAAAAAAAAATAGAGTAATTATTCCAAGTGTTTGAACCGGGAACAATCGAAAATTTACTCTGATGATAGTTTGACTCGATCAACTAATCATTTAAATTGTTTTCTACTTTATCTCGTTATTTGTCTTACTTATTTATAATCGCTTTTGGTTTTTTACTAATGTATCCTACCTTATCTTCTTTGTTTTACTCACTAAAATTTGGAAAAACACTATGTTTGAGATTGTAATTATGGCAACGTCGCTTTTGATCAAGTAGGTCTTGTAATGTAATGTCATTTGACATTTTAGACAATCGGCCATTTTCGAGTGTTTTTATCCAGTTTCTCCACGAATTTTCCACTTTTCCTGGCCAGTTTCGATCGGGAAAACTGTTAATTATATGCGAGCCCGATGAGCCGGAGTTATACGCGAGCCCGAAGGGCCGGAGTTATTTTAATCACGGGCCTCAGTCTATAATTCTATTGGTCAGCGGATAATTTGGAGCCAATCAAAAACCGGAAATATTCGAAATGCGATTTTTAGCGCCCAATCAAAGAGCCGGGAATATTCAAAAACTTCAGTTTTATCAAGTTGACTTTGGAATGTTGGTTTTCTATTGGGTTTTCTTAAGATTTTTACTTTTTTCAGAAAACGGTGGTTGTTGCAAACATATACTACTTTATCGTTGTCTTTGTCTTACTCACTATAATCAACAAGTAAACCTTGTAATGTCATTGGTCGCGTTCACCAGTACTCAACATGTTGAGTGATTAGTAAACGGCTTTGTTCCAACAAGTGGAATACACAAGGTAGAACAGTTTTGATTGGTCTAGAGCTGATTTTCATCTGTTATCAACAAAGCCGTTAACTAATCACTCAACATGTTGAGTGCTGGTGAACGTGACCATTGTCATTGAAATTAAACTAAAAACAAGTTTCCGATGCTTTATCTAGGGAATTTTAATTATTATAATCATTATTAATTAATTATTTAACTATTTTTAATTGAACTTTAAACAAAAAACTCATTTAAAATGTTATTTTTGTTTTCCGAGATGTAATGCGGCACGTTGCTTTTAGTCGACCATTTTGAAGTGACGTCTTGTGATTTTTTGCCAGTTTTTTTTCGAATTTTCGACTTTTCCGGGGATTTTTAATGGAAAAAAGCGATTTAACATACGAGACTTTGAGTTTTCTTCATTTTCTAGCAAAAATTTCCACTTTTACCTAGATGCCATAATTAGCAAAATCGCCAAAATCCAATTCAAAATACTTTTGATGTGGCAACACCGCTTGTAGCTAACTTCAATTAAGGAGTTCTTGTAATTTATATCATTTAATCATTTGTCATTCTTGACAGTCGTCCATTTTCATTTACCGTGTTTACATTTTTATCCAGTTTTTCATCGAATTTTCCATTTTTCCGGGCTGTTTTCGATCGAGAGAATCGATTTAAAGAACGAGGCTTAGAGTTTCCTTCATTTTGTATCAAAAATGTCGAGTTTTTCAACGGGGTAAGTAACAAAAACTTGAACTTCATCAAGTAGGCTTTGGAATGTCATTTTTCAATGGTTTTTCTTTGGATTTTCCGCTTTTATTTATTGTTTACGAATCAAAAATTATTGTTATATCGAATTTGGATACAGAAATACAAGTTAATTAGAACATTAACATTAGATTGAAAATTGTACCAAATATGCCAACGTCATGCCAGCGTACTTTTTTAAAACGAAAGGTATCAAATGTGGTACAATTATACTACCTCTGGCAACACTGAGCATAGTTATAACAGAATAAAATATCAATTCATAATAATTTGGCAACCAAATTGGAGGGGATACACCGGTGGTGCATTGCTCTCCTAGATGTTGGCAACACAAAATTTTGTTTACAGTAATTTGTATTTTTGTTTACTGTAATTTGTATTTTTGTTAATATGTCATTGATTTAGCCCATGGCAACCTTGATAGTAAATATCGTCAATATCTTGGTAACTGATCATTCGATTTTCGAAAAAAAAAACGCAGTTGTAACGAGAATCAAAATACCTTTAAAACAAGGTACTACTCGACCCATCTTCCTTGTCTTCTCCGTTGCGTTGTACTCAGTACAAATGTGTTTTCTTGTCCGGAAGTTGCACCTGTGCGCATTTCTTCATTATTTTGGTCAAGTGAATGACGGGTTCAGAGGAAAATAGGAGTATTGTTCAGACCCTTACAACTGATGCATCTCCACCATAACCTCCCACAAGCAGCTCACCTCTCGTCCATAGGGAGTCTTGTCATCACAACAAAAATCAGTTTATGAATGAGATTTGGTGTTTATCCAAGGATGATACACACCTACAGGATTGCTTATCGGCCTCGGTAGCACTCTGGGTGTGAAAGTGACTCTAGATCGACTCTAAACCGTTCATAAATCAGGTGCTTACTCGGAACTCTACACTGGAGTCGTTCAGAAATCGGGAGTTGACGTGCCCAAAATGCGCCCAAATTACCCCATTCCGGGTTGTATTGGTTGAAAAACGCCCCGTGGTTTTTACCCAATGTTAACTTTGCCATTGTGTTGAAGACTACCTCAATGGTTGAAAAATAACGTGCCCCTTGTTGACGTTGGTTCTGTAATTATTTAACATAAAAAAAGGCTAGTTATTTCACTATCTGAAACACTTTCTTCAGATGAAGGATGTTTCAGCAGGACCTCTTCGGGAAAAAACATAATACATGAAGTTCTCATTCAAGGATGATACACGCTACTACTACGAGTGTGTATTCTCCTTGCCTTTCACTGCCATTTTTTAAATTCGTGTTGAATTTGCGTCGTAATTCATGACAATTAGAGAATTCTTGTACCGTCCAAATTTTAAATACCGTTACGCTATTTGACAACTATGACAGTTCTTACGGTATTAGCGTTACCGCAGCCCGCTATCTAATGGAACTTTACGGATGCCTTACCGTAACGCTTTGCTATGTCAAAACTAGTTTATGCTCCATTTATGTCTGCAAAAACAGCAACTTCTAATAATTCTTCCATAAAAAACACCAAGGGATAATTAATCAAGCAAACAAGCAAAAAAAGTTGGGTTAGGTCACTCAAGCCTGCAAAATGTAAACAGAATAAGGGATTAGAGAATTTAACGTGTCTTCGTGTCCGAGAACTATAAAATACCATGCAAAATACCGTATTGTTAGCGGTACCGTATTAGCGTAGCGTTTGAGGCACGAGAACTTTCTATTGACATTTATTGCAACGCCCCAATACATTCAGAAATAGGGCACCCAGAGTGCACTCCAAGTGGTAATGTCAGAACACTCTGACAAACAACTACTCTACCTTCACATTCCATTTCTAAACGCACTCTAGGGGTGAAAGCAGGTGAAAGTCACCCCACCCAGGATTCTTATTCTTGAAACAGGGGAGCAGCGTTTTTAGTGGAGAACGAGTGTTTAGTCTCTTTTAATGATATGCAACTGATAATATAAGAAACAAAGATGGACTACACTACTCTCCTATTTCAAGAATAAGGACCCAGTTGGTGCATCCTATAGCGAAATACCGATGGGGTCAAAAAGTTTCTTCCTTAAAAACAAAAACGACTTGAGCTACTTAAATCAAGAAAAAAATTCTGAGATCTCTCATGAAAACCCCAGTCCTATATTCAGAATAGTCTCCGAGAAAATTCCTTGTGATGATCAATTATGCAGGAAATTGTGTGTGTGTCACAACCGCCGAAATCGCAGTCTTCTGGGGGCCGATTCTTGGGCCAGGGAGTAGAGCTCCCCGAGAAAACAAATTTTCTGTCTTTATCATTCTCGTTTAATTTTGGATTACGTTGACAAGGACAAAAAAATTCGTTCTATCGGGGAGCTCTACTCCCTGCCTGAGAATCGGGCCCCTGGTCGTCAGTAAACCGTACCCTATACTTTGAGTGGTTGCAATTCGCTCTAGGAAATAATCATCTTTTGTTTTGAAGAATTCTCACACGTGTTAATACTGTTCCTGAAAATCCAGTGTGACGTCACAAACGCCTAGTTGTAACTTTAAACCGCCCTAACTCGAAAACAAACCATCGTAGCAAGATGCGGTTTGGATATTTATTCTTAGATTTTTTTTGCACTGAAACTTTCATTTTTGGGTCACACCTCCTTTAATATACCCTAAAACCCCCCTGTTTCGATGTTTGTGAAACACCCTGTATATTATTTAAGAAAGTGTACAATAGTACAATGTGCAAGCTACTTGAACTCAGGAATGAATTCCGGCACAATCAAGGAAGTTTTATAGTGTGGTAACCCTTGATCTCCCGTTTATGAAAAAGGTTCCCGTTTTTACCTAATGGGCGTGCTTTTGCAGATAGAAGAGCTGGAAGTTTCTTCCTCTAAAAACTTCTAGAACAGTCCAGAACATTCGAGAATAGTTGAGAGCATTTCACGACATTCTGGAATGTTGTGGATGTTCAGGAACATCTCAGATCATTATGGAAGATTCCAGGGACTTTATTCTCTAAACAGGGGAGTAGCGTTCTCATGAGAACGAACTTTCTGTCTTCGTTGTTCGTATTCATATTTCCATAATACTGACAATGACAGAGCATGAGAACGCTGTTCTTCGGCTTCAAGATTAAAGTCCCAAACACTCTCGAATGTTGGGGAATATTCTGGAAAATTGTGGACCATTCAAAAACTTGTATTGCTTTTAAATTGAATATGGCTAAATAGCCATATTCTTTCTAAATAGAAAGGGCGATTGATTGACAGACTATTAGCGAACGCTTAGTGCCTTATAGCAATTAAATACTTTTCAGTTTCCCTTTCATGGAAAATCATATAAGCAAAACTCTTCAATGACCGAAATGATAAAAAATTCAAATTTGTTTCACGGTGATATGTTTAATTTACGTTTTGTTGAACAAATTATACACAATCTGGCAACACCGCATGGGGGATTCCCCGGGCCTTATTCTGTAAAGAACGAACCATTCGATTCGGTAGAATATCTTCGATTGTGACGTCATTTTCGGTTTGCTAGCGCGGAAGCTATTCCAAAAATGCTAAAAATGACGTCACATGCGAAGAAATTCTACCGAATCGAACGGTTCGTTCTTTACAGAATAACGTCCCTGGGGATGACTCTCCAAATACGAATTCTCAATAGGGTTGCCACCTCTCCGGGTTTCACCCGGAGTCTACAGGTTTTCACATATATGGTCTCCGGACTCCAGATTACTAGAGTTCTTTTCACGTGGCTCCGGTTTAACTAACCGGGTTACAAAACGGTTAGAGAAATGACATACCGTTTTCTAATCCGGTTACAAAGTGACGTGAAGGATACCTACCTCTTGAATTTGAGCAGTATGTTGCGGTTTGTTAAACCGGAGCCACGTGAAAAGGGTTTAGGGAGGATTTTCATGCATCCGTTTTTCCGTCGAAATATGTCCGAAAAGTCTTCTATTTTGACATATTTATATACGATTATGTCAGAATAGAATGTTAAACGGACATATTTCGTCGGAAAAACGGATGCATGAAAATCCTCCCTTAGGCGTTGATAGTGGCGGAAAACTTTTAACACTCAACTTTTTCTTCATTTTCGTATTCTAGGTACGCCAATCATCAGTGGCAAGATATCGTAATGTGACTTCCAATTTGATTTTAGGAGAAATAGGACTTCTCATCCACGTTTCTGACTTTGTCAGTTTAGGTTCAACTAGTCTTAAAAGTTAAAATTTTTGGTATGATTATCTCATAAAATTCCTATAAGAATCAGGATCTTCAATTATTGATATCTCCTTTATTAGTACTTTTAGAGTAGGTACTTCTACGTCTAATCCAATCTCTAACCCAAATTTGTTTTTTCCTATTTTTCTTGCGTTCTAGCACGCACTACCCTACCTGGAGTCATTTTATTTTTTACTGTTTGGCAAATAAACTTGAAAATATGTAAACACCAAATAATGAACAAATTTATTGACGG
Source organism: Ceutorhynchus assimilis (assembly GCA_917834065.1). NCBI lineage: Eukaryota > Metazoa > Arthropoda > Insecta > Coleoptera > Curculionidae > Ceutorhynchus > Ceutorhynchus assimilis. The sequence continues at coordinate 105,189 of OU892286.1, forward strand.
CAAGTACTTACTTTCCGCCAGTAAATTTTCCAATTGTAAATGTAGCTATACGTATCAAAAAATCGTAAAATAGAATCGCTATTTTGACAATTCGATACGAATTTCGACTCAACTCGTAAAATAGAATCCGGCAGCAGAGCCGTTTTCTAGTGACGAATTTTAAGGTGCTCCACACCCGTAGCTTCACACTCTGCTGCTTCAACTTCAAACCACAGAGTTGCGTTTAGAAATAATAGTACTCTCAGTGTGAGAGTGACCCTAGAGTAGAAACCGTTCATAAATTACCAGGTGCTTACGTGGAGCGTTACGCTGGAATGGAATCGTTCAGAAATCGAGAGTTGACGCGCCAAAATTACCCCACTCAGGGTCTGGGTTGAAAAACGCCCCGTGGTTTTTACCGAGTTTGACGTTGACATTTACCACAACGTGTCAATACGTTCAAAAATAGCGCACCCAGAGTGAACTCCAAGTAATGACGTCAAAACGCTCTGATAAACAACTACTCTACTCTAACACTTCATTTTTTAACACACTCCTGTTATTTTACTGGAACGCACCCTACTTTGCGTCGTGTTTTTGATGCACCTCTAAAATTCCAGGTGCTGGAGAGGGCAGGTGAGAGAAAAAACGAACAGTTCAGTTGCGCGAAACTCTAATGCATTATAACTTTTATAAACAGCCCGGAGCACTCTAGAGCATCTCAGGTCAGGAGTACTAAAAGTGCGTCACTAGAAAACCACTCAGGGCTTAACTCATTGGCGTATCCAGGATTTTGGTTTGGGGGGGGCTGTGTTAACAAAACGGGTTGACCAAAAAAAAAAAAAGTTGGGCACAATAGTCCATTTTCATGTGCCTAAAGCATTCATGAGCCTATTGCCACATTTAGAATTGACGAAGCATTTTAGGATTCATTTTACTAGGTAGCTAGAGTTCACCGATCACCTACCTATCCTTTCTTTTTTTATAAAGTAGTAAAGGACGAAAATAGTTCATAGGTTGTGACTAGTTTTTTACAATGAACTATCAACTTCACCTACCTGGAATGGAAACGACCGTTGTCGGAGTCGGACAGCGTTGTTACAAGCAAAATTTCAATTGTACTTTATCTAATATGATAATTGTACTATTTTTGACCAAATTGTACATTTCTTAGGTTTCAAATCTTATATACACTTTGTTTCACGAGGGTTTATACTTTTGACATAATTTGCCTTCTTTGTCATGTTAAAAGTATACCTACCTAAGCCTTCGTGAAACGAACTTTACTTTCCTGCTTTAATTTTTATTATTTTAATGTGAACGGAGATGGCCGATGGGCTCGGTACTAAATTAATAGTTATAAATTTAGTGCTAATTATCAATTTTTGAAAGATAGTAATTTTCTTGGAGTCTAAAATCAATGAACGGTTCGGCTGTTACCCTCTGAGTACTCCCGAGCTACTTTGGAGTACTCTGGCTACAGTTTGGCTCGTTCGACTTAAAAGAAATTGGCGCTCTCGAGCTGCTCTTATTTCCTCGTCTTCTACCCTCGAAGTATCTACCATTTGATGGTTGCGTCACGCTCCGGGCAAAACGCATGTTGAGTATAACGGGTGTGAAGTGTTCTAGGAGCTTCGCACTTTGCACCCGAAAGCGGATATGGTTGGTGCTTCGGGACGGGGACGAGGAAAATAAGAACAGCTCCGGAGCGCGAAATCTGCCCAAACAAACGGGCCGAAGGGCGGACGAAGTACTTCGGAGTAACTCAGGAGTGCTCAAAATATGGCACCCGAAAGCGGCTCTATTAACTTTACTATTATGAAGCTGGTACGTTTAAAAATATAAGTTTTATATTTTTTTGATTGAGATATTTATTAGTAAAGGAATAGTTATTAATTTCTGAACGAATATAATAAGATTGTAAATTTTTCCATCTGATTGTACCACTGTACTCTTAAAGTCTTCAATGTACTCCTTTTGGTACAATTGTACCCTCTGTAACATCGCTGGAGTCGGACATGGCATTTGTCATCTCTCTCAGTGCCTCCAAAGATAGCTATATAGTGGAGCAGGGCTGTAGCCAGGGGGGGGGGCATTGCCCTATCTTTCAAATGATGATGCCCTACCTTTAAAACACAACATACGTTGAAGTTTATCTAGAAAATTTAAGTTAAGATGAAAGCACTGTTTCAACCGACATGAGAACCGTTTTAGAACGGTAATTTTCAGTCGATCAATTCATTTGCCAAGGAGGATAAACGTTCAACTTATTGAAAATTAGGTGGGCAATTGGAAATTACTAGTTCTGGAACGGTTCCTATGTCCATTGGACCACAGCTAATGAATGGACCTGAAATCGAATGAGTTGGTAGGCATATAGTTATTTTACAAGTAGTACAAGTACAAGAGGTCCCTCAAACATTATTGCCTGAACGCGCCATTTTGTTTATTCGCCAGAAATGTTATTTGATGTTGTTTATTGAAAAATTTGCCTTCGGTGCCATTACCCCCATTTTGTTTACCTATAAAAAATTTAAGGGCGGGGGGAAGTAGTGCATGCCCTATGTCAAATTCTTCATGCCCTACCACAAATTTGACTCTAGCCTGGAGGATACTTATCTCTGTCTAGTTCATTGACATTGGTGTTAGGTTTGATGTATATTCCTAACATCAAATACCTATAATATTTTTTAGACAAGGAAACATTTTCATAATTGGCCCATTAGGTAAATAGAAATAGGTATCCCCCACATTCTCCATCTTGATTTGCCTCATTTTATAGATAGGCTGGGCGGGCCATTTCAGGTACGTGAAGTTTATAGGTAATTGATTTTTTATCAGCCATATTCTGGAATGGTTTACTAATGAGAAATTCGGCATCCTCGCATGTTTGGAAAAGTGACGTCCCTTTCCTATCCCGCGTTTTCGCAGCAGTTTAAAAATTAGATTTTTTTTTTTGGAAAAAAAGTATACAAATGTAGACTAACAGTTTTTCCCGCTGGCGCAAACAGCTGATGTCGGCAATGGTGATACACCAATATGAGGGCGATTCCAGGATAATACACACTGCTACTACAAGATAGCTCATCCTCATAAGGCCTATGTAGAATAAATCTCCCCCTTCCCTCCCCAAGCCAAATCACCAGTTGTGATGTAAACAGCATGCTAGTTAGTTCTCGCTTTGATGTAGGCTGTTTAAGCAGCTGACGACTTAATTATGACGTCGGCAATGGTGGCACACTAATATGGTGGCGATTATCAAAAACGAATCCGATAAGCATTCCTTAAGCCTAGTACTCATAATTGCGAAATTCGCATTTTTTGACGTTGCTTCGACAATTTGACATTTGATACACGCATAAAACGTCAAATCAAACGCAATGTCAAAAAAATGCGAATTTCGCAGTTATGAGTACTAGGCTTTAGACTTTTAGAGTGTGTATTCTCCTTGCTCTACAGTGACGACAATGGAGGTCCCGTCGCCATATTTTTGCTAATTTTGGATATTTCATTGGTGAATATAGAAGTAAACCAGGCCCCCGCCGCCATATTCTTGCCAATTTTCAATATGAGCATATAGAATTTCAAAAATAGGACAACAATTGTCAGCACTGTAGCTATATGACAGTTTCCACTTACCATGAGAATATTTCCTATGAAAAATGGCATTTTATTTATTCCTCATATTACAAGCAACATTTTCCGCACTGAAATCTATCGAAAATCATGAAATATTCGAGAAAAACGAATGACGGTCAAAAAAACACAATTTTAAAATGGCCGTTCAAGGCCTGCTTTGATGTTTTTGAAACGTGAAGTTAGCTAATGAATAATTTTTACTTTACTTGATGAAAAATTAAATTTTCTCGTAAAAATTAAATTCTTTGCACCTTGCACCCCAATAAAACGCAATAGAAGTAATCCAACGACCTGTCAAAACATCAATTCAATATGGCGGCAACGGTCAAACATCTGCGATGTTTATTTGTGTGTAGAAATATCATAAACCAATGTGGCGGTTATAGTCAAACAATGGAATTGGCGCCAAAAATATCGTTTACCTTCAGACAACCGTATTATCGTAAAACTGTTTTTTTTGTGTAATTTGTGGATTTTTTGAGGGGATTTTCTATTGCTTGAAAAGGATATGCTGCTACGTCACAGTTGGTGATTTTGCATGGTGAGGGGTTTCATATTTGTTCCACACAAGTCTTATGAAGATAGGCTATGCTGTAGTAGTAGTAGTGTGTATTATCCTTGGTTGTATGGTTTTATTCCGAAATGGCCGTCCAAATTTTACTTTGATGTTTTCGGAACGTGAAGTTAGCTAACGGAAACTTTTACATTTTGATGAAAAATCAGATTTTCTTCAAAAATTACCAAAAATTCAATTCCTTGTACCACAAAAAAAAATTATTTTTCGTTTAAACCTACCAAAATGTAATAGGGCAATCCAACGACTTGCCAAAACACAAATTCAATATGGCGGCAACGGTCAAACATCTGTGTTTTTGTTTTTGTGTTTACGAAACTACAAAAATTATCCTTCTTAAGCAATAGACCAGTGAAATCCTTCATTGTTTGACCATGGCCGCCATACTGATTGGATTGTCCAACTTTGAAATGGCCGCTCGGAAAGCCTTCTTTGATTATTTTTGAAACGTAAGTTAGTTATTTTTTATGAAAAACTAGCTGACCCGGCGAATTTCGTACCGCCTCTGAATTATTAAATACCTATTAAATTTTCACTCTATCTGCACTGCATAAACTGCACTACTCCATCTGTTTTACTCTAGATGCACTATTCTATCTGATCTACTCTTTCTACGCCACTCTATCTGATCGGAATAGTGAAATAGTTCTGTTCGGGGAATAGCTCCAATTCCTGAGCAGCATTGTTCTACTGTATCTGCAATGAAATTACCGCGCAACGGCGAGCTTTGTTCTAGGTATCAGAGATGGCGCCGTATACAAAATGGTTTGCAATGAAAATGTGGCGGTAAACTTGGTATCGGTTATAAGAGATGGCGCCGTATGCGGGCTTAGTGAATTTTTTTCATAAATAAGTAATTTTGTTTTTTGTTTTTTTTTGGATTTTTTCGATTTATTATGTTATTCAGTACAAAGACAAATCCAATAAAGCAAAAATCATAAAAATCAGTCCAGCCGTTCTCAAGTTATAAGTGTTAGAACCAACCCAACTGTGTTTTATATATATAGAAATTATGAAACTAATCTTTACATTTTTTGTTTTAGTGATTGTTTGACTAGAGCCCTCGACCACCGATTGACTTGTCCTTTATGCGTCCGCAAATTGTCGGTGGGCGATTATTTTCGAGGTACCAACAAAGTTATAGACGAAGCAGTACGACTTTTATGCCCAAATGAAGCCAACAGAAACTTGCAAATTTATTTCAACAACTTTTCAGTTGGAAGTAGTATCGAGGTAAGATTACCATGTTGTATAGGATTTTTACGCTATATTTAGGATTAGGATGACGTCACATTTAGTAAATTTCTGCTGCCAACCTAACAAAACTGAAAGTACTTTATAACGCATTCAAACTAGGGGAATTTCAAATGTTTTTTGTTGGCAACGGAGCGCGACGTTGCATGACTTGTATAAACATTTTTATTTCGTTATTTTTAGCTGTCGTTAAAATTATTGACACTTAACATTTTGGTAAATTATAGGAAAAAAAAATATGCATTGACAACATTGTCTGTCCTTGTTCGATGACGTCATCCTAAATATAACATAAAACATATTATATTCAAATACATAATATAATTCCGTTTCAAAATAAAGGTTCCAGTATTTGTATGTACCAATGCATTCCCGTACGTCGCCTGTCCGCTCTACGTCTACGAACCCCAGTACCGGCTTTTGGTGCGACGTTGTCTACAGAACCCCGTCAAGATGTTTGCCATGCTCAGCATGGACCCGGACGGTACTAAATTCGTGCAGTACGGTACCATGTTGGAGGTGAAAGATGCCGTTATCCTTCAAAACGGCAGAATTATTTTGTCCACTCAAGGTAACTTACTAGTTATTGAAAAACTGATTATTAATTAATAGTACTATCGATAGTGTACTGTCGAAATTTCTAAAAATTATAAAAATTCACAAGAAATCATAGAAATTTATGGAAATCAAAAATCATAAAAATTTAAGAAAATTACAGAAGATTACAAAAATTCGAAAAAACCATAGAAATTAAGAAAATCAGAAAAATTACAAAAATCACGAAAATCATGAAAATTTGCAAAAATCATGAAAATTTCGAAAAATCATAAAAATACACTAGTGCGTAAAGTAATTCACTTCACACGCTAGTGCGTAAAGTAATGTTAATGACAGCTGTCGACATTGTCAATTTGGCATTTTTCTGGTGAATTACTTCACGCACTAGTGCCTTTTGGCTCAGAATTTTTTTTTGAATTATTTTGCCAGATTTTTTTTTTTTACTCGGAAAATATTTTTTTGGCTCAAGTATTTATTGATTTTTTGACTCAGAAATTTTGATTGAATTATCTGAAAAATTTATTTTTTGAAACTTTTTTCTTACAAAAATTATGAAAATGTCCAAAAAATCATAGAAATTTCCAAAAGCATGAAAATTTCAAAAATCATAGATATTAACAAAAATCATGAAAATTTCCAAAAATCATCATTTAAACTCAGAATTTATGATTTTCGTGATTTTTGAAATTTTCCTGATTTTTTTAATTTCTATGATTTTTTCGAATTTTTATAAGTTTCTGATTTTTTTGTGATTTTCATAAATTTTTATGATTTTCTGAATTTTAATAATTTCATTGATTTTCGTAATTTTTTGTAACTTCGAATTTCCATATTTTTTTTAATTGTTTGCAATTTTCATAAATTTTTATGATTTTTGTGATTATGAATTCTGATTTTTTTTATTTTTTATGATTTTTGTGATTTTCTAAATTTTTTTGATTTACTTAAACTTTCATAATTTTCATTAATTTTTCTTAATTTCTATGACTTTCTTAAATGTTTATGATCTTTCGTAATTTTCGTAAGTTTTTCTGATATATGTAAATACATATTCATGAATTTTGTAATTTAAAAAATTACAAAAATCATAAAAATTTAAGAAAATACAAAAAATTACATAATTCGAAAAAATCATGGAAAATAGGAATTCAGAATCATGAAAATCATAAAAATTACGAAATTTTCCAGAAATCACAAAATTTATAAAAATTTCCGAAAATCACAAAAATAATTAAGATTTACAAAAATCATAAAAATTTATAAAAATCATAAAAAGTTGGAAAAACATGAAAATCATAAAAATTACGAAATTTTCCAAAAATCACAAATATGAAAATGATAAAAATCACAAAATTTATAAAAATTTACGAAAATCACAAAAATCATAAAAAATTACAAAAATCATAAAAATTTAAAAAAATCGTAAATATTTGGAAAATCGTAAAAATTTCAAAAATCGTAAAAATTTCAAAAAATCACAAAAATTATGAAATTTTTCAAAAATCGTAAAAATTTCAAAAATCACAAAAATTATAAAATTTTTCAAAAATCATGAAAATTGTGAAAATTTGGAAAATAGTAATTTTTTGGCATTTTTTGTTTTATGTTTGGAATTCTTCGGAATTTTTTGAAATTTGGAATTTTTTGGGATATATGAAATTTGGTGTTTTTTGGCATTTTTAGAAAATTTTCAAATTTTTTTGGAATTTCGTGTTTTAGAATTTTTTTTTTTAATTTTTCGAAATTTGGAATTTTTCGGAATTTATTGAAATTTGATATTTTTTGAAATTTGGTGTTTTTTGAAATTTTCTGGTATTTTTTGAAATTTTTCGGAATTTCTTGAAATTTAGTGTTTTTTGGAATTTGGTATTTTCCGGAATTTTTTGGAAATTGCTGTTTTTAAGAATTTTTTGAAATTTTCCGGAATTTCTTGGAATTTTGGAATTGTTTGAAATTGGTTTTTTTAGAATTTTTCGGAATTATGTGATGTTCGTAAATTTTTTATGAATTTTGATTTTTTTATGATTTTTGTGATTTTTTTTATTTTTTTGTAACTTTCGAATTTTCATGATCTTTTTGAATTTTTGTGATTTTTCGTTATTTTCATTAATTTTTATGATTTTGAGTTTTCGTAATTTTCGATTTTCGTAAATTTTAATGATTTATGTAAATATTCATGATTTTTGTAATTTTCATACATTTTTATGATTTTTTGTGTTTTTCATGGTTTTTTAAATTTCTATGGTTTTTTTGAAATTTTCATAAATTTTTATATTCTTTGTCATTTTTATGACTTTTATCACGAAAAACACAAAAATGAAAGTTTGTGAAAATGAGAAAAAATCAAAAAAACTATAAAAATTCAGAAAATCACAAAGTTTTACGAAAACCACAAAAAAATAAGATCATAAAAATTTAAAAAAATCAATAACATCATAGAAATTCAGAAAATCATAAAAGTTTATGAAAATCAAAATTTAATGAAAATCATACAAATTCAAAAAATCATAAAAAACTACAAAAGTGTACGAAAAAACACGAAAAATTATAAAAATTTATTAAAATCATATAAATCATAAAGTTTCCGAAAATCATAGAAATTCACAAAAAATCATAGATATGTATTATAAAATTCAAAAATCGTGAAAATTTACAAAGATCATGAAAATTTAAGAATATTACAAAAGATTACAAAAAATCATAAAAATCATGATGATTTCAAAAATCATAAAAATTCACAAAAATCCTGAAAATTTCCAAAAATCATAAAAATTCACAATTATAGAAATTTATAAAACTCAAACATCATGAAAATTCACAAAGATTATACAAATTTAAGAAAATTACGAAAAATTAAAAAAAATTGAATCCATAGAAATTAAGAAAATCAGAAAAATTACAAAAATCACGAAAATCATAAAAATTTACAAAAATCATGAATTACAATGATTCAAAAAAATCATGGAAATTAGGAAAAATTAGGAAAATATCAAAAATAACGAGAATTATAAAAATTTACAAAAATAACAAAATTCATGAAAATTCCAAAAATTATAAAAATTCACAAAAATCACAAAAAATGAAAATTTTGAAAAATCATGAAAATTCACAAAAAAACACACATTTATGAAAATCAAAAATCATGAAAATCTACGAAAATCATAAAAATTTAAAATAATTACAAAAGATTACAAAAACTCGAAAGAATCATAGAAATTAAGAAAATCAGAAAAATTACAAAAACCATGAAAATCATAAACATGTACAAAAATCATAAAAATCATGAAAATTTCAAAAATTATAAAAATTTTAAGAAAATTACAAAAGATTACAGAAATTCGAAAAAATCATAGAAATTAAGAAAATTAGGAAAAATACAAGAATCAGCCAAAATCATAAAAATTTAAAAAATCACATAAATTATGAAAATTTCCAAGAATCATAAAAATTCACAAAAAAGTATAGAAATTTATGAAAATCAAGTCATGAAAATTTAAAAAAATCATAAAAATTTAAGAAAAATACAAAACAGTAATTCTAAAAAGTCATGGAAATTAAGGAAATCAGGACAATTACAAAAATCACGAAAATCATTAAAATTTACAAAAATCACAGAAATCATGAAAATTTCAAAAATCATAAAAATTCACAAAAATATTGAAAATTTTCAAAAATCATAAAAATTCACAAAAAATCATAGGAAGTGAATCTACAGTAAAAAGTGATTAAAATTCCCTATCAAAAATTAATAAAATTCGTGGTCAAAAATGAGTAAAATTCTCCTGTGAAAAATTCCCGGTTAAAATTGAAAATGAGTAAAATTATTCCGAGAAAAATAATTTGCGTCAAAAATGAGTAAAAATCGAGTGAAATTTGCAGTCAATAATGAGTGAGTCTACAGTAAAAAAATTCCCGGTAAAAATTGAGTAAAATCCTTTCATCGAAAAAAAATCTCTGTCAAAAATTAGTGAAAACTGAATAAAATTTCATGTCAAAAATTAATAAAATTCGTGATCAAAAATTGATAAAATTCGTGATTAAAAATGAGTAAAATTCGAGGTCAAAAAACGAGTAAAATTCTTTGTTGAAATATGAGTAAAATTCCTGGTGAAAATTCAGTAAAATTCTCCTATGGGAAATGCTTAAAACTAGTAAAAAGTGAATAAGATTTTCGGTCAACAATGAGTCAAGTACTTCGGTAAAATGAGTAAAATTCCCGGTCAAAATTCAAAATAAGTAAAATTCTTCAGAGAATAATCTCTGTCAAAAATGAGTAAAAATTACGTAAAATTCGCAGTCAATAATGAATAAGTCTACAGTAAAAAGATTTCCGAGAAAAAATGCTTTTATGGAAAAAAAAATCTTTTGTCAAAAATCACGAAAATCATAAAAATTTACAAAAATCACAAAAATTATGAAAATATTAAAAATCATAAAAATTCACAAAAATCATTGAAATTTCCAAAAATCATAAAAATTCACAAAATTCATGGAAATTAAGAAAATCAGGAAAATTGGGAAGTTACAAAAGTTACGAAAATCATAAAAATTTACAAAAATCACAAAAATCAGGAAAATTTCAAAAATCATAAAAATTCACAAAAATTACAAAAATCATGAAAATTTCCAAAAATCATAAAAATTCACAAAAAATTATAAATATTTTCAAAAATCATGAAGATTCACAAAAAATCACAAAAAGTGGGTCTACAGTAAAAAGTGATAAAATTCCTGGTCAAAAATTAATAAAATACGTGGTCAAAAATGAGTAAAATTTGAGGTCAAAAATGAATGAAATTCTTCGGTAAAATATGAGTAAAATTCTTCGGTAAAACATGAGTAAAATTCCCTGTCAAAATTCAGTAAAATTCTCCTGTGAAAAATTCCTTTGAAATAAAGGACGGTTGGCAACCCTACATGTAGTAACACAAAAAACCACAAAAGTTTACGAAAAACAATAAATCACAAAAATTTTAAAAATTACAAAAATTTACAAAAAACATAAAAATGCACAAAAATCATAAAAAAGTCACAAAAATCATAGAAGTGATGAAAATCATAAAATTTTAGGAAAATCACAAGAATCATGAAAATTCGTGAACATTTATAAAATTAAGAAAAATTCTCAAAATTTAATAAATGTTAAAAAATTTCAAAAAATTGAAAAAAAAAATCACAAGATTGAAAAAAATTTGCAAAATTAAAAAAGATTTCTGAAAATTAAAAAAAATCACAAAGTTTACAAAATTGAAAAAAAATCACAAAAATATGTAAAATTGAGAAAAATTCAAAAATCTTGCAAAATTTATAAAATTCATAAAATTCAAAAGTTACAAAATTAAGAAAAATTCACAAAAATTGCAAAATGCCCAAAATTTATAAAATCCACAAAATTACAAAAAATTCATAATACAATGTTGCCAATACAATGGTACCAATACCAACTTTTCAAAACAAATAATTTCCATTTCCAGGCGTAAGCAGATTCAAAGTGATAAGCAGCGACGAAAAAGACGGGTACGACACGGCCAAAGTCGAACTCGTCCACGACGTTGTACCGGATCCGGAACACATCGGAAACCTAATCGAGCTGCACCGAAAAGTCCACTCCAGAGCAGTGCACTGGATCAGCATTTTGACTCCGGCCGCTTTATCAGAAGTTGAAAGGCTAATAGGCCCGATGCCTGATGTGGAAGATGATTGGATTCATCTTCCTGATGGACCCAAGTGGACTTGGTGGTTGATACCTATTTTACCTATAAGCTCACAGTTGCAGGTAATAATTGACATATCTATTCACAATCTGTAGTCCAAAGGTAGAGGTGAAATTTATCACCTTTCAATGCTATTTGATAGGGAAAGGTGATAAATTTACCTGTACCTTTGGACTATAGGATATATGATTATTTTCTGGTGAATTTTCATTATTTTTGTTTTGCTCCAGGTGGGTTTTTTGTGCAGCACATTTCTGGAAAAACGACTCAGAGCGATCGACAAGATGCTGGACCACATGAGGATAAGGATGGAAGGTGTGCCAAAAGATGATGAAACTGTTTCTTATGATATCAACAATGAAGTATTTTGCAGCGATTAGTTGCATTAAGTTTTTTTTTTTATAATTTTTTGATGTTTTTAATTTATTTTTCTAATATAATTGATATTAAATTATTGCATGTTGTTTTATTCTCTCATAATTGTAGGGCACGGACACTCTGTCGGCTGTCAGTGGCATTTTGGCGGGAAAAATAAATGTCAAGTGTTAGATAGATAGAGACATAAGGCAATTTTTCGTGAGGATAACCAAGTATACTCTTATGTGACGTGTCATTTATGTCATACTCCCCTAACTTCCTTACCATCAAATTCTGAGAGAACACTCAATTTTTTCTATAAAAACAGACCAGTTATTACCTTTTCTACATCTAAAATCGACAAAAAAATTAACTCATTAGCACAGCACAACCTGAATCGCAAGCATTCCATCGAGGTCTGCGGATGACGTCATCACGATAAGCTGCTGATAGTAACGTCACTCGCAGGACCAGAATTTGATCGAGAGGGAGTTGGGGGAGTATGACACAATTGATACATCATGTAACCCAGTATGTGTTTGGTTAATGTTATGGATACCCTTAACCCAGGGTTGCCAGATTTTCATTTTGAAAAATCGGGATAGCAGAAATGTCGCCAAAAAAAAACAATAAAGGTAAGGAACACGGCCTAAAATGTTTGAAAGTAGGCAACCCACAGTTTCTTTAGCCGTTCGGTGTTGATCAAAGGGAAACAAAGCCTAGAAGGGTGTTGTCAGCTGGGGGATGAAATCGGGATATACAGGGTGAGTCTGAAATAAGTTCAGATTTGTTATGATAAAGTATAGTAGGACAATCACTTTTTGTATGGGAGGGAACATGTGTCCGCAAACCTCTCGTTAAGAAAATACAGTGTTGAAATTTTTGGAAAATTTTGACTTTTTGCCTTTAGATTCAAAATGCCTTGAGCGATTTTGTTCAAATTTTCACAAAGTTTTTGCGATATAATATGACATAAATTCTTTAAACTTCAATGTTGTTTAGTTTCTGGTGTCATGTGAACAGAGTGGAGTACCTATATCGAAAAACGATATTTGATTTTTATTTTTTATCTTTTAAACGTCATATCAAACAAGAAAAACTCTAGATACCTCTTTTGTTCAAAATTAAACAAGGAATCAAAAAATAATTTTTAAATTAACAAAAAATCCAGAGGCGTACCACTATTTTCTTTTAAAAGAAAAAGAGTCACTCTAGGTCCGGTCCTGGAAAAGTGGAAATCAAATGGATTTTTTAGAAAGATGCTGAAGAACATTGCAAAAACTCTCGAAACTTGAACAAAATGGCTCAAGGCATTTTAAATCTAAAGACAAAAAGTCAAAATTTTCCGAAAATTTCAACACTCTGTATTTTGTTAACAAGACGTTTGCGGACACATGTACTATGTACCATGCAAAAAGTGATTGATCTACTGTACCTACTCTGTTTAACAAAACAAAATGCGCACTTATTTCGGACTCGACCTGTATTTTCTTACATTTTCAAAAATCGAGACATTTGGCATTCAATTGGTTCGGAAATATTTCTAAAAATCGGGACTTTCCCGCCTAAATCGAGTGGTCTGGCAACCCTGGCTGTAGTATCAGAGTAGATTTAAACCTCATGAAGTTGACCACAAGTGGTCACATCAAATTAAAACTTCCAGAAAAGGCATTTTAAATGAGATTTTGTTAATTATGATATTTAGCCTGAAATCACAGAAGCTCTGCAACACCAAGATACAAATGCAGGACCTGCAAGTCTGAATTTTCGTATTACAGAAGCAGAATGCATTTGCAGGTCGCCTGCAAATTTGCGCATGGTGAAACGGTCCTGCAAGTCCTTGCAATCACTTTGACAACTTTGACATTTAAAACTGGTAAATCAGTAGCGCCCAAACACTTTTTCCCGATAAATATGACAAAATTGCAGATTTTTTCTGTAATTTGCTCGTTTCTGCAAATAGCGCACATATGCAAGTCGGCCATATTTGCAGAACTGCAAGTTTGCAGATGCAAATATACTGTAATTTGGCCCTTAAAACTAGTACTTTAGATCAGTTTTCCCGCTCGAAAACGGCCTAGAAAAGCGGAAAATCCAAAGAAAAACCAGTACTTGATAAAACTTGAGTTTTCGTTACTTACCCACTTGGAAACAAACTGGAAATTTTTAGCAAAGAATAGAAGAAATTCAAAGCCTCGTATTTTAAATAAGTTTTTTCGAATCCCGACTAAAAACGGCCTGGAAAAACGGAAAATTTGAGGAAAAACTGAATAAAATGTAAACACGTCAATTAAACATGGCCAACTGTCAAAAGAAAAAGTGGCAAATGACAGTTCATTACAAGGCCTACTTGATTAAAAGCGACATTGCCACATTTCAAATAGGAAAAAAAAAATAGATTTCAAATGGTTTTTTGTTTTAAATTTAGTTTAATTATCGATTAATAATGTTTATGAAATGATAAGTTCCCAAAATAATGCAATGGAAACTTATTTTTAACAAAATTTAATAAAAATGACATTCCAAGGCCTGTTTGAAAATGAGTAAGACAGAGAGAGGGAGATAAAGTAGGACATAATTATTTAGGTCTAAACGCACAGTAGATTCCAAACCTCGTGAAGTTGGCTACAAAGTGGCATTGCCACATCAAAACTTCTAGAAAAAACATTTCAAATGGGATTTTGCTAATTAAATTAGGTATGGCATGGAAAACGGCCTGGAAAAGCGGAAAATCCAAAGAAAAGCCAGCCAAAATAACACATTCCAAAGCCTACTTGATGAAAACTTGAGTTTTCGTTACTTACTACTTACCCCCTTGGAAAACTAGACATTTTTGGCAGAAAATGTAGGAAATTTAAAGCCTCGTATTTTAAACCTATTTTCAGGACTGAAAACGGCCTGGAAAAGCGGAAAATTCAAGAAAAAATTGGATAAAAATGTGAACACGTCAATTAAAAAATGGCCGACTGTCAATAAAGAAAAGTGGCAAATGACATTTTATTACACAAGGCCTACTTGCCTTCAGGGATGCTATTTCTAGTACAATTGTACTAGATCTAGCACAATCACGTTTCACCTAGTACGCTAGTACCTCTCTCATAAATCTAGTACAATTTGGAATACAAGTCGAATGTCGCTCTTCGCTCTATACGGAACCCGAGTTCTGCACTCCACTCTCTACTTGTGGGTTGGGGTTCGGTTCACGTTCTGGTCCCATTACGGTGCACGGTGCGGCTAAAGCCAAACAAAAAACTGGCGTTTCGAATATGAGGCAATTTTTGCGAAAATATTCAAACCTAATCTGATTTTGCTAAGTAATGTGATGCGTCAATTGTGTCATACTTCCCTAACTCCCTTTCCATCAAATTCTGGGCCTGCGAAAGACATCACTATCAGCAGAAATTAGCAATGACGTCACCAGCAGACCTCGATCGATTGCTTGCGATTCAGGTTATGCTAGTGGAGTTAATTTTTTCGTCGATTTTAAATGTAGAAAAAGTGAACAGACCAAAACTGTTCTCACAGAACAAATTAGTGTTGTTGATCCTCGAGTATCCCAGAATTTAGGGAGTTTTTTATTCTGTGACTTGACGTGTGTCATGAATCAATGGTTATTCGATTATTCAGCGGATCATGGTAATCGGTAGTCGATTTATAACTAAATATGTAGAAATTTATTTATTTCCATTTTTCAGGGCCGGTTTCCAAATAGCGAGTCACCCCCAGGGTTAAGGATAACTCTAGGTAAACACTGCAACTAGACACGTTTACCCTGGAGTTAAAACCAACCCGCAGGTGACTTGCTATTGAGAAACTAGAGGTGAGTTGCGATTAGAGATGGGTTGTTATTTAACTATCTGTTATTTTTAAGCTGTTATTTAGAAATAACGGTTGCAACTGTTGTTTCAGTTCAAAAATAACAGGTGAAAAATAACGTTCAAATAGAAAAAGGTTTATCCACTAGGTGTTAAAATAACACCTTTTAAACTTAACACTAATTGTCGTTGTCCTTGTTACAGATGTTAAGCGTTATTTTTATAAATATTCGTTCATGACACTTGGCAAACGCAACTCGGCTCGGCTCGGTTCTCTTCGCTGTCGGCGAGGGTTGAGCAGCTGGAACGCTGGAACAGTCTGTCTTTATCTATTTTTAAGGGCGTTTAAGAGAGAACGTGGATAAAATTTTCTTTTTTCTCGTTAACGGCTGCGCTGCACTGCTCTATTTTCAATTATGGACAAAATACAGAATAATAATCACAATAATACACAGGCACGTGCGTTCTCTGATCACACTCCCCACTTCCTCACGCTTTAGCCGTTGCCGCCTACTTCTGGCACTGCTTGAATTAAGTTCGAAATACGTCATAACCGATCGATAATCGTTTAACTGCGACCCTACCACGAGAAGTTAAAAATAATGACAACCTGTTATTTTAAGCTGTTATTTAAAATTAACAGTAACAGTTGTAACTGTTATTTGAAAATAACGGTTTTTCCCATCTCTAGTTGCGATTTTACGAACTGTGACTTTGTTACTGCTACTCGTCTGTCACAGTCACGGCCTGCTCCGGTCCCACTCAAGTAGCAGTGACATTTTGTCACGGCCACTTCGATCTCTAACCGATACAGTGCAGACTAAACTCAACTTAAAGTGATGCAAATAATGAAATATTATTATACATCATATTGCGGTGACGCAAAACAGAAACTGCCACTGCAGAGGGCAGACTGGAAGATTTTTCTCGGCCGTGACTGTGAACTGAGCGAACTGCGATTATGTAATGTACCATGTATTACCAGCACGGCCAGTCAAGTCACTGTTATTTGTTACCGTAACACGACTAGAGCAGTCACGTCTTGCCACAGTTCCAGTAAAATCGTAGGTTGGCCTACTTCTAGTTAAAACCAACCCGGAGGTGACTGGATATTGAAAAATCGGCCTACAAGCACGAAAAAATGTAGCAACCCTAGCACAAAAATTGCAGCAACCCTGACGCAAAGTCAAAAAATTTGACATGTCAAAGTCAAAGTAGGCCTTGTAATTTTTGACAATTAATTCACAATGGCGTTTGTTTGTTTTTTGTTTTGAGAGCCTCCTTTTTTTGATTTAGAGCCTCGTTTTTTCAGCTAAATTTAGTGTTTTTTAAGTGCAAAGTAGTTTTAAAACCCTCTGAGTAGGACCAGGAAAGAGATAAAGTAGGATGTAATTCAAGTGCTCACTTTTTTCAAAAGAGGCAGAAAAACCTTATTTAGCCCTAATTTTAGTATTTGAAACTAGAAATTTATGGATGAAAATGAAGAAAACTCAAAGCCTCGTACTTAAAATCGATGTTTCCGATCGAAAAAGCACTGGAAAAGCGGAAAATCCAAAGAAAATCCTGTAAAAATTACAATTCAAAGTCTACTTAATAAAACTTGAGTTTTTGTAACTTACCCCATCGGAAAACTGGAAATTTTTGGCAAAAAATGAAGGAAATTTAAAGCATCGGTTTTTCCAATTGAAAACGGCCTGAAAAAGCGGAAAATTTGAGGAAAAACTGGATAAAAACATTCAAAAATGACCTACTGTCAAAACTGGGAAATGACATTGTGGGACGTTGCCACATCTCAATTACATTTTAAAGTTTTTTGTTTAAATAATTAATTAATAATGTTTATAAAATGATAAATTCCGAAAATAATGCATTGGAATCTTATTTTCAATAAATTTCAATAAAAATGATATTTCAAGGCCAGCTTAATAGTAAGAAAGACAAAGAGGGAGATGAAGTAGGAAAAAATTAAATCTAAAAATCGAAGTTTTTGGTGGAAAAATGAAGCAAATTCAAAGCCCCGCCTTTAAAATCATCTTTTTCTAATTGAAAAATGGAAAAGTAGCAAATTCAATGGAAAACCAATATTCCAGAGGCTACTTGAAAAATCAAAGTTTTGGTCACTTACTCCATTGGGAAACTGGAAATTTTTGGTGGAAAATAGAGAAAACTCAAAACCTCGAACTTTTAAACGATTTTCCCGATTGAAAACGGCCTGGAAAAGCGGAAAATTTGAGGAAAAACTGGACAAAAATGAAAACTCGTCAATTGAAAATGGATGACTGTCAAAAATGGCAAATGACATTAATTACAAGGTCTACTTGAAGTTGACTACAAACGATGTTGCCACGTCACAACACTTCCAAAAAAATCATTTAAAATGGGATTCTACTTGTAATCTAATAATTAAAAACCCGTTAAATAATTAATTAATAACGATTTTAAAATTAGAAATTTCTTAAATAAGTCGTCAAAAGCTTGCTTTTCAATAATTTTTTTTCACTTACCTTTTGACCGTAAAAAAAATGGATCTAAAAACTGGAAATTTCTAGCAGAAAATGGAAAAAACTCGAAGCCTCGTACTTTAAACTTGTTTTTTCGACTGAAAAAAACCCTGAAAAAGTGAAAAATTCGAGGAAAACCTGGATAAAAATGTAAACAAGACATTTCAAAATAGCCGACTAATAATTTGGTAATGAGTATGACAAAGAGAGAGATAAAGTAGGATACTATTTTAATCTAAAAATGGGAGTTTATGATGGAAAATTGAAGCAAATTTAAAGCCCTGCACCCAAAACAGTCTTTTTCCGATTGAAGAAGCCTTGGAAAAGTGGAAAATTCAATGGAAAACCAATATTCTAAAGCCTACTTGATCAAAACCAAGGTTCTGGACACTAACCTTGTTGGAAAACTGGAAACTTTTGTCAAAAAATGAAGGAAACTCAAAGCCTCGTACTTTAAACAAGTTTTTTTGATTGAAAAACCGGAAAATTCAAGGAAAAGCTAGATAAAAACACTCGGCTGTCAAAAGTGGCAAATGACATTACATTACAAGGCCTACTGGATCGAAAACAACGTTGCCACAATTACAATTTCAAATAGAATGTTTTCCCTCATTTTCCAACAAATAAAAAAAAATCATTTTTAATGTTAATTTGATTGTATTTTCAGCAAAAATAGTAAGACAAAGTAAATAAGGTAGGATACATCTACAAAAACAACAAATGCGGTTATATATGAGTGAAACAAAGAAGAAAATAAAGTAGGATGCACTTCAAGTACTCAATTTTAGAGGTGGGTTATGCGATTTCACGAACTGTGACTTTGTCACTGCTTCACCAATGCAGATGCAGCTCGGACTAAACTCAAGTCAAAGTGATGCAAATGATGAAATTTTATTGTAAATCGCATCGCGGTGACGCCAAACAGAAACTGCTACTGCAGAGGAGGGCAAACTAGAACACCTCTCTCGGCTGTGACTGCAAACTGTAGCAAAATGTAGCATTTATATGTATTATTACCAGCATGGCCAATCAAGGTGAAACTGTTCCAAAAAATCACTGCTATTTATCACCGTGATATGACTGGAGCAGTCACGTCTTGTCACAGCTCAAGTAAAATCGCAGGTTGGCCCACCTCTATGAAAAACCGACCCAAAAATAAATGATATTTACCCCCATTTACTGCTATTTGCACCGCTATAGCTTGGGATTTTTATTCCAAGTAGAGCGTTGAATATGACTCTTGTAGAAACAAAAGTCACATTCAAAGCTCCACTTAGATTAAATATCCCTTAAGTGATAGCCGTGCAAATGGCCATTAGCAGAACTTACATTTGTATTCAAATTTGATGCGCTTTCAGCTAGTACACAATGTCGCCAATCTAGTACAATTATTCCCTACTTTCTGGTACAATTTTTATAGTGCTGATAGCATCCTTGCTTGCCTTGCGTTCGGTATTTTGCTCAAAGAGCAGAGCGTGCTGAGCGGAGCCGTAATCACGTGACCAGCGAGCGAACAGAGCAGTTGAACGCTATATAAAATTGCCAGAAATTTTAATAAACGAGCGCGAATGAGGCTGCACCGAACGGTAAAATCAAACTCGGAGAACTCAGACCAAATTAACGAACGCACGGTAGATTTATTTGAGTCAGATATGTTTCCGGAAATGCAACGTAAGTGTTGAAGCCATTCAATGATCTTAAAATTATATTAATCACAAAAAAAGAATGAGAAATAATTTTGCGCAGTTAAAAGTAAAATCCTGTTTTTTACGGCGCTCACCCTCTACCCATCTTTGTCGCACAATGTGCCTCTGAAGAAAAGATAAAAATTTGTAAAGTAGGTCAAGCCAGTCGAGCTAGCAGTGTTGCCAATTAGCGTGTGATTACACGATTTGCGTGTATTTTGATTGGCTTATTGCGTGTATTTTACGAACATAAACAAAAAGCGGGTATTTTGCGTGTAATTTGAAAAATGTGATATTTTCCTTATTTTTGTTGTTTCACTGCTTTCCAATCAAGCTACGGCCCCAATGTGACATAAATAGGAGTTGACGTTTTCTCTTTCCTTATTTGCTCCTTGCATTCCATTCCATTATCTTTTTGCTGTCAAATAATCTGTCATGTGACTACCCTTATGGCCCAAGATAATACACACTAGGCCCGGTATTCATAGACGAGTGCTTGGCTCAAGCTCCGATTTTTGACAGTTGTGAGCATCGTTCCGTGTTGTTTGGAATAGCAAATATGGCGTCAAGTCGTACTTGGGCCAAGACGCAACCTTGAGCATCGACTACGAATACGGGCCTCTTGCTTATCGGTCTCGTTTTTGATAATTGCGGACATGGTGTAGCACCATTGTCACGTCATTAACTAAGTCGTCAGCTGTTTGCGCCAGCGGACTTAGCGGTGGTTTCTAAATTTATAATAGATACTTTAAGTTAGACAAAATACGTTAACGCTAACAGAAGATTTGACAGCTGCGCATGCGTAGTTTCTTCTCACCAAAAATAGCGTGTTACGTGTTACGTTATTTAGCGGGTCCTTGCGTGTACCTTATCCGTAAACGTTCGTTAAATCGAGTGGGCCCGAAAGTCAGATTGCCGGTGTCGACCTTTGCCGAATGTATTTTAACCTTAAAAAAAAGGTGTCATGTAATTCAAAATAATCAAAATACAAAAAATAATTTCTAATTTGTCCTTTCTACAACAACATTTAGAGGTTAGGTCATGATTGTGAGATATAAACGTTAACGTTTACGTGAAAATTTTACTTAAACTGATTTGTGTGCACCGACAGTCACTCGACGCTATAGTAAAAAATAGGGCCTACGTTTAAGGATTACGTTAACGTGTTTGGTCCAACTTAAAGTGTCTAATGAAAAAATGTTAATTAATTTCGATTATAGGCAAAGATGCAAACGAGATCTGAGAAAGAGTTGTTTTACAACTCGATGTTTTAGAATGTTAATTAATGTAGTGAAATCAAGTTTGCATAAAGCAAAAGCCTGCGGAATCATAACCTGTGGTACAAAGACCCTACGTGAAGACGAGAAACGACACGCTGCCTACGTCATCACTGGTACTTTGGCATAGCAGCGGGGGCTTGAGATTGAACTACACAGGCCTTATCAGTATAGACTATCCTATAGTAGTAGTGTGTAGTATCATTGCAGAAAACTGAGGTCCAAAAGTAACCTCTTTTCCAGGAACCAGAGTAATTAGTGATTCGATTACTTTTGGACCGTTTTTCTGTAGTTGCCACATTTTTATTTTTCGTTGAGGAATGATGATCAGGAGTATTAACCCTCAGACTTGACTGGATTCAACCCATTTCCCAAAATCATAAATCACAAAAAAAAAATATACTTGCTTTTTGATGTTACAGATTAGGTACCAATATCGTGTGTAAAAATCGTGTAAATGTGAAAAATGAAAGCGTGTAAAAACGTGTAATTTTACCAGCATATCGAGCAATTTCACAAATTCAGATTGGCAACACTGCGAGCTAGAGTAACGGTACTTACTGTAACCTATTTTTTTAGACGCCGTTTTAACTCGCTCCGGGAAATCCAAAATACACTATAGTTTTTGATTTTAGTTAAATAATTTTTGGATTTACCGTTCCCGTGGTTGTTTTAGAACCGATTTAGTTTATATGTCCAACGCATTCATTTTTCAATTTAGTCTGTCTTCCATTAAAGGTTTAAAAACAGTTTCTTTTGGCCTTTTTATTTTATTCGAACCGTTGTTGGTACGTTAAGACGGGTAGTTTTTTCGGAAGACAACACGACATTAGTAAGAGAAGATGAGACTAAGGTCATCTCTTACGTTGCGTTTCCGGTGACATATTTATACAAATAAATTTAATGTGCGCATGCTTAGGACTTATGTTACGTCCTTACGGTTAGGTTATGTCCTTTGAAAAATGGGCCCAAATAAATGCTTCAATTATAACTGTAACCAAAAAGGACACAAGGTGGTAGACTGCAAGAATGATAAATACACACTACTACTACAGGATAGCTTATTCTCCTAAGGCCTGTGTGTAACAAATCCCCCCTTCCTCCCCACACCAAATTACTAATTGTGACGTAGGCAGCATTTTATCGTTCGCCTTGACGTAGGCTGTTTAAACAGCTGACAACTCAGTTATGACGTCGGCAATGGTAACACACCAATATGGCGGCGATACCAGAAACGAGACCGATAAGCACTCCTTATAGAGTGTGTATTCTTCTTGGATCAGTATTGCCAACAGTATTTTTTTTAATTCCGTTAGCTTTGCTATAGGTTTCCGTCAAAAATCCGTTAAACTATTTTTTTTTTCGTCATAATAAAATCCGTCAGAATGAAAAATGAGAAATGCGCTAAACAAATGAAATGTATTTCATATTTATGTTTTGTTGAGAAGCTTCTAGGCCCGGGGAAGTACCGGTTTGGTCGCGCGGTAGTCAGTAGTGCCAACCAATAACCAAATCATGCTAAACCAACGACATTGACGACAGTGCCATTTGATTTTACTCGTTTTCAGAAACACTGATCCGATTCACCCGATCACTGGCTGTTTGTATTTCATCTTCTAGTCGGATCAGTGTTTCCGTAAAGTCTTGTTTACAGACCAAAAATAGCTTGAATCGCTAAACAACCAGTTCATTACATTTACAGAACATAATTTAGAATTTTTATACGAAAGCTAGTATCCGTTAAAAAATCCGTCACTCGTTGAAACTATTTTTTTTTCCGCTTCCCTCCACCAAAATCCGTTAGATATGACGGGAAATCCGCTAAGTTGGCAACGCTGCCGTCGAGTGCCGTCGCTGCCTTGGGTAGACTGTACTAAACTAAACCCATTGAACTAAACAAAGGGCACTCTCCAAATTTCACCGATAAATTGACCGGTCAAATAAACCGGTAGCTGTCAAAAAATTCCGTTAAAAGTTAGGTGTCAAGTCCGGTTACAAGATTTTTTTGATGCATTTTGGAACACCCTCGTGTGTTAAAGTTTGGTTGTGAAGGTTATGTTGCAACAAATTTACCGAATGACTGCCGCTAGTGCCCATTCAAAGCCATTGATGTACCTACGTCAAAAAAAAAATGTCAAAAAATCTCCAATCGAAAAAACCTACAAAAATTTCCGGTGGATCCGGTGCCTCACCAGTTTCAAACAGCTGATCATTCCGGTGAATTTTAGAACGGACAATCTGCTTCAACCGGTCAAAAATGTCGGTACATTTTGGAATGGTTTGGTGAATAAACTTTTAAACCAGTATCGCACCGGTTCAAAAACCGGTGAATTTTGGAAAGTGCCCAAATATTCTGGAACGGGCGCACTGCTTTATGCTAGTGTGCCGAATTTTGATATATGCAACCCAGCAATACAGAGGGATTGTTGTCTCGCTCGCACTCATTGCGATTAACTTAAAAGAAAAAGGAGCTTCTTCATCTTCCTAACCTCAATGATCCAAACACTTCAAACAACTGTTCTAATAGCCGTCATAGTGTAGAGAGAATTGCAAATCCCTCTTGTTTGTTGTCCTTCCTGGCACAAATCCTTGCATTAGAAACTTATGCAGCCACCGTTCCCAGTGTTGCCAACTCAGTAGAATTTCCACTAGTTCTAGTGGATTTGAAAGTCGTCTAGTGGAATCTTAGAGCAGGTAAACTACTGTCCTACGGACAAGAGGAGTAGGAATGCGCCATTCTGCTTATGAAACTAAAGTGAATCCAAATTTTTGGCAGGTGTTTGGCACCAAAATACAGGTAAAGCATTGAATTGCCTATACCGCCATTTTTTTGGTGCCAAAATACCTGGAAAAAACGGTTTCATTTTCCAAATCCAGGTTACTACTACTCCTCTTTACCTTTACCTGCTCTAAGAGTGGAATGGTTTTAGCAAATTCCACTATAGTGGTAATTTTGACGGGAATGGGAACCATGGTTTCTAGTGAATTTTTAGCTCAATGATTTTTAGTGATACCTACTTCGTTTCCATTAGTTTCTGATACTTTTTTTTTAAATTTCGAAATAACGTATTTGTATAGAATTCCTGTTAATTTACAAGAGGGTAGCATATTTTCAAGGATGATTAGACACTTACAGGATTACTTATCGGTCTCGTTTTTGGTGATTGCTGCTATATTAGTGTGTTACCATTACCGACGTCATAACTAAGTGGTCAGCTATTTAAACAGCCTACGTTAAGGCGAGAAATAACATGCTGCTACGTCACAACTGGTTACTTGTGGGAATTGTTACAGTTATAATACACACAAACCTTATGAGAATAGGCCATCCTGGGTCCTTATTCTTGAAACAGGGGAGCAGCGTTTCCAGGAGAATGAGTGTTCCGTCTTTCTCAATGATATGCAAATGACAAAGTAACAAAGACAGAACACTCGTTCTCCTGAAATAGTTGCTCCCTTGTTTATTCTGAAGTAATAGTAGGCCTATTCGGAAACGCTGATCCGATTAACCGGATCACAGTTGATGTAGTTTGCTTTTCTTCAATCGTGTTCATTAAAAAAAGATAAAAAACAAACAGCTAGTGATCGGGTTAATAAGATGACAAATTTTTTTGTGGGCTTGTCATATCGTAGGTATATCAATATTGTCAATGATGCTTTTATGTCAACTGTCAACATTGTCACTTTCAAATTTCCAATCAAGCAAACCCTATTCATGCTTCCCTGCGTCTTTATTCTCATCAAATTTTACCGATGAATCCACCATAAACCTTTACATAGAGTGGCGACAATAGAGGTCCCGCCGCCATTTTGTGCCCAACCTCTTGTTACTTTTAAATATAGGATTTAAATGGACATCATAAAAAATTGAAAACAACAAACAAAATTGGGCACAAAATGGCGGCGTTATCCATATGAATATATGGGATTTTAAAAAACCAGAAACCAGTCAAAAAGAAGACGGCAATGGTCGCCACTGTGGTGATAGAGTCACCATCCTATGTCGGTCATTGTCATTTTCCATTTACTAAACAAAGATAGCTAATTCATCGGAGAAGTCACCCATTAGAATAAAAACGAGACGCTTTTATGAACATGCTGCTGTAACATAATCTACGAAACAGAGAAAAGAAATTAACACAACACAACATGGTAGATGATACCTAGATGGCGTTGAGTATCCATATTTTCAAAAAAGAGTGGGAAAAATTTAGTAGATTTTCCACTAGTCCAAAACCATTTTTTTTTTCTCCTAGTGGATTTTAGTGGATTTAAATCTATTGTTGGCAACACTGACCGTTCCAGTGTGTTTGTTTGTTTAGTTCAAATCAATGAACTATAAACTACACGTATCTGGAATGGCACCGACCGTTGTCGGATATGGCATTTGTCATCTCGCTTAGTGCGTCCAAAAAAGCTACATAGTGGGGTATCCCTTTCTCTCTCCAGTTCATTGCTGTTAGGTTTGGCATATTCCTAACCTCGAATAAAATATTTTTTAGACAAGGAAAGATTTCCATGATTCGCCAATAAGATAAATAGAGATGTGTGTACCCCACATTCTCCATCTCAATCTGCCGGAAATTTATAGATCGGCGGGCCATTCCAGGTACGTGTAGTTTATAGTTCATTGGTTCAAATTGACCTTTTGTTTGAACGCCATATTGCGGTGCGCGAACATAGTAGCCAACAGTAGAAAAAAAAATGACTAACGTTCTGTCAACTTTAAAATCGAAAGTTAGTGAATAAATTACATTTGAAATTTAAATTTGCCGCCTATTACGAATGTTTTTGGAAAGCAAAGCCATCAATTTTAGGTTGTATTGGGCAGAATAGAAATAATAAAATATCTAGTTGACAGCCCGCTAGTAATTTTTGGTTTTCTTGTTTTGGCAACTATGTTCGCGCACTGCAATATGGCGTCGAAACAAAAGGTCAATTGAGTATACCGTGGAAAAATAGATTATGAACAACTCCAAAAATAAGCAGATATAACAAAAATAAATCTTTTAAAACGCCACTCTAATAAAAATAAAAATATCTTAGAAAAAGCAGGATTGCGTTTAAAAATAGCACTCTGGGTGTGAGAGTGACCCTAGAGTAAGCCGTTCATAAATTAACAGGTGCTTACTCAGAGCGATATGCTGAAATCGTTCAGAAATCGACAGTTGACGTGCCCAAAGTGCAACCAAATTGACCTTTTGTTTGGACGCCATATTGCGGTGCGCGAACATAGTTGCCAACAGTAGGAAAAAAAAATACTAGCGTTCTGTCAACTTTAAAATTCAAAGTTAGTGAATAAATTACATTTAAAATTTAAATTTACCGCCTATTACAATTGACCTTTTGTTTCAACGCCATATTGGGGTGCGCGAACATAGTTGCCAAAACAAGAAAACCAAAAATTATTAGCGGGCTGTCAACTAGATATTTTATTATTTCTATTCTGCCCAATACAAGCTAAAATTGATGGCTTTTCTTTCCAAAAACATTCGTAATAGGCGGTAAATTTAAATTTTAAATGTAATTTATTCACTAACTTTGAATTTTAAAGTTGACAGAACGCCAGTATTTTTTTTCCTACTGTTGGCAACTATGTTCGCGCACCGCAATATGGCGTCCAAACAAAAGGTCAATTACCCCACTCAGAGTTGAAAAACGCCCCACGATATGTTCAGAAATAACGCACTCAGAGTGCACTTCAAGTGATGACATCAGAACACTCTGACCAACAACTTTCAGACTCCACTTTTTAATGCACTCCAGAAAAAAAAAGGAGAAATCGCCAACAACAACAATCTTCAATGCAACAATCCGACTGACTATAAATAAAAGTATAACCTTTACTTGCTGACCTTGCTGTGAAAAATCTGTCAGATTGAAGTTGTCAGTTGTCAACGTAAAAACTAGTAGCGGATTCTGGAAGAAGCAGTGCAGATTTTTTTTTACTTTTATCTCTTTTTTATACAAGCTAGTAGAAAAAGACACAAATACACTTAGTGCGCATTAACTTTTTCAATAAAGTTCGCTATAGTGAGAAGTGATAAAAATGGCAGCACCCTATACGTTACCATAAAATCGGATACGCAGTCGTCCAAGCGCATTCTATTACTCCTTCGCATATCTCTGGGAAAAATGGGTCACTGATATGTTGACATTGACAAAAATTGTCTGACCTAAGGCCGAGTTCGTATTTTTCGTCGATTTGCTCCAAAATTTTGACAGGCACGTGATTTGTAAACTGAACTGTCTTATCTAGTCACGTGCCTGTCAAAATTTCGGAGCAAAACGACGCAAAAGATGACAAAAACGAACTCGGCCTAAGTTTTTCAGAAGCAACTTTTTGGTGTTAGGCCTGATTCACATTAAGTAAATTTAAAATATACATATGGGCCATGTTTTTGATAATAAATTTACAAGATTTATTTAGTTTTTTCAGTTTTTTATTAAAGCAACAGCATGTTGATTCGAGCGGGATCTGACAATGCTGTCCCTGACAAGTATGAATGACATATGACAAATACAAATAAGGCAGTGGCTACACTACTAAATTAAGCAGTGGCTACACTATAAGTGGAACATATACATAACAGGCCACTTTCACATTTTTCAAAAACATATTTAAATGATTCTTTTAGTCATTCTAATACTATATTTGTAAACTTTTTTCCGAAAAAAAAATGTCTATTTTTGATTTTTTTAAATTAAAATCGAATTTTTAAACTGGTGAGAAAACGCGAACTCGGTGTGTGACGTCACAAACCCGATAATCAAGAAAAATGCGAGGATGCCCAATTTCTTATTAGTAAATCATTACACATTTCACTAGCTAGAAACTATTTTCGTCCTTTACTACATTCTGAAAAAATAACAGATAGGTATAATCCTTATTAACTCATTTAAATTTCGCATTCTACATGTGGCAACAAAAACGTCAAAATTGGCTTTAGCCAATCAGACAGCGTTTTCAATTACGTAATTTTTCGTTTCAATCTTTAGTTTTTATTTATTAATTTATTTAAATAATCTGACTAAAATCTTGTTCATTTTCGGTTTCATTGATGTATCTGCGTCTTAAAATATCATAATTTGCCATATTCCCGGCACGTGAAATTGTCCTATTGATTGGCGATAATGAAAATTATTTAAATATTCAAACAAAAGCAGTGTATTTCATGAAAAAGACCTACATAATTATGCTACACATTTTTCAACCAAACACCTTCTGGCTATCACTCCTTGATACCATTTATATGAACTTTTAGGTGTCCTGGTTCTTTCTGGATCATTGAAATCAACCTGGACAAGACCCAACTTTTGTCTGAAACAGAAATAAATCATAAAAGCAGTAAAATTGCATTCAGACATCTTACGTATATCCATTAGTCCATTCGAAATTATCCAAAAGACTCCATACAGTATAGCCAAATATATTGACACCATCTTCGTAGATTGCTTCTAGAAGGGCACTCAAATATTGCTGAAAAATATAATATATTTATACGTTTTTTATATTATATTTAGGATGACGTCATCGAACAAGGACAGACAATATTGTCAATGAATGACTATTTTTTTTCTTAAAATTTACCAGAATGTCATGTGTCAATAATTCTGATGACAGCTAAAAACAACGAAATGAAAATGTTTATACAAGTCATGCAACGTCGCGCGCCGTTGCCAACCACAAATATCTGAAATTCCCCTACTTTAAATGCGTTAAAAAGTATTTTTAGTTTTGTTGAGTTGGCAGCAGAAATTCACTAAATGTGACGTCATTTTAAATATTGCATAGCGTAAAAATCCTATACTCTACCGTCCATAAAGAAGTTCTACTTCAAAAATCTCTTTAGTCATTTATACTTATCTTATTGGCTATTGACCTTAAAAATATAACAAAAACATTCTTTCTTACACTAATATACGTAATCCTCTCAGTATCATCCAAAATACTCTCGATATCCGCCCAACCATTTTCGGTAACAACAATCTCCCTATTTCCGTACTCGTTCCATACATAGTTCAGCAATTTCCTGAAACCCCACGGTACCAAATCGACCCAATTCACGACTGACGGCCACGATGGGTCTTTGAACGAGCTGACTCCAATGTCCAGCCAATAATGGGGTTCTCCGATACTGTCGTTCACTCCTGTTTGGAATTTAACGTAACCAGTTCCATATCTGGAAAATTTTTCAATGGTTATTATAGAACTCTACTTTACCAACACCCAAGCAGATTAGCAAGTGAACTATCATGTTGACAAATGACGTTTAATTCATTGTTTATGTGTCAATAATAAACCACTGGAACAAAATGGATACCTACGTGTTAAGAGCAAAGAAATCTGATGTATTTCTAATAAACTCAATTTCCTGTGGGGTGAATTCCGGTAGTCTGGATTTGGGAAATCCTTCGTTTCGGCTCCTGTTTCCCACTCTGTCGATTACGACTTGGGGCCAGTTGCCGTTGTAAATTGGGTTAGCGTAGAGTCCCATCTGGAAGAAATTGAAATTAAAATTAGATTCTCCTGAATTGGTGCTGCGAAATTAGATTTTCAACATTTTTCGTGACACTTAATTGAAATCTGGCAACACTGGTCACAGGTGTACCAACCAGACGTGCCAACATAAAAAAAAAGTTAGAAATCATCGAATCTTGTTATTACCAACTGTCAAGTAAAAAAGAATTCAAATTTCAAAACGATGTCACTCAAATAGAATTCCATTTATTGTGAACAAGGTCCAGGCTGTTCGCTCCCAAGGCTCCGCAAGTTAATAGGTTGTCTGGTAATGGTAAACAGATGACGTCATCAGGAAGATCTAATGGAGATTTATTATGTTTAGACATCCAGATGACGTCATAAAAGTTATCAGGCAACCTAGCTCTTTCAAACAACCTTGGTTGCTTGGTTCGTTCCAAAGAAATTACATTTTTTCGTAGATTGTAGTTTACAAAGAAATTCATGATTTTTGTTCAAAATCAAATCAAATTTGTTTAGTGAAAAATAAATCCCGACGAAGTCAGATTCAAGTTGGTTTATTTCTTATATTCTTGGTCCTTCGAGCTGGATAATGTGAATTTTGTGCTTAAAAGTTGTTTATTACTGAAAAGATGATTATGCCTGTTGGGTCGCTTTATAATACAGTTTATTCTGGAAAATGGTTTTTTTTTGTCGAAATCTACATGCAACCATCTAAAATCCAGTACAAAAAACACAGTGGATCTTGGTTGCAAGATAGTTTTCAATTTTTTCCAGAATAAAAGACATTAAAACATTAGTAGATGTTATGAAGGAATCTTTCATCTTGTTTTGAGAGACCTTTTTCTGGTTTACTAGCAGTATACACTGGCGCCGACTACATGAGCTCCCATGGGTGCGGAGCTCATGGGTGCACCTGCCTCAATGCCCCCATGTAGTCGGCGCAGAAGTACAAACGTATATAATGATCATTCCGTTCCGTGGGGCAATATCGGTATCATGTAACTTAAACTGAAAACTACCCAGGATGGCCAGGATGCCCCGTAGAAATTTTGGACCTCTGAGATATTTGGGGTGATCGCAGAAACGTCGAGTGAGCGGCCGCTTAAGATGACTTCGGCTCTTGGTGTAGAGGTCTTGCTCCTTTTCGAAGAGGGATTGGCGAGAACCCCGACCAGTGAAAGTTCTGCCGTAGTTTGAGAGCTTTTTACGAGCCGCGGCGCCTGAAGGACCCGCGCCGGAAGGGTAATTTCTCTACCCCTTTTCCGAGACTTGACCCCGAATCGCTCGGAAGTCCAGCTTTCCAAGGCAAAATCGAATTGCTGGTCACTTCCGGTCAGGGTCGTTTGAAGAAGAGTTTCCTAATGACGTTTGCCGTTCTCGTTGGAATTGGGGTTGAGGTGGCCGCGGAGGGAGGCCAGCTGCACCAGAACGTGATTGAAAATGCTGGTCATGCCTTCCGGTTCTCGGTTCGGAGTTGTCACTCCCTCCTGACCGATGTTAGGTTCGTCGGTGAGGTCGATGACCAGAAAGGGAGGTGGTATCAGTGAGGCAGGTGGGGGGTTGGTAGGTGGTGCGGGGTGCCGGGTGGTCATCTATGAATGTCATTTGGGTGCCCGATGGATTGGACTATTAGAGTCATCTCGGGAGACTTTGGTCTCGGTCTCTTCTGGGTGGAGATGGTGGGGAGTTCGGGATGCACAACTCTGTTCTTTGTCCTGCCTGGGCCCTTATCCTTAGCTACAGACGTGCTAGGTTCAGGCGTTCAGGGGTGGTTGCGCTGGTGACTGGTGCGCTATCGTCTCCCAAGATGGAGTTCCATGGGGTCCAGAAGACCGAATCGTCAGGGAACGAGGGTGGGTCGTCCTGGGTCGATCTGGGGGTGAATTTTTGATGGACCACGAGTTTGCGAGTAATATCATGTAATTTAAATGTATGTAGCTTGCGCCTGCAGCAACTTTCCCCCTTCCCTTATAAACAAATTCATAAAGTTATTATCCTGCACCCTGCACCCATGAGAACTTTCAAAAGTCGGCGCCTCTGGCAGTATAAAGAGACTGTATTCTCTTGGTTGATGAATAAGGTCTTCAAACAAACAATTCTCTTTCCCTACTGACTTACTACACAGCTTCTTACTATCCAAATAAAAATACGTACGCTAAATGCCATGTTTGTTCTAGAAGCTTCTAGATCTTCCTCTTTATCGCTTGCAGGTTCAGACCAGGCACTGTCCAAGACAATTGAAATTCTTCCTGGAAATAATTCTGTATTCAGTAAATGGATTTTATTCGAAAACTTTCTCTTAAAATACGTATTTGAAGAGGGCTTTTGTTTGGCAAAATTGATAATAAGCTATAAGCAAATCTAGCGCTCCCTTTCCAGGACTAATACCCATTTCATAATTCCCAGCTTTTATTTATTCCAATAAACGTAATAGGATCTTAAATTTTTGATTTCCTTAAACAAAAACATACACAAAATTCATTTTGGAAGAAAAACATGAGGAGAGCCAGTTGAGTAGCCAGAATTAAAAAATAAATTAAGAGCCTCAAATTTTAAAATACGGAGATAATGAGAATTCGAGTATTTAGATTAAAAAAATTTGACAACCAAAAGAAAAAATTATGAAATTTTAAGAATTTTAATTCAAAGAGAAACATTTTATTATTTTTATTGCTAATATTTCCTTTTTATTACTCATTTTAAGGCTCTCTGAATTATTTCTGAGGTTTTTAAATTGTTCTGAAGCCTTTCAAAAATACTGCTGGAAAGTGTTTTGGAACGTTCTAAATGGCTTATTAAAGTTCTACACTGTTTTAACTTGGCTTGAAAAGTTCTAAAGCATTTTAGAAGTTTTTCAGTAATTTCTAAATTGTTTGGACAGACTTTTAAATATTTTAGCTCTATTGAAGCTACCACTGAGTGTTCTAAATTGGTTCGAAAGAGTTCTAAAAGGCGCTTTTCAAAATGTTTCTGGAGATTCTACAGTTTTTGAGTATTTTGGAGCGTCCTAGGTTTCAAAACTTCTGAATTGTTCTAAAATGCTTTTGGAAATTGTAAATCGGTTTTTGAATGTTCTGGGGCATTCTGAAATGGTTCTGAAATATTCACAATGTTCTGGAGTGCTACAGAATGATTTTGGAAATTCTGAATTGAATTTTTAAATGTTTTTAACTGTCCAAAAAGTTTATTGAAGTTCTGAAGTGTTCTGTAACATTCTAAATGGTTAAAAGTAACTTAAAGAAGTCGTATATGTTACAAAATTCAACCTCTTTCAGACATCTGCCTAAATACGTCTTTAGGACAATCTAAAGACGTTTTCAATGAGATGTCTAAAGACTTCTTTGAATCTCTTTTCAATACATAAACCATTA
Organism: Ceutorhynchus assimilis; assembly: GCA_917834065.1. Taxonomy (NCBI): domain Eukaryota; kingdom Metazoa; phylum Arthropoda; class Insecta; order Coleoptera; family Curculionidae; genus Ceutorhynchus; species Ceutorhynchus assimilis. Next base: position 138,398 of record OU892286.1, read on the forward strand.
TTCACTTTTAGGTTTAGTTGCATAGTATTTTCAAACTCAATTAGAACAAAGTACCAACTGATGCCTGACTGGTCACTAAAAATTTCGATAAGAAATGCACTACCACTAGTCACCCACCAGTTATAAATTAATATTCACCTTGTTCCAATTGATTTTGGAAGAACTATACACTATACCAAATAGTTGTCTTTGAAATGTGAATTATTACATCTTATAGACATCTTCAAAACAACGTTTTTTTTCAGATGTTCAGATGTAATGCAGATCTGAAAAAGACGTCTTTAAGACTTTGTATGTTTTCTGGGTTTATATTCTGTTATAAAACTTGTAGAAATCAGTGTCCGGAAATATGGCTCAAAGAGCCAGAGACAGATTTCGTACACATCCAAATACACTGGCTAAATTATTCTTTTGGGAGTAAAAGCCAAGAAACTCAGTGAAAAAGACGAAGAAGAAAATGTGCATCGGCCATTAGTCATTTAAATAGTGCATAGTTCGTGTCAGGAAGGTTTGTACTTACGTCATCGATAACGTCATAACTTGTAAAAAAAGGTTTGTCGTAGATTAATTCATAGAACACATTCGGAATTATTGTTTTGTAATAATTTTTTTTAACTTAGGACAGAGCTCATGTGAGTTATCGGAAAATATATAAATTAATTAACTGTATTATTACGTCATCAATCATCATATATACAGGATGATTGATGGTCGATGGTATGTTAGACGCTGATGGAAAACGGAATATTGGATATTTTTGTCTTTTTGAAAGTTTGCATGCCCAATAAGTAATTGCTCCTGATGAATCATTTTAAAATAATTTCATCGATGCGACGTGGCCGCTTATACCAAAAAGTACCTAATATAAAGTTTGATATTTTAAATGAGACACCTTGTATATTCTAAATATACCTACCCTGTATGACATCTGATGGTACATATTGATTAGTTAGCTAATATCAGGGACCCGGACCGAAATGAAATATCGATTCCGTTACGGTTTCGGTTCTAAGAGAAATATTTCGATTCGGTTCGGACCAATAATTTCGGTTTTGCAAAATTCCCGGTAAAATAATTTTCGGTGAAATTACCGGTTATTTCACGTATTAACGGTAAAATTGGTAAAATTGAAAAATAATAACATTGATTTCAATTGTAGAATGCCTACTAATGGTGCTAAGATGATATCGATATGACCAGTCAGAAAGAATTCCATTGGTTAAAACTAAATAGTTTCATGACTGTTTTCAACCAATGAAATGCGCTCTGACTGGTTTGTGATTTCTGCACGAACAGACCTATTATTGTCTATTTTCTAATACAGAGATAGGGTTGCCAGACCTCCTATTTTTAATATGAGACTCATATATTTTAACTGTTTCTCATATCTCATATTAGCATGTTTAATATGAGACTATTTCTCATATATTTTATTCAAAAAAAAAAAGGAACCATCTATATCACTATTATCACTACCGTACACGTAATAAGTTGTAGTGTCATGCGTCCATTATCCGACCGTCCGATGGTACGACGAAGCTCCTATTGGCTGAAAAATTTCCCGCCACTTTTTATCCGAATATTTTCAACTTTTTTGTGACGTCGGACCAAATTAAAATAATAACAAAACGATTTTGGGTCAGGGATTTGTTTAAACATCAAAAAACTCAAGGTGAGACTGACGGATCAGGAGGTGTATCTAACTACCTAAAAGAATGTCCAGCAATACATTCCAAAATCTGCTAAAAATCATAGCCATTTGTCAAGACAGTGGCGCATCCAGGGAGGGCGGCATCGGGCCAGGGCCCCCCCAGGCAGTGTTGCCAACGAGAAGTTATCAAAATGCTCCTCATTTGTAGTAAAAACGCTCACATTATGCTCACATGTAAAGTTTTTTTTTTTTAAAGATAATTCCCCAAGTCAAAAATTTAGTAACTATGTTGGCAAGACAAGCCTTTTCTAAATGAAAAATTTGAAAGCATTGACAATTTTACATCATATTGTCATAATAACATAATGTCATTTTGACTTTTATCTTAAAAAAAAAAAAAACTTTACTAAAAATAACGTCAATGTTAAAATGTCAATAGAGAGTTATTGGAACTATTAAATAGTGCCTTGCAGTATTAGGGATCTACGTTATTTTATTAGTGCATCAGCACTATTTTTCCAAAAAAAAAACAGTTATTGGAAGACTGTAGTAGGTGGTAGAGTATTACCTTATTTTGTATTCATAATTTTGACAGCTGATAGCTATGTGTAGGTTTTTTATTGTTGTCTAGGGGTAAAGACTTCAAATAAGGCACGCCGGATACTTTAAGATGGAATTTAATACAAAAAAGACACTAAATAATCGGGCAAGACACTCTTACACTCCGCAGCACGCGGCTCTTCTAAACAATAGAATGCACTTCTTCCTAATTAGACTGTAGACACAATCACCGTCTTTATTTAATCGTAAAACGATCACTTCCACGACTTTACAAACAAACTCTGGTTAGGAAACAACAGAACGTCTTTCTATTGTCCCTACGGCTTTTTCGCACGTCTTGCGAAATATTTTTCCCCTTTTTCTTGCATGCGCTCTCGCATCCAAACCGGGAGTACTCTACTGGCCAGTGCTCTAAGGATGTCAATAACCGGTGGTTAAAACCGAAAAACCGGTGTTTTCTCAACGGTTAACCGGTTAAAACCAGTTGTTTTTTGCTTCCAGTTATAACCGGATAACCGGCTTTTATACCTAATAACCGGTGAAAGTGAAATAAGTAGACTTTTCTCTCGTCTTATTAAATAAATTGTAAGATATTGAATAAGCGACAACATCAGTCGAATATTTTCACAGTTTTTAACCGATAGTAGTGCCCATCTCTAGTATTTCATTTCAGTTTCAGTTATTTGTTCAGCAGTTGGTTGTTTTCCTTCCATCTTTCCCTGATGAGGATTGAAAAAAAAACATGTACCATCGTCACCAAAAGTATCTGGGACAAAAATAAAAAATAATTCATATTAATTTCCTGGACTAATTTAACCGTCATTCATTTCAATAGTTCTTTTCACGTGGCTCCGGTTTACAAAACGGTTAGAGAAATGACATACCGTTTTCTAACCCGGTTACAAAGTGACGTGATGGATACCTACCACTCGAATTTGAGCGGTATGTTGCGGTTTGTTAATCCGGAGCCACGTGAAAAGGGTTTATGTATTTAATTCATAGTTTGACAAATATTTGACACTAAAATTCATTTAATAGTACAAGAGCTAATATGATGCTGTCCCAGTTACTTTTGGTGACAATGATACATGAGAACATGTAGGTTAAAAGAAGGTATACATAACCGAACAACCAGTTAATCGGAATAACCGGTGTTCTATATCAGTTATAACTGGGCAGTTAAAAATGTTAGTAAATTAACCGGTTAATGGAAAAACCGGTGTTTTAATAAAAATTGACATCCCTACAGTGCTCTACGAAAAACCGCCATTTCCCCACTTACGGGTCCGCGCTTCCCAAATTGCCAGTGTTGTCAGATTGCACCACAAATTCTCCAACGTCTACACATTGTTGCGCAAGGTAAAAATATCGCCCGTTATTAAAAGAATAAAAATGATACTAAATATAAATGTAAATAAATGAACAATAAATGCATTGAAAGAAAACTTATCCTACATATGTTTATAAATTTTAGCCTCAAAAAGTGACAAAAGTGTTTATTTTTGTTTGTGATTTTCTGCTGATACCTATTTTTTGATTAAAATTAAAATTAAATAAAATTAAAATTAAATAAAATTAAAATTACGTCATCATCGAAAAGCGAAACGTCTAAGTCGTCCAAAATGTTAGAAATTTGAAATAAGAAAAGTTTACTGCCTCGCACTAACCATACACAAATAAAGACAAGCAGTAACCTTATTAAGGGAATCCTTATTTACGGACCCAAATGCGCATGCGTAGATGTCAAAATAAAGCTAATTTAAATACTGCTTGTCGTTATTGCACGTCCAATAACTCTCTAATGGTTTTCGAGTTTCCCCAGTATTAGGTATGACATTTGACATTTAACTACGGGATCACCAGGCTGATGCAAGGAGAATACACACTCTAAGGAGTGCTTATTGGCCACGTTTTCGATAATCACCGCCATATTGGTTTTTAACTATATCAACCATTGCCGACGTCATAACTAAGTCGTCAGCTGTTTAAACAGCCTACGTCAAGGCGAGAAACGCCATACTGCTTACGTCACAACTGGTTGTTTGGCGTGGACGGGTAGGGGGGATTTGTTACACACAGGCCTTATGAGGATAAGCCATCCTGTAGTAGTAGTGTGTATCATCCTTGAGGCGGATGTACATTGTCTTTTTTCAATCGTGTTCATTGGAAAAAGATTAATAACAAACAGCTGTTGCAATCCAAGGAAAATACACAATACACACTCTAATGCCTCATCCTAATTTGCGCGAAATTCGCTCTTTTTTGACATTCCCTGCGTTTTTATTCTCATCAAATTTTACCGATGGATCCACCATTCTATGTCGGTCATTGTCATTCTCCATTCACTAAACGAAGATAGCTAATTCATCGGTGAAGTCGCCGATTAGAATAAAAACGAGGGGATATCTTCGACAATTTGACGTTTTATGCGTGTATCAAACGTCAATTTGTCGATGCAATGTTGAAAAAACGCGAATTTCGCGCAAGTGTGAATGGGGCATAAGGAGTGCTTATCTGCCTCGTTTTTGGTAATCGCCGCCATATTGGTGTTATACCATTTCCGACGTCATAACTAAGTCGTCAGCTCAGGGCCGGCCCTACCATAAGGCGAACTGAGCGAGCGCTCCAGGCGCCAGACCTCGGGGGGCGCCTTCGACTCGTTCCTTGGTAATACAAAAAAAAAGGGAAAAGTATATTTTCGCTTTGAATTCTGTCTCTGCTTTACGATATCATGCTTCTCTGCTTCTGAGCAAGCTTGTGCTTACTTAGTATGAGAATAACCTGTCCTGACGTTTTTTTGAGACGCGCACGGATCGTGGGTGTGGTGGCGCCCTTACCCGATCATTTGATCACGATATTTCGGATAGTGATAACAGTCACCCGAAAGCAGTCCTTCAGGCGTTAGCATTTAATAATTGGCAAGATACGTTTCCTTATATCTGGACAGCTCTCCGTATTTTTGTTACCATTCCTGTTACAGTGCCGAAAGGTGAACGGAGCTTTAGTAAGCTTAAGTTAATTAAAACTTACCTTAGCGGTCAACTCTAGCAGAAGAGAAACCTTCAGATCTAGCCCTGCTGTCCATTGAAAATGTTATAGCTCAGATATTGTCATATGAGGAGATCATAAATAAATTTGCTAATGCAAAAGTATGCAAACACACAACAAATTTCGTATTTTGTTTGTTCGATTTTTATATTTATTTGGCCCGGTTTATTTATATTCAGATAAACAACCAATGGAATTTGATATTTCATTTTTATCGGTCGGTCAGATTGCATACCTGACAGTTTATCAGAAGGTGAATAAACCGGCCCTAATGGCCGTTTCCACAAACTAGGAAGTCTTCGTGCGTCAGATGCTACGCTAATACGGTACCTACCGCTAACAATACGGTATTTTACATGGTATTTTATAGTTCTCGAGCACGAAGACACATAAATCCTCTAATCCCTTATTCTGTTTACATTTTGACAGCTGAGTTGAGTAATCTAACCCCACTTTTTTTGCTTGTTTTCTAACTTTTATTTATTCTGAAGATTCCTGAGCTTGAATAATTTTCCCTTGGTGTTTTTTATGGAGGAATTATTAGAAGTTGCTGTTTTTGTAGACATAAATGGAGCGTAAACTAGTTTTGACAGAGCATAGCGTTACGGTAAGGCATCCGGTAAGTTCCGTTAAATAGCGGGCTCCGCTAACGCTTATACCGTAAGGACTGTCATACTGCTTGTCAAGCGTTGTCAGCGTTACGGTATTTGAAATTTGAACGGCGCGAGAACTCTCTACTATTACGATAAGTATTTCCTAAACTGACATTTCTCCATGGAAAACTGTCAGTCTAGGGAATACTTATCGTTTAAGGCTTCCCGAAAATAACTAGTTGGTGGAAATGGCCATAAGTGTTATAAGTGATATTACCAAAGTCCAAATTGGATTATTGATTGATCCCATCAAAGAATGTGAACTAAATGTTAGTAAATAAGAGAACTTTGTACCAACGAACAGAAATGTTTTGAATTTTCAATTGGTAAGATAAATAGAGACATTGAGCTTTTGTTTGTTCCAACCCAGCAGGAAACTGTAATATTATCGTCAGGATTCTGCGCAAAACCTAAAATTTTTGCATAGAAACTGAAATTCGTATACAGAGTCAGTGGTTCCTAAACCGTTCTGGGACGTTTTTTTGACGGGTAGGAACAAACCTATTAAATTAGATAATGGTCAAAATCCATACTCGCGTATGCGAATCATATTTAAACTAGGGGCGCCAAAGTCAGATCTCGCTCCATACTAAAAGTAGCCTCGGACCGGCACTGCGTCAGCTGTTTAAACAGACGTGTGGAATAGGCCATCCTGTAGTACCAGAGTAGCAGTGAGTGTGTATCATCCTTTCATGGATTCAGCGTTTCTAAAATGGCATCTTGACAATCTTGATACGTGACGTGAAATACATAATTCTTTTCTAAAAAGTTGGGCACTTGGTCTTTGCTATGCCACGAGTTATGACATGGCTCTCGTGGACTCGTGCTGTGACGAATTTAATTAAATTTTTTCGTTTAATAAATACCAAAAATGCCCACAAAATGCTCACATCTTGCCAATGCTCCCATTTTTATTCCCAGATCTATGAAATGCTCACAAATGTGAGCAAATGCTCACACATTGGTAACACTGCCCCCAGGCCGCCCCTGCAAAACTTTTTTTACGTAGGTATAAAAAAATGTGGCAATTTCAGGGCGTGGTATCCTGACGCCTCAAGGCCATAATCTGTATTGTCAAAATATCACTTAGTGTCTCTTACAGATTAAAAAATCGTAGCTCCGCTATCTTTGGTTTTTTTCCAATCAAATTTTGGTACCTATGTTAAAGGTAAAAGGCTTCTGGATATATAAAAAAATTCTTCATTTTCCAGATTTCTAGGAAACAAAAACAAAAATCAGGCCATAGACTGTAAGGCAAAAATATCATTCAGTCTTTCTTTTGGATTAAAAAAATTGTAACTCCACTATCTTTGATTGTTTTCCAATCAAATTTTGGTATTTTTGAACTTAAAGGCGTCTGGATATATTATAATCTAATATCTCCAAAGTATCTTAGATTTCCAGGAAAAAAATCTAAAATCAGGAGATAGTCTGTTTTGTAGAAATATTACTTAATATCTCATTGAGATTAAAAAATCGTAACTCCGCTATCATTGTTTTTTTTTTCTAGTTAAATTTTATTATGTTGAAGCTAAAAGGCTTCTGGATTCATGAAAAAATTCTTCATTTTCCAAAGTTTCCTAGATTTCCTGGAAAAAAAATCAAAAATCAGGACATAATCTGTATTGTAGAAATATCACTTTAGTGTCTCCTTGGGATTAAAAAAATCGTAATTCCGCTATCTTTGGTTTTTTTCCAATCAAATTTCAGTATGTTAAAGCTAAAAAGCTTCTGGATATATAAAAAAAAATTTCATTCTCCAAAGTATCCTAGATTTCTAGGAAAAAATCTAAAATCAGGTCATAGTCTGTATTGTAAAAATATCACAGTGTCTCTCTGGGATTGAAAAATTCGTAACTCCGCTATCTTTAGTTTGTTTTCAATAAAACTTTAGTTTGTTAAAGCTCAAAAGCTTCTGGATATTTCAAAAAATATATTTTTCTACTGACATTTCATAATACGCTATTAAACGATTAAAATCTGTATCATAATGAACTTCATTACGATACAGATTTTCATTATAATACTCATTTTTAATATTATACAATGTTGATAGATGGCAGCACTAGTTAAGATATTATAGCTACTACTGCTATGTGTTTGCTTGATATATCACCAGCGAATGAAAACACTGTTTTACTAATAACTCGGTTTAATTCTGGGCACTGAACATACAAATAAATCGAAATACTTTATTTTGTTAACAACAACAACACGATATCATAATTGCGCGGCAACAAGCTGACTAGAAGTAAACAACAACCTGGGACAGCTGTCTTCTGTCACGTCACGTCAGGCCGCCAGGGTTGTACACAATAGTTGAGCCATCCAGGGTTGAACACAACGGACTCGCGGAACAATGACGCCACATCTACTCCCCTCCCAGTGACGAAGCCACTTGTGGGAGGAACGAAACCTTCTTTTTTGAGTAAGTGCGAAGAGGGCGGTCCATGGTGAAGGATGACGCTGGGTGATTCTCCAGGGTGGATGAAACGGTATCGGGTTTAAGGGTGTAGGCTGGCTTCAGGGCGTCCACAGAGACAGTCTTCTCAACGCCATTGATTCGAATGCTGTACACTCGGTCATTTATTCTCTTGACGACTTCATGCGGGCCAGTGTAGGGCGGTTCGAGCGGGCGACGAACAGAGTCCACTCGGCGGAAGACATGACTGCAAGTTGCGAGGTCCTTGAGGATGAAGCAGCGAGATTTGATATGGTGTGCCGTAGGTGTTGGGCGGACTTTCCTGATGTGGTCCCGGTATTTTTCGAGGAAGACTTGGGGATCAGCTGGGGGTGACTCAGAGGTGAAGAATTCACCAGGTATACGCAGGGGTGTCCCATAAAGGAGCTCCGCTGGTGAGGCATTCAGGTCTTCTTTCAGGCACGTACGCAGACCCAGAAGAACGGTCGGAAGCACTTCCGTCCAGGGCGTGGGTGCTTGACACATAAGGGCTGCCTTCAAAGTCCTATGGAAGCGCTCTACGATGCCATTGGACTGCGGGTGATAGGGCGTGGTGTGGATTACCCGCACTCCTACAAGGCGTGCAAGAGCCGAAAATAGTGAAGATTCAAATTGCGTGCCCTGGTCAGTTGTGATGGATAGTGGCGTTCCGTAGTTGCAAATCCAATTGACATAGAGAGCAGACGAGACGGTGTCAGCTTCCATGTTCTGGAGGGGTACTGCAACAGGCCATCCAGAAAATCGATCAATTATGGTTAAGCAGTAACGAAATTTGTTGACTGGTGGTAAAATGATGAGGTCTAGGTGAATATGCTTGAATCTGTTGTCAGGTACGGTGATGTGCTGTGGTGCGAGACGATTGTGTCGTTGAATTTTGGATTTTTGACACTGAATGCATTGGCGGGACCACTGGAGGGCGTCCTTCTTGATTCCAGGCCAAACAAATTTTTCTTTGAGGCTTCGAGCAGTGACTCGGCCGCTGGGGTGTGCCAAACCATGCACAACATCAAAAGCTTTGCGTCGGAGACTTGTCGGAATGTAGGGTCTGATGCGATCTGAAGAGATATCACAGAGGACGTTGGCGTTTTCAATAACATGCTGTTGCAGATTGAGCGATGATTCTTGTGGCGTATCTTGGTCTTCAAGCTGTGCGGCTTCGATGGCTTTAGGAGACAGTGACGTTGGCATGGAGATAGCGTTAATACGAGACAGGGCGTCAGCAACGCCGTTGTGTTCTCCCTTGACATAGACGATTTCTGTGCTGAATTGTGAAATAAAGTCCAGTTGATGGAGCTGTCTGGGGGATGCTTTTTCAGCGCGCTGAGCAAAGGCGTATACCAGTGGGCGATGATCAGTTTTGATGATGAACTGGCGTCCTTCCAGCTGGTGACGAAAGAACTTTATTGCAGCGAAAATCGCTAGCAGCTCGCGATCGTAGGTGCTGTATCACGTTTCGGTGGGACTCAACTTGCGGGAAAAAAAACCTATGGGCTTCCAGCAGTCGTCGATCAGCTGTTCAAGTGCAGCTCCAATGGCGAAGTCCGAGGCATCAGTGACGAGTGCGAGACTTGCAGAGGGTGAGATGAAGCTGGTACAAGTCGCTTTGACAATGCTTTCTACACAGTCTTGGTAGGCCTTCTCTGAGCTGGGTGTCCAAGGGATGGGCCGTTTGTCTTTTTTCTTGGCACCCTTCATAAATGCATTGAGAGGGGCTTGAAGTTCAGCGGCCTTTGGAATACAGCGACGGTAATAATTGAGCATTCCCAAAAACTTACGAAGGTCAGAGATGGTCTCTGGCTTGGGGTAAGAAGCGATGGCTTGGATCTTGGAATCAGGTGGTTTGTATCCGAGCTTGTTGATGGAGTAGCCGAGGTACATAACTTCTGACTTGTTGATTTGGCACTTGCTGAGGTTGATAGTGAGTTTGTTCTCACGCAGTACATTAAAGATTTTGCGTAGATGTTGCAGATGTTCCTCATGGGAATCCGAGAACACTATCAAGTCATCAATGTAGCATGCTGCGAAGTCAATACCACGGAGAAGGTTGTCCATATGACGTTGAAATGTCTGAGTGGCATTGCGCAGGCCTGGAGGCATACCCAGAAACTCAAAAAGCCCAAAAGGAGTAGTTATCGCTGTTTTGGGTATGTCCTCTGGTGCTACAGGAATTTGGTGGTAAGCTCGAACCAGGTCAATGACAGTGAAGACACTTTTCCCATGCAGCCGCTGAAAGATGTCTTCTGGTAGTGGTATGGGGTACCGATCTGGCACAGTCTGGGAATTGAGCCTCCTAAAATCACCTGTGGAACGCCATCCACCTTGCTTTTTCTGGACCATGTGTAGAGGACTGGCCCATGGACTGCTGGAGGGACGGATAACAGCATGATGCAACAGGAGGTCGAAATCCTCTTTAGCAATCTTTAGTTTCTCTGAGTTTAGCCGACGTAGACGGTCATTGACTGGCGGTCCAGTGGTGACTATGTGGTGATGAGTTCCTGTAGGGGCGTCCACTGATGGGGCTGACCTTGGACGGGTGATGTCAATAAACTCTTCCAGCAACTTGCTATAGGGTTGACTGAGTGTAGGAGGTGCATATTCTGCATTATTGACAGTGGAAACAGTATGAAGTTCGGTTTCATGCATTTCAGCAGGAGAAGACAGTGAGGTGAGAGAGTCCAGAAGGCGCTTGTGCTTTAAATCAGGAAGGAGGCCATGATGTGAAAGCAGGTCGGCACCTATGATTGCTGATTTGACGTCTGCAATGATAAATGCCCACTTGAAGGATCTGCGGAGTCCAAAATTGAGGTTAAGAAAGTGTTGACCATACGTTTTGATAACTGTTGCATTGGCTGCATATAGCATGAGGTCAGCAGGCAGAAGTTTTCGTTGAAAGAAGCTTCTTGGAATCAAGGATACAACGGAACCACTGTCGATAAGGAACTTCATGCCAGTGACCTTGTCTATGACGTGCAGGCGACTTTCTTTAGATGGGAGGCAGGTGCTGTTGACATTGCTGTCGCTTACCACCTGAACAGGCGACAGCATATTTAGTTTTCCTGGCGCGGAGATGCTAGTGGTAGCTGAGACACATTTTTGGGCCCGGGCACCGAATTTTCGATGATATCGGCATTCTACAGAAGTGACAGAACGCTCACGTGGTTGTCGACTGGTAGAGGTGAGACTCTGTCTGATGGCAGAAGTGAGGTCCTTCTGAGCAATGGTTAGTTCTGTGATGGCTTGTCTGAGTTCGTTCAGCTCGGAGGCTACTGAAGAACCATGTCCATGCTGGCGAGAGCTCTGGTTGACGGCCATGACACTGCCACCAGGGATGTTTGTCATGAGCTCATCAGCTGCAGCAGCTGGTTCGTTAAGTGAATTGGCCTTGAAAATTTTCAGCAAGTGCTGAATGCTGACAGGCAGAAGGGCCAGCCATCGTATGCGGAGCACGTCTTCTGTAGCACGATTGCCGGCAAGGGCTCGCATTTCACGAAGCAACTGTGAGGGTTTTCGGTCACCTAGTTCTAGATCAGTGAGCAGTTTGTGCATCTGAGAGTCTTCGGAGGCTGTTAGTCTACTTATTAGGTTAGACTTGAGATTTTGGTACTTATCTTGAGGTGGTGGAGCCTTCAAGATGTCTGCAACTTCCGTGATTGTGTCCGGGTCCAGTGATTTTACCAATTGATAGTACTTGGTGCTATCGGACTGTATACGGTGGGCTTGAAAGACTGATTCAATCTGCAGGAACCATAGGTCTGGATGAGAACGCCAAAAGGGTGGCAGATTGCAGTTGTAAACTGCGTCAATGGCATAACTCTGCTGCTGGTTGAGCATCATGGGGGCTGGCAAC